>CM017560.1:33892671-34458301 GCA_007844125.1 Sinonovacula constricta | reverse complement strand
GGATGCCCCCTCACCCTCTGGATCCATACCTGGTATCTCAAAATTTGCCTATATCAAATACACGTAGTTCACTATCTATTCTAGTATAGTTAAATTTTGTCATCATTGTTTTCTAAACTTATATTTTGGTCTATGTAAAAAGGTAAAACAAGGCGATCCTGACACTACCTCGGTTGTTAGACAGTACAAACCGTGAAATAAATCGTTCTTAATGTCCCAAAACTTTTAATAAGCTCTTAGGAGATTCATGTTAAATATAGATATCGACGTCAGAGTGGATTACCCGGATGATGATATACTGTAATCCCAAACGTATGTCGTCACGTGGTTTTCTTAGTTTAAAAATAGCTAACTGTGCAACATGACTCAGATAGGAAATACATATTTTTAAGGACAAATGGGGTGTTATGCTTCACTTTTCACAGAGATGTAGAGCAACAATAAACATCACTTCTTTGGACGTTTTCGGGTAGCAACAATTTATTTGGTTGAGAAACAGAAGTTTAGTCCAAACTATTAGATACCACCTGTAGCGGCCAAGCTCGCCCACTGGCTGATAAGCCCCGCGCGGCTAAGCCCGCCCATTGGTTGATAAGCCCCGCCTCTCTAATCCTATAAGATTATTGTATGCATGTATTAAAGGGTAGTTGTTGGAGAATGTTTGTGTGCGTATCTGAATAAAAGTGTAAACCATCATTCGGGTCTTGTATTACCATCCCTTAAGGGCCTGTACATAAACAATAACAACATTACACCACCTTTAAAGCAAAAAATAATGCAGTTTATACATATATACGAACGAAGGCCTAATTAGATATATCATATACCATGGGCTTAGATCACACATGCCAAGGCCTATAAACGCGATACAATCACCAACAGATTATGGCATTTTGATAAAGTATATAGTAGGAAATAAAAAGCAAAACAGACGTTGATTTTGTTTAAATATATATATTAACATTACATACTGCAATCTTGAATTTCTTTTTTTAGGAATAAGAAAGACAAAACAACTCATTTCCATAGTTTCATGTGTCAGTAATCGTAATCCTTTTGCCAGTTATTTATTATAAATGTGTTATAAATATATAGTCTCAAAATTACAAATCGGTCGAGTTAAATAGGTTTTCACATATTTTATCTCAAATTTCAAATATAATGCATCATTAGAGTTTAACCGACGACGCTTCCGAATATAAGCTAATTACTTAATTTCTCCTTTTTTTTTTAAAAAAAGAAAAGAAATATCATTGAAGTAGAATTAAAAACGATGGTAATCATTTTCTTAGGCGTCCCCGAAGAAAAGAACTTAAACTGAAATGAAGTGTTACTGAATTATAACTTAAAAACAACAACAACAAAAACTAAACAAACAAAAACTAACACAAAAGACAACAACAAAAAACAACAGTCGATATACGTATTTACTTGTCAGCCCCAAGCACCATACATACTTAGGAAGTAACTAAAATAAGTTATATCAATTTCTAAATATAAAAGATTTATTTTTCCATTTAAGCGTCAGGAAAAAAATCTGCGGACAAGTGCAACATGAAATTAATTAAGGACGAGATTACGTAAATAGAACACCCCGCTCCCCTCTTCCCATGTGTTTGTTGTAGGCAAACTTTCAAATACAGGGATATACCCGTTTACCTTGCATATCGACTCAGTTATTACTTCCAACACAGGAAACGTGCTGCACGGAGAAAAATAGTTTGTTTTAACCATTTTTCTCGTTTGTTTGATGAAGTTCATACACTGGAAAATATGAATAAATCTAAAGTTAATAGCACTAAGAATGCGCGCTGTAAGGTGTAAATAATAAATTATGTTTTATACATTTAGTTAAATGTATATAGATGTGTACAAACATTAATATTTGTTTCAGATAGTGCGAAGGAAGATATGCTCTTATAAAGAGTCCGGTACACAAAATATAAAACTATTTTATTTCTAAATTCCTTTTTATAGCTATATATACCTCGGTCAATATATTCCGTACTTACACTCATACATGTCTATCAAAGACATGGGTTTTTTCGATGAATATAATTAATTCAAATGATAATTATCACATGAGATTAAAATTTTAAAAAAAATCATTTAAATTGCGTACACACCCATCAAAATATTGACACTCGTACTATAGTAAGTGTAAAGGCGACTTTATCGGTTTTGGAATTTCGCCAGTTGGACTAAAGTAGGATTCCCCCAATGAGCCCCACAAGTGCAGAACAACCAAAATGGCGGACAGCTCAACGCGTTGTAGTTGCATTTGGATATATCGTTTATAACAATGGATTCTAAACGGTTTGTAATCTTATTTTGAATGATTATATGAAAATAATGCTGTTTTGACTTATATATGAGTTGTTAACAATGATATCTTTTTATAACTTTGGATAAAATAGCTTTATCTTCGTATCTAGGACTTTGTTTTGGTCGGTAACGAAAACTGGGTTAAGTCTAATTCCTTGACCGGGTTGATTTTGACATTTGGGGTTTATGGTTTTTATTACGGAAAAGGTTGGAAAATATGATTAGTGTTGGTTCATTACGCGTTATTTATCTGTTTAAATGCTTCCTTAATCAATGTTCAGTTATGTAAACTGGTAGAACGTAATAAAAATAAGAAGAAACCATTTTTTCCAGATCATTTTATAACCGTCATCACGCTGATTAAAACACCTGTTTCGACTAATTGAAACAGAAATTATTAAGCTATCAGTTATTATTAGACTTAAAGCTAAACGATAACTTTATTTCAAACGAACTGTATGTAGATTAGAAAACAATATCTCTTTCATGTTCCCAAAGTGTAGTGTCAATTTTCGGAAAGTAAATCTAAAATTTAGTTGATATGGATGGCAATATTCATGGCACCATATGAAACATGTCTACCCCAGTAATAACAAATATACATTTTTATACCTCATATTTTAACTTAAGAATAACATTCCTATAATCTTTCATTATCTATTGATTCTGGCAAGAATTTTTATTATTACTTGTGCTCATAATATTTACTGCAACTAAAAATATGTTGAAAATCTTTTAAACGGCCTCAAAAGGCAATATAACTGCAGAAATAAGTCAATAATTAAGAACTCCATTAATTTGCATTGAAAAACACCATACCTTAAAGGTGGTTTCCGACAGTGTGGACCAAATTTCTTTTTTCAAATAACCAAATCAGTTGATGTTACCTGAAAAGGTCCTGTAAAATGCTGATCACTGATGCCCTGGATATGTGTGACGAGTCGAGCGTAAATCACCTCTCTTCATTGCAAACAGGTATTTCCTATCTGAGCCACGCTGCAGAGATAGCAATTTCTAAACTTAGAATACCACATGACCACTTACTTTTGGGATCACATTATATAGTCATACAGGTAATCCGTGTAGCGAAGATATCTATTTTTAGCAGAGACCTCTATCAAGCATTTTATACAATTGGAAAGAATACACATCCAGAGCAGGGGTTTTCAAGATAAGTTCTGTCTAACAATTCAGTTAGTGTTCAAAACTGTTTTATTTAGACTAAAGTATGGGTTTATACAAAAAGTATGCTCTAATGTCCCGAATTTCGATATTGTTTTATGTATTTGATTAAAACTTCTGGATGCCACCTTTAACAATAACTGAAAATGCTAAACTAACTAGTACCCTTTTTCAATAAATTAAATGACAGATTTGTGTCTGTTTAATTGCATTCTAGCTGATAAATCTATTATCTAATTAGAATAATTAAAAAATGTTATATTACTTTCTTTATTTTAAATCAGTAAAAAAATTAGGCAATATTATACTTTTTTCAGGCTATTCAAATCCCATATAACCAAGCAACTCCTTTTAGTGTGATAAGATAAAGTTCCAGTCCAGATGGAAAAAATAACATGTATCTTATAGTAAGGTGATACCTAAGTTGCTTTATTTTTGCTAACAACTGGTTTTCCTGTGGTTCACTGACTGTCCTTCTACCGACCTCAATAGCTCAGGCTTGCGGATCGGAAGGTCGTGGGTTCATTTCACAGCTGGGTCAAACCAAAGACTTAAAAGTTAGTAGTTGTGGTTTCCCTCCTAACGCTTAGGGCTAAGGGGACAGCATTACACCTGACTTGTCGGTGTCAGTGTAATGGACCGGCCAAGTTCAGTCCCTGGGCACCATATAAGTGCCCCTGTGCTATAATGATAGAAATGTTGCTGCATATTATCGGCAAAAATGCCAGCAAATCCCAAATCACAACTATCCTACCCAGACATAAGCCTCACCAATATGACTAAAATTGTGTCATTGCAGCCAATACAAAACGAACAATAGTTAGAGGCTATTTTTTATATGCTTTGGCTTTTAGAAGCTAAAAAGTGAGGGATTGTTGTGTTTCTTTATGTTTGGTTGTATTGCACTGACACAATTATGGTCATCTTGAAGACCTCTCGTATGAATGTCTCAAATGTCTTTAGTTTTTTTATAAACAATATACAGGGATTTTTTTCCTTAAGTAGGAGCCATTTATTTACAAGTGCCTTCTCTTCAGACAATTTCTTTAATATCATGCAGTTTTCCCCCAAAAGTAACTTTTTATCAGGTTTTTTCATTTCCCTTTAAGGAAGAAACCAGGCTATTTTCCCCAAAATTAAAGGGCATGGGCCCCTTCCCCTGGCAGTGAAAAAAAAGACCTTGATATTTCATGTGTTATCAGTATACATGATAGATAATAATGAGTGGGGATCATTTAGAACTGTAACATTATTATCTTCATGGAACCCATAATAATATAAACATCATCATCATTTGATAAAAAATATTTCTTTTTTGCTGCTTTTAAGTTACTCCATAAATATTTATATTTAGAAAATGTTCACTCAATTCAAATATAAGGCATTGTGCTACAAGTATATATTAAATTGTATAAAAGCATTTGTTCTTATTATAAAATAAATAAAAATGATAGTTTTCCCCAGTTAATTGTTAAAACATTCTCTCTAGATCTGAAAAAAAATCAAATGAGTCCCATGTTTTATTGAAGTAACAATATATCTACCAGGTAAAAGAAATCTTTAAGAGCTTTAACGTCTATACAAAATAATTCAATGAATCAGTGACTCTTTGTTATCTTCAGTTCAGAAGAGTGCAAACGTTATGTTATAAGTGACAACAGTTTCGATCTGTGCCTCACGCTTCAACGACAAAGAATAATCATTGTTTAATGTGTCAAATTACAAGGAGCTAAGTTGTAAGCTGTCCAATTGATCTCAAATGTATATATAACGTTTGACATTTAAATTATACCCAATTAATCAATGTTCCCTCTTAATATTATATGTTTAATTACCTTCAATTATTCATTTTATTGAACCGTAATTACCCAATTGACAAGTCAAAAGCGCTACTGTATATAAGCCATTACAGATTCTTCTAAAACTATCAAATGACAAAAGTAAAAATAAACTCACATATATTATCAATTGAAAAATATTCCTATTACTTTTCTTCATACGGTGTCATTTTTAAAATTAAAGATAAATTAACAGATACTCACATTCAGCAAATATGACTTCTACAGAAATTGTTGACAACATTTGTTGGTCACTTGATACAATGCCCTTTCAAAAAATTCAGACAACCTTAAAATTACCTTCATAATTTTACAGTCATTATTGTCCAGTCGGAACAGTATACATTTTAAACATGTATCAAATTCTTGTGCATGTTTTTTTTTTATTACATATACATTGAATAAATGTTTTAGGTTTGCCCCACTTTTCTGCCCAAATCAGATTCATGTATTTGAACATTTTCTGAAGGGTCCAGAATTTGAGCCCTTTGTGGCAAATGGGGGTTGAATTCTTTGAGCAAACCTAAAATACTAGCATGGGATTGAGCCCCCAAAAATAAGGCAAGCAATAAAGTAGTAAAATGCTATTTATTGTAATCTTGGGGTTAAAGAAGTCATGGTCATTTTCTACACTTCTTCTGTGTGGGGTAGGGGTTGGGGAGGCTTCTAACTGACTTGTGGTGCATCAGTGGTTCTACCAAGATATTTGCCTTGTGGTCTTCTTCCACCAATAAATAGCTAGACAATGCCATTATGACCATGTTTGTATTGGTGTGATGCAACAAAAGACAAAGAAGCAGTATTTTAAGACTGATCACTCTCATATTTATTTCAACATTCAGTTTGCTCTATAAACTTTACAGACTGGTTCCCTTTTATGTACATGTCAAAATAGATTAAGAAGAATTAGGGCATACAAACCAGTCTTATTAAAATACTCCTCACACAAAAGAGCTTATATATTGCATTAGCTTACCGGTATGTTTGAAATAGGTGACTAGTCTAACTTCTTTAATAGAATTAACAAATTCTCATAATGTGGCAGTGTGGGCTTATGATTTTGTTTGACTGGCACAATATTGTATGTCTTTTAAATTTAATTAGGTCTGGCAAGGCATTTATTCAATGTTTAGCTTTTTTGTCAAGTCTAGCTCTTCATACCATAAGTCACACTTAATATGCTTTCTCGCATTAATTGAAAAAGAATTGGTATCATAAGCATGCACTTTGGTTAATTGTTGTTTTTAACCTTAACAAATTAAGTATTTGAGAATAACATGCATGATGCTCATTGAAATGTTTGTTTGTGACATAAAATGATTAGGCTATTATCAAAAAACCTTTTATGCTAATGTCTACAAAAGTGGGACCAAGCTTGTTGTTTGTATGGGCATATTTGGCATCAGGTAGATTCACTCTTCAATATTAACATCCAATAATTACATGCTGTTCAGACATGTTACATTTGGAAATTAATTGAACAAATTTTACATGCCCAGAGTTTGGTTTCAGAAACTACAACAGCCAGACCTTTGTTAAGGTTTTGTCATTGTAATTGGAGGCACCATCAGTGCAAAATCCAACCAATTTCTTTTTTAACTCCCTTTCAACATCCAGAAAAAGACAATAGCCCGTCTGGCAACAAACTTTATAAACTTTATAAAATTCACTAGTCCGCTCTTAAATTTAGTTGCAACAGATGATCGGACATGTGTTAATGTTGATAGATTTTATGCATACAGAGGGTCAAAAATGGTTTTAACCCTTTCATATATCGTAAATGTATAGTGTTTTAAAAATTCACTTGATTTTGTTGATTTTCTTTGAAACAGTTTGAAACATTTTTTAACACATACATTTTTGGTATAAAATTATATAACCTAGATTAAACTAGTCTACAAATACACTCTTAGTTATGTAAATGCAGCTGGAGATAAAAGGAATAATGGTGAATGCTTTATAAAAGCGTAAAATAGCATATGCATGAGCTAAAGGCTTTAGACCAAATCTAACTGTCACTCAGCCAAATCTGGCCCTTTTACAGCTGTTGAGTTAAACTAATAATATCATTTTATATACATCTGTTATTCTCAACCCTTTTTTCACTAATAACCTAAATTTAGCTATTTCCTTAAAACCTGATACAAAACTTAGAAGATATTCATCGCTGAAGATGCAGCAAATAGACCAGATCTAGATCAGCCAGCTCTCAGTGGTTCTGTTCTGGATCTATATTATATTATGCTTAATGGATAAAGCAAGCAAAGAGGTTAAAGATGACTACAGATATTATATTTTAACATTACCTGAAAAAAATATATTGTTCCTTTAAATTCTGATTCTACACCTTTTGGTAAGTTTTCTTTGCTTTAAGTGATGCTTTGCCTGTTAAATAGAAGTATTTTATAGGTCTCCTTCCCAAAATTTCTTAAAATGATAGGTTTACCTAGATGAGATGCAATGGTTATGTTAGTATTTTAGGCATGTACGTTTACAATTTCGTTTACTTTCCATATAATACTTAACTTTTTCTGTGTAATTAGATTTGCCGACTTGTTACTCCTTAGCCCATTAACACACGGGTTCAAGTCTTTTATGTGGGGGAGGTTTTCCAGCAATCCTGTGGAGTGCTGGTGGTTCTACCGAGATGTAAGTCTGATCCCTTCCTCCATCAATAATTTGCTGGACATCTCCAATATGACTATAATTGTTGGTGATGTAAAAAAAACTCGAACAAACACACCGTTTCTCTATATAATAGGAGTTCTTATGTATATACTGAAAACGATTTATTACTAAAACTAATAAAACCATTGAACCATATATGTCTTAATTAAAAAATGTTATTACATAAAATAAATTTTTACAATCTATACACAAATATCAAAAACAAACATCAACATCAAGACTAATGTTCTTGAGGTACTCTACCAAATGGGACAAAGATTGCATGTACAAAGAAAGTATTGATGGTTAATTGATTCTCTGAGGTCTGTTTATGTTTCCTCTCACTCTCTGATCTATCTTACTATGCCAGAGAACCAATTAAGGAGAGAAAATTAATCAGACTTGGAGCAGAAATTTACCCAACAAACCCCATATAGTTCATTCTACTTAAAATTGACTACCGGTAATTGTGATGATTTAAACAAGTAGCAATGATATAGGCTTGATGAAGAAATAAAGGCTTTCATAGATAAATAGTTCCCTATATTTCAACCTGTGCTGTGCATAGACATGCCAATGCCTCGAACATTCAGTATGGTAAGTATGGTAAGGTCCTTATCTGAAATCAATGACCGTTCCTGGATTCACACTTTCTATACTTGGACATATTTTGGGTTGGGGATACACAAACATTTGTCACATGGTTCATGTTGGCAAAGAATCTGACACAGGATATTAAAATTATCCGGTTTGGTTTTAAAAGACCAGTACATCGCACTGACACAATAGGGGATGTATTTGTGATGCCCAGTTATCATTTATGGAGAAAACACTATGAAACTTTCAGGGCAGAACCACAGCTTCCCCACAGGTCAGCAGGAAGAAATTATCATGAAAGTTCTTTCTTCACTCAGGACTACAACCATAACTGTGGGGGGGCGCCAGTGGCCGAATGGTTAGAGTCGCTGACTTATAACTCCTTAGTTTCTCACCATGTGGACGTGGGTATCTGTCGGGGCAAAAACTTTGATGTGGGCGAGGTTTTCCAGCTAACCTGCAGTGTGCTGGTGGTTCTACCCAGACATACGTCTCGGGTCTTCCTCTACCATAAATTCGCTGGACCTCGCCAATATGACCATCATTGTGCCAGTGTGATGTAAATAAAACATACCATAACTGCAGAGGAGCCATTTTTTCAAATAAAGTGTTCTGGTTTTCAGTTCTACAACAGGGTGGGTAGTTGTAAAAAAAGTAATATGCTACAGCCAGAAGACTAAACCTTGATCACATTTTAAAATTATTTTTTTTAGATAAGTTAAAAACTGTTTTTCCAGAGTAATGTTGGAAAAAAAGCTCTTATCTTAGATTAATCTCACTTTATGTGCCAATTCTTAGTTAGAACCAGTACTCACGTAGTTACTGCTTGTTAAATCAGCATGTCTAAATATCTACAGTCAACAAGATAAATATGTTCACCTATATGTTAAGGTTGATGTTGTTGTCTTTATTATATGACAGTGAAGCTATTGAAAATTATTGTCAGCTAGAAATGACAACAATATTGTTTAAAAAGTACATGCTTGTAAAAATAACATAATTTATTGTCTTTTCATGAAGAATTGATTATACTCTCCAATAATTAAACAACAATAAACAAGGCAAACAAAAGGCATAAATGAGCATTATGAATATTCTAATGTGGATCGGCATGTAAATTCTACAAGTTATGAAATGCCTTTTGCCAGGCGGTTACAATAAGGAGATTTGTATCCGTTCCACCTTCGCCAAGATGTTTCAAGTCCTGGTTGGGGCAAGAACTTCCATGGGTGCAATTTGGGAGGGGTTTGGGTCTCACTACTGCTGAGCACAAATGATTCTACCTAAACATTTGTCAGGGGTCTTTCTCCAAACATAATACATTAACATGGCCAATAGCATCATTAATGTGTTGTTCAATGTTTCTGAAAACATGAACCAAACTACTAATAATGCACCATAAACAAATTGATGGTATGCCAGTGTCTAAGATAAAGAAAGCATTTCTTTTAAATGTGAGTTTTTTCCTAGTCATACATTTTTGGTACAAATTTGAACCATCTTATAAAAATAAGGGATATATTTACTGTACTTTAGCAGCTTTACTTGCCTTATTTGGAGCACTAGTATGCTTTGTACGGGTATCTTTTTTATATTGTTATTATTATTGTCAGAAAAATGTTTCTGTAAGATTTTTTTTTAAATATTGATGATGATAATTACAAAAGGAATCTTAAATGCTGCCTGCAGTGTGTCCACAAGTTAAAAAAAATGACCTATTGACCTACTTTTTGCCCCACATGACCCAATTATAAATACCTCCAACTTATAATCATAGGCAAATGTCTCACCTTAGTGATTTGTCATCTTTACAAGAAAGCAGCATAATGCATAAGATTTTCAACAGTTATTTTTACCCATTTTACCAGTCATAGCCTTGTATATTTTGTTATAACCTGTTACAAAAGTCATAATTATTTGTTAACAGCTAGATGCAAAAGTTATGTTTCTCAAAACTAAAAAAGCACAATTGTAGGCTAGATCATTAATGAGCTCCGAGCAGAAGCTAGTAGATCTGAACCCACACTATTTACCTGTGTCTGTTCAAATAATGCTTCGGTTTAAAGGTGTTATCCATAGGTTTGCCTACATCAAATATATTTAACAATATCAAACACTGCTTTGGTGAACTTGGACATAACTTATTTATAAATTCATACTTCAGATTTAAAAAAATTTGAACACTAACTGAATTTATAGACAGAACTAATTGCGAAATAATCACTATGATTGTGTAGTTTTTCCAACATTATACCAGTAAAAAAGCTTGATAGCGGTCTCTGCTAAAAATAAATATCGATGTCAGAGCAGACTACCTGGATTACTGTATAACGTTGTCTCAAAAATAAGTGGTCAAATGGTTTTCCAAGTTTTAAAATAGCTATCTCTGCAGCGTGTCTTGGATAGGAAATACTTGTTTACAGTGACGAGTGGTGATTTATGCTTGACTGTTCACACAAATCTAGGACATCAATGACCAGCATTTTGCCGGAACTTTTCAGATAACAATGACTTATCTGGTTATTTGAGAAATGAAATTTTGGTCCAAACTGTCAGTTACCACCTTTAAGAGTTTAGAGTTCCAGACTTGGAATGCAACAATGCAACAAAATACAGAATTCTTCACAAGCAATGTGACTCGAAGCATGTGCTCTGCTGCGTCATTATCAATTCAACCCTGATCAATTACAAGAAATGCTGATTGTGACATATTTTGCCTTTTGCTTCATTTGGTTTGGCCTCAAATCGATCAGTTAGAAGGTGGCGTAATTTAGTTGGCCTTATCAGCAGGAAAATTGTCTTTGCCATCAATCAAGGCTAGGATCTCTCTAGGATCTCTGCAGGATTACAGGTCTGGGGAATGTTTACCTTCA
Source organism: Sinonovacula constricta (assembly GCA_007844125.1). Lineage (NCBI taxonomy): Eukaryota > Metazoa > Mollusca > Bivalvia > Cardiida > Solecurtidae > Sinonovacula > Sinonovacula constricta. The sequence goes on along the minus strand of CM017560.1, from coordinate 34,446,819 downwards.
TCGCACATTCCTTGTACCAGTTTTGTCCGTAATTTGTTTACTTTCTTCACGTACATTTGACCCAAGGTGTACATCACTCGCATGTAACTGAAGAATTTAATCTTTGTTTATCATATATGTGAGGTTTATTTTTAATTAGAACTGTACATAGAGTACTTTATGAAAACATATATTAGAATTTGATTTGTTGAAAAGTGTTGTTGATATATAAGTTTGATAGAAATTGGTATGTGATGCACTCGTGACTTAGTTGACAGATTCCCAGACATTTTACTTCCCTGCTCCTTGCATGGTGCTTTTAAGACCAGACCAGCGGAAAACTTTCATGTTAATAGGTCTTCCAGCTAACCTGCTATGGGTCTGTTGTTCTACCCAGACAAATTCTGGGATCTTCCTTCAGAAACAATTTGGTTACCAGACGTTCTGACTCTAACCAAATGACTATAATTATGGTGGTGTTAAGAAATATTAAAAATATTGGAAAGAAATGTTTACTGTAACTCTGATAAAACAAATTTAACCATTTATAAAAAAAAATGTTTTTATGTTACATTGTTTAACCACTGTAAACTGGACTTGGAAGTGCAATCCGTATGATATTGGCTCATCCCCAAGCCACAACATACCAAAGTTGTTCAAATGGTAGTGATATAGCCACCCTTGCTAATATAAGCGTAATATTGTATGACAGGTTGTCCTGTGTCAGGATATTATGACTAGGTATGGTAGCATGCCAAGTGTTCATGGCATGCTGTACACATTGAAAGCAGCACAATATCTGCTATAGGTTGACTCTGTCATAAAATGGTTGAAATACTGCAGGTGGAATGCTGAACCCAACAAACAAACGTAAAATATTCCCCTGTTACCTATAATGACCACAATTGTTTGTTTTGGTGATATGTACAAAATGAAAATTTAGACATCAATTTCTTAACTCAGTTACTTTGAAAAACCAAGTTTAGTTTTTTCTCAAGTATTTTTTTTAATGTAACAGTACTTAATTCAACCACTGATAATTTTAAACAAAGTTTCAAGTCAATATCAACCCTACAAACAATATGCTCGAAACAAGAGACTATTGAACATGGTTTGGTTTTAATGTTGACATTTCTGACAGATAACAAATGTGTTTGTATAAACAAACGGCCCAGGAACTAATCACTTTGTTATTAAAAGCGTCACATCATGCATATTGAGTTGCTTGTTCCATTTGACACAAATACATTTACATAAGGAAACATTCATGGTTGAAAATAAAATTATTATTGATCATTTATTAGATGAACATTTGGGGAAAAAAAGGAAATAAGGTGGGGTAAGCTTGGTTCTTTTACCTAATAGTATGCTAGGCCATACAAAAGTCACATAATACGTCAACTAAGCTGCTTCTAGAACAGGTTCCAGAAGTATTCTTGAGCTGGTTCCAGAATTGTTCTTGACCTGGTTCTAGAACAGTTCTTAAATTGGTATAAGAACAGTTCTTGAAAGTTAAATGGCCTGTTTTAAAACTGGCAGTTCAGAAACTTGTTCTAGAACAGTTCTTGGCTTCTTTTTTAAAGAAAAGCATAAACAGCATCCCTGTTTGCCATACTGATCCCTATTTTTAACTTGTTCAGAATTTTTGTCAATTTACAAATTTTGAAGACTTACTGTAATGTTTTTTTCTCAATTAATGGCCCTGTTGTCTGCATCATCAATTTTATATCATTGAATGGCACATGTACCAATCTGGTGAACATAGATGTAACACTCTTATTTAAAAATAGGCTCAATTAAAGATGTCATGACTGATATTATTAATAACTGATATTAACTTCAAATTGAAATAAATTTGCAATGTGTAAAATATATTTAAAAACTTGGTCAGTAGGCAATCAGCAAGAATAGGCTGAATATGTCAAAAGATAGGCTGTATAGAGACATCTAGTAAACTAATATGTGACTTAGGAAGTTATCCTTTCTAAATAAATAGCAAAGAACTTAGGGATTGGTGCATTGTATTTGCTGGCATTTTTGCTGATACTGTGCATCGACATTTCTATCATTGTAGCACAGGGGCACTTATGTGGTGCCCAGGGACTGAACCCAGCCGGTCCATTATACCACGAGTCAGGCGCAATGCTGTCCCCTTAGCCTCAAGCGCTAGGAGGGAAGCCACTACTACCAACTTTAAAGTCTTTGTTTTGACCAGGCCCTGGTTTGAACCTGCGACCTCCCGATCCACAAGCCAGTGCTCTACCGCTTGAGCTATTGCGGTCGATGCATAAAAGGAAAACTATGTGTACTGTTTAGGAGTCAGAAGCTAATAGTACAGATTCTGAACAAAAAGCTCCCAATGGATCTACACTTTGCCAATGCTTTATGAATTTGTGCTCAGCACTGGTTAGGTGCAAACAAAGGTCACAAACTATGAGTAAGGGGCGCATGTTTCTAATACATAACAGAGCACAGATAAGAGATATCCAAGGCGCTATAGAGACCATGTGCTGTGAACAAGAAGATGGCTATCCTGTTGACTAAAAATTTTAAGCATACTGTCGATTCCTTACATAAATATTTCAGATTAACAAACCGTAACTCTGAGGGGAACTAGGCAATCTGTTACCTTGTTTTCTTCCTTGTTGTCTGCTACATCTGTAATTACAAGTTGCAATTCTTACATTGGCATACTCGGTTTCTTTTGATAAATAAGACCATGCCAAACAGCTGCAAATTCCTATCATTGCCTGCTACTTTTTGTAATTGCAAGCTACAATTTATTGTTGCAAGCTACACTGTTAAAGAAATGGAACACTCAGTTCTTTGAGTATAATGGAACGGCCGGGTTCCTTCCCTGGGCACCTCATAAGGGCCCCTGTGCTATAATGATAGAAATGTTACTGCACAGTATCGGCAAAAATGCCAAATCCCATCCCTTTTATACAATTGTCAGTAGGAAAACTGTATATTGTATGTTTCCTTATAATAAGAAATAAATAGTCACACTAAATTCTTCATGTAACAAAATTTCTCGATACAGACAATGCAGCATGTGTCATAGATTCTGAACAGATAGCTTCCATCTGCACTATTTGCTTCTGACTATCTTTCAGTAAACATGGTTTTCCTTTTATGCAATTGTAAATAGAAAAGTTAATATATATTGTATGTTTTTATAACAAGAGGTAGTAATTCCTACTTAATTCTTCAAGAACAAAATTTCTTGATACAGACACTGCTGCAGGTAGTATAAGTCCTGGTCAGACAGCTCCCAGCTTGATAAGTTCTTAGTTAGCATATACAGTGTATGTTTTTATAACAAGAGATAGTAATTCCTACTTAATTCTTCAAGAACAAAATTTCTTGATACAGACACTGCAGCAGGTAGTATAGATCCTGGTCAGACAGCTCCCAGCTTGATAAGTTCCCAGTTAGCAGGATAAGTACTCAATGTGTATTGGGTCAGCACAAGACACTAGCCTCTTTAACAGGTACATACACTGTGAAGTGTATTGAAAATTGCCAAACATGGCAACTAATGTTGACACTTCCCGACTTTATTTGATCAAATATTGACGTGGTGACTTGGTCCTCAATAATACGCAAAATCGTCTTCGCAAGTTGTTTTCCCAATTACCTGTGAGTGACTATCTTGTACATCATGTATAACGTCATTGTATGATTGGACTTTCGAGTGCAATTTTCTAAGATGATTAAATGTAAATAAGGGATATTTAATTTTGATGTTTAGTGCTAATGATTAAGAAGTAAAATTTCTTTTGGTATGGGTTTCATAATATTTGTTTCTGTAGTTTTGTTTGATTTTGATTAATTTGGTGGCTAAAATGCTAAGAACGCCTTTTTTAATATCTTAAGCCTTTAAATGATATTTGAATGGAAATCTTTAATTTATTTTTCTTCGGCAAACATCTACTGTAGTTTGTTTTGTTTTTTAAATACATAGCAGGGGACATATCATCTATTATGTGGAGTGCTGTTATATTTGTTATATAACATTAATTATTGAATAAAAGTGATTTAAAAGTAAAGTTGTTTCAATAGCAAGCAGTTCTAGTAGCGGAAAGGTCTTAATAATAGATTGGTCTCTATAGCAGAGTGGTCTTATTTGCAGAGTTTTTTTCTGTAGGAGTTTACTTAGCTGCTAATGGGTTTTGTTTGTTCTGTTTTTGTTTTTGAAATATATCGCAGCAACCAGTTATGATCATTATAGCGACATCCAGCAATTTTCTTGGCGAAATACCCCAAACAAAATGTCTGAGTAGAACCACCAGCGCACCGCAGGTCAGCTGGACCATGTTCCTACATTAAGTCAAGCCCAAAACAGTAGTCAAACCCACGTGGTGAGTGGCTAAGCAATCAGAAGAGTTCAGTCAGTAAGCTACTTGAAGGTAGTGATGTAATTATAAAAGGAAATTGCTTATAAATGTGTAAATGCACCCTGGTTTTGACAAGCAGAAAAATCTCCAAACGAAATCCTATTTTATTATTTTTCATGTATCACTTTATTGTAAACTGCTGTGCTATGAAGACTTAGCAAGGCTAGCTAAGTTTTAATCTTCAGACACAATTCTTATTGAAGGCTGTGTGTGTGTGTTTTTGTTATTTTAGAATTTCTTTTGTGGACACAAAAGAGTTGTATTGACCCAAATCTACAACAATTCTGCATTGTTTATTCTGGGGGGTATTTTTGTCATTGTTTTGCCTGATTTCATCATGACTGATATTTTTCGAACTTGACAAGGCTGGCAACACAATCTCAATGGTTGTCTTGGAGAGTGACACACTGTGCAAACATGGTTCCACAATGCAGAAATGCAGATGAAGTTGGTTGTATTCATTCATCTATGAGTTGCTGTTTTAGAGTTATGAACAAGCTACCATTTTTTCCCCTTTGGTACTCATTTTTTAAATACATATTGATTGTTTTACGGGCCCCAATGGACAAACTATCACAAATTTAAAATTTGAAAACTGTTTACTTTAAGCAGATTCAATGCCATGAGTGTTTACTTGAAATGGATTTGGTGCTGTTATCACTGCAATAGAACACTGTTACACCCGACCCCACACAGATACAACCTGGTGTCCCTACACCCAGGCAGTCAGCCCTAAATAAAAGAAATGTAAGCAGTACTGCATATGGGTTTTAATTTTTAATTTAAAGACATAACATCTTAGCTAGGAATCAAATCTGTGACCTATAGGTCCTGGTACTTAAGGTTGGTATCAGACAGTTTGCCTACATCATACGTAACTATATCTGTAATTAAGAACGATTGAGATTCCTGCTAAAAATAGACATCGACATCACAGACAATGACATGATGAACTAAAAAATTAGTGGTCAAATGGTTTTCTTGGTTTAAAAAAAACTAACTGAGCAACCTGGCTCAGATAGGAAATACAGGTATGTAATGATGATTGTGGCATTATGGTTCACAATCCAGACAGATGTAGGACATCAATAAAGAGCATTTTACGAGATCTGTTCAGATAACAATGGTTTACTAAGATGTATAATGACAATATTTCAAACTGTTGGATACCATCTTTAGTGCACCTCCTGCAGTGTTGAACGAGACCAGTTATCTTTAATAATGTAACGTTTGTGGTCAAGTTGATAATGTGACCGACTTTTAACTCCTCTACAGCCCCCATTGCATGGGTTAGAGTGCCACTCAGGGCTAAAACTTAATGTAGGAAGATCTTCCAACTGACGTACATTGCACAAGTGCTTCTAAAAAGAAGTTTGTATGGAAGTCTTCTTCAACCAAGAGAAGCTTTACATAGCTTTCGTGTCCATATTTGTGTTGCTGCCATGTGTCCCTATGTCTGAGTGACTGAACACAACAATACAATTTTTCCATAGTAAAGCTGTAGGTAGGACATCAGCTCCATGTACACAAGGTGTAGGTTCAAACACTGGTCATGACTTAACAAAGTCACCAAGAATAGGACAGATATAGCTTCCTTGCTTTTGTTTATCTATTTAGGGTAGTTCCACGACTGGTTGGCCTGGTGTCAGAATAATGTGACTGGAAGTAGTATCAAGTCAAGTGTTCACGGCATGCTATACACAGTAAAGGCAGCACTACATCTGCTTCAAATTGACCCAGTCTCCAGATCACTAAAATACTGTTGGGACTGGGACGATAATTCCAATTACCAAACAAGATCCATAACTGGTTGAACATGTGTTGAAAGCAGTAACAATAATCTTCTGGCATTAACTTTCACAGTTAAGGCAGCATTATAATGCTTCATGTTAACAATACCTTCAGATGACTGAAAATCTTTTTGAAAGATAAATTATGAATCAAAACAACAAAGGTGGTATTTAAATTTTAATGATCATCTGTAATAGGAGCAAGTCTATCTAACAATAGCAAAAAGAACTTGTTTCAAACCTTCACATTGAAAATTTATGCATTATCATTTATAAATATAAATATAAAAGGTTAATTTTGCAAATTTATTTTGAAAATATTAAATATTGCTCTCCCTGAGGAGTAATAATCTTTCTTTGATAAGAAATGACAGGATTTCATTTTCTCATAATGACTTAACAGAAATTGAGACATTTCGATTAACAAATGTATCATATACATACAAATACACAGATCTCTTTGTAAACATATTTTCGATTCAATATTCTACATTGAATAGAAATCTGCTATTAACGGTTTGTATCAAAGTGGCGAAATATTCACAAACAACCCAGATAATCTTGTTCAGCGTTTGCTAACATGGCAAAGGCCAAGTGTTTGAACTTTAAATTCCATTGATCTTTATATGCTCAACTCTTTTGACTGTCAGAGAAATTCTTTGATGATCGAGCTCATCTGTATATATGTGGACACAGCCAGTCCCATAACATGTTACATTGTTAATTACCCAAAGTTAATTATTAGCTATTTTGGTAACAACTGCATGCACAGATTACATTGTATTATTCATAGCATCAGGGACTCAGAAACAAATAGTACAGATCCTTATCAGACACCTGCATGCGTGAGTTTTCTTATTTGGAAATATATATTTTGCATATGCCTGATCAATTTATGCTTAGCAGGTTTAGGGTAAAAAAAGAATAAAGAGAAAGTGTCTTTACAAGCTGAAACTTTATAGTTTGGCTATAAATGACAGTTTGGTTTCAAACATTTTTTTGTTTGCTGTAAAAGGCTGTTGTTGGTTTTGTTGGGTTTGGCTTAGTTAACATTTGGCATGCCATATATACAAGTACATGTTGTTTACGATACCAAAGTTGGCTAAGATAAATCATGCAAAGAACCTTTCTCCAAATACTTATCATGTATGTAGTCTGCTTTTCTCACACGTTCTTGTTCTATCATTTTCATACCAAAGTTGGCTAAGATAAATGAAGCAATTACTTTTCTCCATATACTTACCATGTATGCAGTCTGCTTTTTTCACAAGTTCTTGTTATTCTATCGTTTACCATACCAAAGTTGGCTAAGATAAGTGAAGCAAAGAACTTCCCTCCTTTTGCCTATGTTATATGTAGTTCTACTTTGTGCACTTGTGGGATAATATAATTTTGTTTGATTTAACGTCTTGGTATAACACTTAAGGCAGCAATATATCTTTTTGTAGACATATATACAAATATACACAAAAGGTAAATCAGGTCTCTACTAAATCATTGTACAAGAATTAAAAACAATAATTTTACCAATAAAACAGCCATTAACAATACAGATATATAAGCCAGTAATGATTAAGTAGATAATTTTATGCAGTCTGGCAAGTTCAGGTGTTGCATAAAGATATAGTGCTACATAAAGTTTTGTTCGACAGGTAAACTACAAGTTAATGCTGAAAATCCATGTTAATACCTTCTTGAAACAAGTAAAAAAATAATCATAATGTAAATAAAAAATCACATGAAATTAAAATTTAAGATATAAAATGAAAAAATATCGCAGTCTTGCAGCTTTCTGAAACCCGGCAATTAGGTATATGGTGTTATATAAAGATCAGTGAGGCACATACATTGACAAACAGGACTTAATTCTATAGATAAGTATTGAAATTGTATGCAAGAACAAAAACAGCAATAACAACAACAAAAACAATAACCCACCTTTATAAGCAAATGTAACAATTGCAGCTATCAGGGGCGTGCCTGGGCGACTTTTGAGTATACGCACTATTCCTAGGGAGTCCGGGGGGTGCCCCCCCCCCCCCCCCCCCCCCCCCATCCGGATTTTTTCCATAGAACGCCATAGATGCATTCGTGGGGGGGGGGGGGGACTCTCACTGTCTAGAACAAAGAATTATCTTAGAAGCAGGAAGAGACAGAAATACGTCAAGTTGGATTGTTGAAGATTGTGTAGAATTAGAAAAATGTTTAAATTACATGGATTTAAATAATAAAGACAATTAACTGATAGTGCCTAACCCGGGTTAGGCGACTATTTAAATTTGCTTTTAGGCGTTTTTATATTTTCAATTTTCGGAAGCAACTGTATGCACGTGCGTAAGTGCGTAAGCCCAGGCACGCCCCTGGCTATGCTAATTTTCCGAAATCCTGGCAAGTTTCTGCATAATATAAAGATCAGTGTAATATAAAGATTATTGTTATATGTACGGAATAAGTATACATATACATTTCTGTAAATCGAAACCACAAGCTGAAGATCAAAATGTCCAAATGAATACCGATAAATACAAACAAATGAAGTAATGATAAATAATACATTCCAGACAAATAAATTAAACATTATCGTGGTAGTTGATTTTTTTAACCTGGCAGCTTTATTCTTTGGGTATTAAAGAAAGATCAGAGTAGCATGTAACAATGTGAATCGCTGAAAAAGATGCAAAATAAATCCCTGGAAAAAAACAGAAAATCAGTGTAAAAACAGAAAATCAGTGTAAAATCAGAATATCAGTGTAAAAACAGAAGATCAGTGTAAAAACAGAAGATCAGTGTAAAAACAGAAAATCAGTGTAAAAACAGAATATCAGTGTAAAATCAGAATATCAGTGTAAAAACAGAAGATCAGTGTAAAATCAGAATATCAGTGTAAAAACAGAAGATCAGTGTAAAAACAGAAGATCAGTGTAAAAACAGAAAATCAGTGTAAAAACAGAATATCAGTGTAAAATCAGAATATCAGTGTAAAATCAGAATATCAGTGTAAAATCAGAATATCAGTGTAAAAACAGAAGATCAGTGTAAAATCAGAATATCAGTGTAAAATCAGAATATCAGTGTAAAATCAGAATATCAGTGTAAAATCAGAATATCAGTGTAAAATCAGAATATCAGTGTAAAATCAGAATATCAGTGTAAAAACAGAAGATCAGTGTAAAATCAGAATATCAGTGTAAAATCAGAATATCAGTGTAAAATCAGAATATCAGTGTAAAATCAGAATATCAGTGTAAAATCAGAATATCAGTGTAAAAACAGAAAATCAGTGTAAAAACAGAATATCAGTGTAAAATCAGAATATCAGTGTAAAATCAGAATATCAGTGTAAAAACAGAAGATCAGTGTAAAAACAGAAGATCAGTGTAAAAACAGAATATCAGTGTAAAATCAGAATATCAGTGTAAAAACAGAAAATCAGTGTAAAAACAGAAGATCAGTGTAAAAACAGAAAATCAGTGTAAAAACAGAATATCAGTGTAAAATCAGAATATCAGTGTAAAATCAGAATATCAGTGTAAAATCAGAATATCAGTGTAAAAACAGAAGATCAGTGTAAAATCAGAATATCAGTGTAAAATCAGAATATCAGTGTAAAATCAGAATATCAGTGTAAAAACAGAATATCAGTGTAAAATCAGAATATCAGTGTAAAAACAGAAAATCAGTGTAAAAACAGAATATCAGTGTAAAATCAGAATATCAGTGTAAAATCAGAATATCAGTGTAAAATCAGAATATCAGTGTAAAATCAGAATATCAGTGTAAAATCAGAATATCAGTGTAAAAACAGAAGATCAGTGTAAAATCAGAATATCAGTGTAAAATCAGAATATCAGTGTAAAATCAGAATATCAGTGTAAAATCAGAATATCAGTGTAAAAACAGAAGATCAGTGTAAAAACAGAATATCAGTGTAAAAACAGAATATCAGTGTAAAATCAGAATATCAGTGTAAAAACAGAATATCAGTGTAAAAACTGACTGCCAAGTTAAGATGTTGCATAAAGATCAGTGTGGCAGTACAGAATTTAATGTACATTGACGAACAGGTAAATCCGGACTGTAAGCTGTCTTCTGTGCTCCTGTGTATTGGACAACTTTATAGATTACTGGTAACATTCTTCAATCAGGTGACCTGATTTTTGAACAGCTACTGGCAAAGCGTTAGTAGGAGGGAACGTGTATTACCAATCTTTACCCGCTTATTCCAATAACACTCTGCCTTGTGCTTTAAAAATGGCTGTAGCATTATACGGTATACAAAAGGATATAAGGAGTATGGTGCTTTTGTTCATGATTGAAATGTGATTGATGTCTTTAGTGACAGAAACAAAATATGTTTTTATTTTAATTCATAGAGATTACTGTGTTGGTTTGATAGATTGATGGTTCTTTGATTTTATACTCAAATTGTTATATTCTTAATTGGATAATTATTAGTAATTAATACTTTTATGGATAAACATGTACATTATAATATTATATGGTGTTGAAACTATTGTGAATTGTGTGGAATTAACCGTGCCACTATGAAGTAAGGAAATTTTCATTCACTGTTTGCATTAATAGACAAATGTTTTTAAAGGGAACTACATACATTTAAATTAAATATTATAATTTCTCACATTTATTAATTTTATCAAACTTTAATGAGGCTAGAACTTCTAGATACTGTGGAATTAACCATGCTACTATGAAGTAAGGAAATTTTCATTCACTGTTTACATTATTGAATAGACAGGACTTGGTAGCGCAATCGGTAGAGCGTCGGCTCCAGGTACGGGAGGCCCCTGGTTGATCCCGGGGGGCTACATACCAGTCGTTAAAAGTGGTAGTGGTATAGCTCCCTCGCTAATGCTCAAGCAAATATAAGGGTAGTTCCACGACTGGTTGGCCCGGTGTCAGGATAATGTGACTTGGTGTGGTATCATGCCAGGTGTTCATGGCATGCTATACACAGTGATGGCAGCACTATATCTGCTTCAAGTGGACATCGTCTCCAGGTAACTGAAATACTGTTGGTTGGACGATAAACCCAATAAACATAAACATAAACATTATTAAACTTAATATAGACAAATGTTCTTAAAGGGAACTACATGCATTTAAATTAAATATTATAATTTCTCACATTTATTAATTTTATCAAACTTAAATGAGGCTAGAACTTCCATTAATGTGCTGAAGGTTTTCCAGCTAACCTGCAATGTGACGGTGGTTTTACCCAGGTATAAGTCTGGGGTCTTCCTCCACTAATAATGTCACCAGTATGACCATAATTGTGTCAGTTTGCTGTAAATAAAATCAGAACAAATGGTATATCTTAAAAATAGGACATTGATGGTAGATATTTCAAATTATGTTATATTCATCTTGTTTACAATTATAATGTAGGTTATATGTTTTAGAAAAATGTTGTTAAAACTATTATGATGATATAGATTCCTCTTTTTAGTAAATTTTACAATGCTATTTGTAGTATGCCCCCATTTTCCGGTGACCAATATAATTTTACTTCAGCATAAAGGCTTTGTTCTTTCAATATCTTAAACGGAAACATTGGTCCTAAATAAGGCTCATAATTCCCTTTACAGCAATACATTAAAGGCTTTTTTAATACACTCTTATCCCTGTTACAATTATTTGTCTTTATTTAAAAAACAAATTTTTATCTCATACAATTATTGTATTCAGTTGTTATGTATCAAGAGTATCTCTACTTCTAAAAATGACCTTGTAAGAAGTAAAAGTATCTTTTGTTATAATAATCCATTGTTTGAAAATATCCTCAAATGAAAAAAAGATAGGGATTATGGGCCTTAACTGAAAACTTTGTTGATTACACTTGTAACTAATCCTTATTGACAACATTTCTGTGTAGCTTATATGGTTTTCTTGATGTCATATAAAAACAGGACTGTTCTTTCCACACTCTTAACACCAGTCATGTTTCATTGTGCTCAGTAAACACTGCTGTGTTGAAAAGCTCATTACCAAAATATGAAAATCTTATTTAAATATCTTCAATCTAGCCCGAAGTACTTTTTCTTTCTTGGTGGCAGATGTAGCTGTAATCTGAAAGGTACATGACCTTTGACATGGACATTGTGTTCTTTCCATTAATAAATGAGACTGAGTACTGTATTTTTCGTGACTTCCTTAAAAAAACTTTTGACATTCACAACCTCTCCCCAATCTCTTTTCACTAAGAAAAGTTTGTATTTTTTTCCCTAAAGAACCATAATATTTTTGTTTCATTTCAGGAGCCCTCCCATTGGCTATACAATGGAGACTTAGTCGCCAGAGGGGTTTGATCAGAAGCCTGTAAACTTAACAAACGGAAGAAGAATCACGGAAGTGGAAGGAATTTTCTCTCTGCTCAAGTGTTACTACGTTCGCCTGTTTCAATGACCGAGACAATGTCCAGACGACCTTTCAACTTTAACGCCACTGTGTCACAGGCACACAGGGACGTTGTCGATGATCGGTACCGAGACCTTCGCCGCCCACGTAAAGTCAGATTCTACGTTAATGGAGATCGATACTTTAAGGGAAAGAAGCTTTACATCACGCCACACCGGTATTTCAACTTTAATGACCTACTTAATGATCTCACAGGAAAGTTGCCGTCAAATTTGAGTCTACCCTATGGCGTACGACAGATTTTTACCCCGGCAAGTGGTCGCCGAGTAACCGATATAGAAGATCTTCAAGATGGTCATGCATATGTTTGTGCAGGATTTGAGGGCTACAAGCCAATCAAGTATGGAAAAGCAGAATTGGAGCCATGGTCTTTAGGTAACTTATAACTACATGTTAATTTTTATCTGAAGAAAATTTGGGGCCATCTTAATAATATTTCTAAGTTTACACCTTACAGTAAGATAAACATAAAAATATGTTTTTTTAATGAAAGTCTCTTTTTACAACTTTGTGTCTTGATGTATATGTTTTAAGAGAAGATCTTCAGTTATGAAAGTCATTATTTGATTGTTACTTTAAACAAGTGAAAAAATATTGTGTAACCTTCGTTATTAAGATAGCCCCAAGTTTCACATTTATATTTATAAACTATGAACAAATTCATTGTTAGTGTGTATTAAAGGTTTCTTGCATTGTTTCTCTTAAGATGGCATTCTTGAAAACATACCATTTTGTTGTCAAGGTCATTTAAAGTTTTCATGCTGAAATATAGTTTTTTTGGTGCTGGATTTCATTTAATTTGTTTGGGCTTGAGGAATGTAGTAGACATTTCAATGTAAAGGTGATTATATTTAAAAAAGTGGGTCATTGTTCTTGTAAATGATAAAAATAGCCTGTGACTCCTTGCTTTCTTTAAATAAATCAAGCAATAGTATATGACTGCTAAGTTACTGTGTTAGCCTGAGGTTAAAAAACACTTGAGCTCAAGCCTAGTACCCTTTTCAAGCATCTTTTTGGTTGTTTCTTTCTACATTTCAAATTTAACCAATCAGATGGTTGAAAAAAGTTTCTGGCTTGAATCCAATAGATTTTGTTCCCTCAGATCTTGATCATATAAAAAAAGCAATTTTTGCATCTGTTTTGCTCATTTAAGGAAGGCAGATGGTGAATAAATCAAACTAGTAAATTAACCAGGATAACAGGTTTCTCACATTTTCTTAATGTTAGATCACATAAAATTAAATGTAACAAAATACAGCCATAATGGTACTTAGTGTTCATTTATTAACATACTTTTAATTATTTTTTGTAAAATTCTTCTTAAGCAAGGAATAAATGGAGATATGGTTAAATTTAATTGACAGTCAACATTGACTTCTCATCAAATCAGTTTTCACCCTGCTTTTCTAATAGCAACAGAAATTTTGTTAACAAAACTCCCGTGCATTTTAATTATATACAAGTTAAAAACAAAACAGGTTTAATCTTTTCTTATTACATAATTCAGTATATAGAACAAGACATTTTTCACTTTAAGTGTAGATTGAAGAACTTTTTATTGCTTCTAATTTGCCCCATTAATTGACCCCTCAAAGAATTATGCAATTTAAACTGTCTGCCAATTATATTTTCCATTTTCATGTAATTCAAAGCATATCTATTTGATTTTGATCTGAATGTAAATATTACCATGAATAGAGGTCTGTATAGATGATGATATTCATTTAGGCTGCTAGTAGGGTGGATTGAATATAATAACAAATGAGTTTTTTATTTTGATCGTGGATAAAAAAATTTTAGATGTCTTGGATTTCAATGACTTTAAGACATTTATTTGTATGGCTTAAAGGGATTTTTATATTGAGGCTATAAATTTTTGTCGACTTGGGATATCTGGATTTGAAAATAAGATCTTAAATGTATTTGAATTAACAAAATATTGTGTTGGAGGTCTGTTTTTGCTGTTATATATTTAGGAAGAAAGCTTTTTGTTCTGGGCTTTAAGATTTGTGTTTATGTATGGAAATGGTTTCGGATAAAATCGGATAGACAATATTGGAAGTTTCAAGGGAGGGTAAACATTATTTGATAAAAGGCTGTGAATTTATTAGATCATTTATGTTTGAAGTGCAAAGATCAGACATTGTTGGTACTTTAGAAGCAGATGTTTGGATTGTTTTGATTTTGTCATTCAGTATGTCTTTGTCATATATAGTAACAGTGTCAAAAACTTAAACCTCAGGTGTGGAGACTTTTAATAAATGTGTAATCTTTTCAGCTATCTAGTAGTGTTGGTGACTTTACCCAGAACTAAAATTGTCCAGCGTTAGGTTATGCTTCTTTTTAATTAATTTATTCATATGCATTTAGTGAAATGTGGCATATTTGGTTGAAAGATTCTGTTGATACTAATTTCAAGGGAACTAACCCTATTAAAGAAACACTTTTCTATGCACGTAAAGCACAAAGCAAAGTCAAATTAATCGACACTTATTATTGCATATATGCCACTGAAGGAAGAAATCTGCCTGTCCTTCCTAGATCTTGTCTTGCTTGATTCTCACTCAGACTGCTTTAGTTCTTATCTGCCTTACAAGGCCTGCTGTTGCATTTTTGGTTGATGTTGCTTTGTATGCTTTACCCTGAAGTCAAACAGTCAGCTTGTTTTGTGTGGCAGAACTGATCCAGTGGGAAATTAATGGCAAGTGATGGGTCAATCTTATTACAGGCATAGTTGTCAATATCCTACATCTTCAGACATACCAGCTGTTACAGAGCTCAGTTGTTATTTCCTGGAAAGAAGTATTAATATATTTATTCATGCTCTTGGTTTAAACCAGGTATAGCTTTCTCTGTTTAAGTTCTTATATGTTTAGTTCAACAACCAATTTGCTGTGAGCCCAGATATAATGTAATTAATGACAGTGGTACTGTGCCAGGTGATCAGAGCATGTTATCACAGTAAAGACAGTGCTTTGATTTTAATGACTTACCAGGGTGGTGTTGTAGGTAGTGTTGACCAGCAAGGGTAATAGAATATGAGTTAGATGTCAATGCAAGACACACCAAACAGTGTGGCCAAGCAGTTAGAGTCATTGACTCCTCAGCCCCTCTAAACATGGGTTCGAGTTCCGGTAAGGGCAAGAAGTTGTATGTGTGGAGGTTTTCCAGCTGACCTGCTGTGCGCCAGTGGTTCTACTAAGGCATAGGTCTGGGGCCTTTTTTCACCAACAATCATCAGTGGGACGTAACAAAAAACAGTCTCACACTCATTCAGTTTTGCTATACTTCAGTTAGGCAGTTACCCCTGCCATTTCAAGGAGCATGTGATCAGAGTGGGGATCATGTATTGGTACACTGGAATCAGCGTTAATGTAAAAGTGTTTTGAAATAAATCAAAACAATTAATTTTTAAAATTTAAAAATTTCTCTGACGTGAATCTTTAAGCAAAAATACTGCTGGCAGGCACATTGTACGTATATTACCTTTTCCAAAACAGTTTTTAATGGTCTGTTGTTACAAGATTATACTTTGAACTAATTCATCAGTAAAATAAATTTAGGAAATGCTGAAATGAAAAAAGAAGAAAAACACCAAAGTTTAATAAAACCAAATGTAGACTTGCTTGGTTGCTGTAGGATTCAAACCCCAGTACTTCTTAGATGGCAGGCCAGAGCTCTACTAGTGGCACCATTGAGTCTTGGTACACACTTGTTTTATTCTGTTTTATTGACATTGTAACAAAAACAACATTGACATCCATATGTCAACATAACCTATGTTATGTTTTTGAAGTGTTTCAACCTTATCAGGTCATTTGGATTAAAAGTTGCGTCCAATGAGGGGTCAATCACTATTGCTTTGGTAAGTCTTCTATGACACACAAATTCTTGTTTTAAATTGTTTTATTCCAATAACATGTTTTTTTTTCTGGACATATTACCATTTAAAAATTATCTTGTTGTTTGTTACATAGCACCGACATAATTATGGTCATTTTGACAACGTCCAGCTAATTATTGGTGGAAGAAGACCCCAGACTTATATCTGGGTAGAACCACTGGCACACCACAGGTTGGCTGGAAAACCTTCCGACATGAAAGTTCTTGCCCGACCGGGACTCGAACCCACATGGAGAGTGGATGAGGAGTTTCAAGTCAATGAGTTGAACCACTCGGCCACAGGCATCCCCTGTTTTAAAAAAAACACACACAAAAAACAACAGTCATACTGTAAGAATAATAAATGTAGTGTTATGTATTTTAAACATACATACATGCATATAAAATCAATATAATCTCACCTCTTTCTTTATAATGGTAGAGGTGACTGAAAGTCACATGACTTGTGACCTGGAGATTGACTAAACTTTTAATCACAGCGCTGAAAGCGTTGGAAGACTGGCGCGCCGGTTGCAAGCGTAGTTCCAAGGAGTAATCAAGATGTCTTGAACGGCGAAATGCACATTAAGGAATTGGAAAGATTGCTGTTGATGGTCTTACATTGGCTGTCATAGGGGAGCAATGAATAACAATTAGTAGTTTTCATATAAGAATTTAATGTAACAAAACTTTGAAAAACATTTGAAGATGAACAAAAGAGAGGTGGAGAAGAACAAAAGAATCAAACTTTTCCTGCACAGATATCATTACTCGAAACATATGAAACTACGTGTATGTTCTTTTCGTTTGTACGTGACAGTCACTATCAACAACATTAGCAAATAATTCAGTATATTCAGGGATTTTAACAGATCCAGATATTTGCATTTTGATGCAAGGAAAATTGAGGTTTTCCAGTTTTGACCTCACCTAAATCTTAGGTTGGGGGTCATTTTGATGCAGAAGCGCAGAATAAGTGGTCAAATTTTGCAAGAATTACCATAAATGTAGTATGTAAAGCATTTAAAAAATGAAGTAAATACTAATTGGACCCTTGTAAATATATGGAAATGAAGTTAAATCAATTTTACAATTATTTAAGTTCGTGAACACATGATTTGACTTGTGTTAATCTGATCATGACCCCCATCGTCAGATACCCCGGTTGATTCTATTACATTACTCTCCATTCATCACGAATGTAACGTAATAGAGAAACCGGGGGTATCTGACGATGTATGACCCCTTGAAAATTGTCAAAGAAATTCTCAACAAAAGTGAAAGCTATTAAAATCCCTGAGTATGCAGTACCATGGTGATAACCATTAACCTGGCTGTTGTAATTGGTTCATGCAATAGAAGTACAGTGATTGTCAACAGTAGCACAGCATGAAGGTTACGTGAACGGTTGCGGTCATCAGTATTGTAACATATATGTACATATGTAACATACATTCCACCAATGGATGTCACTGCTACCTTAATATTGCTTAAGAAACTCTCAATCCACAGAAGCTTACAAAAATGGCAACCCACGCTAGATTTTCCCGCAATTTTGGTCACGTGACTGATTTGTTTATAATCGTAGCCTCCTGTATTTAGGTCTAGATTTCAAGACAAAAAATGCCGAAGTCAGTTAGCTTATTAAACTAACAACACACCACACCACAAACGTTACGAAAAATGCATTATCTGAAGTTAACGATAAAAAACCTTCTAGTTCTAATGCAGTTATGATCAGCTTCCGCCACAACTGAAGTAGTGTCAACAATGAAATGCACAAGGCCCACGTAACTTAAGAGACTGAAACAGTTACAATCCTAATTTTACGTCGATCGCAACAATGCATTAACATAAATATTTGCCAACTTACTTACGGTCCTTGAAAGCTGAGCAGAAACTCGTTCAAAAGCACTCCGATCTATCCAAAATGACAACCAACGCTATCTCCCGCTTGTCACGTGACTGATTTGTTTGTAATCGTTCTTTTAATATCCTTTCATATTTGTTCGAAAAACAACATTACATTGTTTCCTTGTTTTTATTTGTCGCATTTCCTTACAAAGGTTCGCATTCCTTCGTAATATTTGTGTTTTCTAAAAACGCACTACTTCTTATGCCGCACAACTACTTGAATACGCTCTCGTGGTCGCAATGATACACCTGATGTTAAAAACCGCGCGTCGCTGAGTTCACAGCATCGTTACTTAAGACTGGCGCATGCGCACCAGTCTAAAAACTGGAACTGGTATGGTTATCTTTATTTTGCAATAAGCTTGTAAAGGTTGCAAAACTTGTTAAGGTGTTATTGGTTTTCAAGTAGGAACACTTTTCAATTCAACATGCAGTGTATCAGTGGTTCTACCCAGCTTTTCCTTTACCACCCAGGTATTCCTTTACCAAGAGTAGCAAAATGATTGTCAAAAGCTGTTAGAATAACACAATCAACTAAAATTCAATTTTGTTTAATGAGTCTATGTTGAAAGTATATATATTTTGTTAATGAACAACGCTGATTGTTGTAAAATAAACTTCCTTGTCAAGAAAAGCAGAATGCATTTAATTATTGCCAAAATCTGAAGCCAATTGAATGAAAAGAAAATATTCCATAGGACACAGACGTTAGGGAAATTTGATATTTTGCCGCTAATTGGCAGCCCCGTTTTTACTGTAGCTAAATATTTATTGATTTTCAAGGATAAATTTATGAAGATAAGCTTGTATTGAGAAAACTTTTCTTTTGGAGATGGTCTTTTTTAACTGAGCTGGTCAATAGTGTAGTATACTGTTAGATTTATGCATGCTTTCAGTGTGGCAAAGTTGAAATATGATGCCCCACAGTGGCAGTTTAAAGTTTTCCTTTACTCTTTAAACTTGACTGAAGTGCAACCTCCACCAGTAAGGGGTTATTGGCATAGTTTATATGATAAGTGATGTAATGCGATACGTCTTCAGAGAAGATCTTATTTGCGTCATACTCTGTCTTTTTTTTTTATCCTAAACCTTCTTAAAATTTGTAATTGTCCATGCCATTATATATACTTCTTAGTGTGTGCGAACTCGATGTAAACGCACTGGGAGGTACAAGAATTTGGCAGAAAATAAAGCAGATCTGGATCAGCCAGAAAAAAAATCTACACTTTCTGCAAATACCTGGTTATTTCTATTTCTATTTTCTGATGCAAAGAAATTTTGAGCAGTAACAGCTTTTAGTCCTGTCCTTTAATTATTCCAAGATTCCAAGGTGAGAAAAATAATTGGGTATCATTATGGTTTTGAAATGGGCCAAATACTTTATTATCGTCAGCAGTCAGACTCTTGAGTCTGAAAGACATGTGCCAAAACTTATGTTTTTGAACCTGTAATTTCTTCCTGACCAGACAAGTACTCTTGAATCCAGATAGGTAAACTTTGCAGATTATCAAGAGCTATCAAGTGTTCAACGTCAATTTATTTGAGGCTTGTTGAACAAAATCCTGTCATGTAGAAGTATGAATACGCCATATAAAGATGATAGTTCATCTCCATGTTTTAGCGTAACATACTTGTTTTGAGCAATGCGTGCAGAGGTTTTGTTTTGGAAGAAAGCAAAACTTGTTTGGGATTCAGATTGTCCCTGCCATTCCACTATAGGTGATGGTAGATCTTGGCTACAATAAAATGTGTGAAATGTTGTAGAATATATGGCTCAATTTGCACTATTTAGATGTAGGTTGTATAAAATGAAATTATTTTTTTTATTTCACATTAAGAACAAAGATAGGTTGAGTCAGAATTGTTCAGGTATGATATTATGATGTATTTAGTGCTGTCTTTACTGTGATAGCATGCAGAGGAAATGTCACATGATACCACATAAAGTTTTATTATCCTGAAAGCATTCAAACTAACAAAATAAAACCTGTGGCCTCTTGCATCTTGGGGCAGCCCTGTTAACCCTTAGTTATTGTTGGACTTTTTACTGTATAATTTGCTATAATGTAACTAATGTCATATTGATCATAGACGAAGTGGTTACCACGGGTAAAAATCCTCATCGCAAGGTTTCAAACCCCAATAAAGGAGAATACCAAGCAGGCCTACGGAACTTAGGTATGTCAAATTGTGTTTCCCGATCTTTCCACAAAAATAACATTAAAGATTTTAACATAAAGGGTTGTGGTCAAATGTGCATACGGTCATTGATTAATATACAGTTCTTTCTCTGTTTTTTGCATCTCGTTTTTTTTTTTTTTTTTCAAGAAGGGTTGTGGTCCAAAATGTTTATTATGGCTTGCTTAAGAATGTAATTGCCTGTTGGTCTGAAATTATGGCTTGCTTAATTGCCTGTTGGTCTGAAATTATGGCTTGCTTAATTGCCTGTTGGTCTGAAATTATGGCTTGCTTAATTGCCTGTTGGTCTGAAATTATGGCTTGCTTAATTGCCTGTTGGTCTGAAATTATGGCTTGCTTAATTGCCTGTTGGTCTGAAATTATGGCTTGCTTAATTGCCTGATGGTCTGAAATTATGGCTTGCTTAATTGCTTGATGGTCTAAAATTATGGCTTGCTTAAGAATGTAATTGCCTGTTGGTCTGAAATTATGGCTTGCTTAATTGCCTGATGGTCTGAAATTATGGCTTGCTTAATTGCTTGATGGTCTAAAATTATGGCTTGCTTAAGAATGTAATTGCCTGATGGTCTGATAATTGAATTGGTCTAATATAATTTGGTATTAATATGACATTCTATCATAATGAAGGCAGCACTAACATTCTTTATATGAGCATCAGCCATATCTACCTGAATGATTTTATAGTTAAACCATGATATATGGCCCTTAAAACTACTAAATTGCTATGCAGCTAGAAAATGTATAATATGAATGTAGGCTATGTTTGAGTGAAAATTTATTGCAATATTGGGTTGGGCATTAAAACAAACATGAAAACATGAAGAAGTGTAAACTTCAATCTACAGACTTGCTTACTGCGCAAGAAGGGGATCATTAATTTTAGATTGGTGATATTTTTTTTATCAGCTGAACCATTTTCAGGTGGTTATTTCATTTCTGAAAAGAATTGCTATATTTACAGCTCACTTTAACCTTTATCAGCACTGGTGATTTCAGTATTCCTGGTGTACATGTCATATTTTTCTTTTGTTAAATCTTGGTTTCTTTCAGGAAGGTGCCAACTTAAGTTTCTTTTCTTTCTTTGAGGGTTAGTAGGGGAAATAGTATGTTAAAACACCTTATAAGATGATTAAATTTGTATGTCAGTTGGTCTATTCTAAATAATGCCAAGATGAAATGTCTAAAAGATGAAGTCATGCAAAGACAAAATGGCACTGAGATCAAATAATGGCAGGACAGATTGTTAAAAGATGAAATAACACTTCCCCATTTGGCATCTTTTTGTCTTCACCTTATTTTGTCATTTCATCTTCGTCTCTAGTTACAAGATGCAAAGAAGACTGCCTGTTCTTGTCCTACAAGTGATAATAGCTTAAAATGATGAGATGATTTCAGACTTATTTTCTCATTGACATTGGTTTATTTAAACAGCTGGTTGATGAATAAACTGGATGTGGTATCTTGTTAAATGTGCATTGCATGCTATTCAGGTAAAGGCAAAACTGTTTCTGCATTTAACATGAACACCATCTCCAGATAAGTGAAATATTGTTGACAGAACAATAAACCTAACTAACAAACACACGACCTGAGAATAACATTTATTGTGTCTAATATCTTTAATTGAGGCTGATTTTTAAAATCTTTGTTGCTCAGTGTGCAAACTTACAAACACAAGAAGAAAACTGCTGAATTGATTAGATATTTTTGTTACATCACACCAGTATAATTATAGTTTCATTGACAGCATCCAGCTAAATCTTGGTGGAGGAAAACCTCAGATTAAAGTCTGGGAGACCCCAAACATATGTCTGGGTAGAACCTCTAGCCCAAGCAGATGAGCTATAAAACTTCCCAACATGAAAGTTCTGACCGGGACTCGAACCGACCACAGTAAGAGGCAACTTGGCTACAGGCAAACAAACTTGTATCTCTACAGCTAAGCTTCTATTGCTCAGGCTTAGGCAAACAGTAAAGAACCAGATATAATTAGTCTGATCAAAATCTGTTTAGTCTTCTGTGTTACCTAATGTTGTGTTACCTAAACATGAAATTGTTATGATGGTTACATATAAAAGAAGGAAGCATAATACTGCTTAAATAAATGGTATAGCTTTTAAATTTAATGCTTTTAATATGTTTTGTTTGAATTCCTTGTTAGTCGCTGGTGAGTCTTTAAATTTTCACTGAATTCAGTTTCACGTTAGGAGTGCATTTCATACAATCACAGTAAAGGCAGCAATATGTTTGCTTTAAACAAAAGGGGTTGTTAAAAATAAATGAAAGACTTGAGTTGGAGCAATTACCCAGTGTACAGTATGTTCATATCTTTTGCTTAAAGGTAGAAACGGACAGTTTAGACCACTTCCGATTCTTAAAATGTAAATGTATCCTAAAAAAATCCTGTTAAATGCTGCTCTTTGATGCCCAAGAACAGTGTTAGAAAACAGCTGCTTCTTGTATTTGCCATCATTTTCATACTTAAACTGAATGGTGATAAATTTATGACTGGTTCCTCAATACTGGAAGTCTAATTTGTTTACAAGATTCACAGAGCAGCCAGTCAAATGGTCTATAGTGTAGCATGCCATCTCAATGACCATCACAAAAAAAGGGAATTTCTATCTCTGTCGAAAGCTCGTAATTAGTTATCTTTAACTGGTGCTTGACCAATCACAGTACCTCTTACTTTTGAGATTACATCTTGTCATCATCTGGGGTATCTATTTCATAAACAGTGTATTATTATTTTTTTATTTTCTAGTTATGGACAGTAATCTAAGGGGCAGTAGGGTTCTGATGTTAATATGAAATTTAAGTGGAAATCCCAATTGTGCATCTTTATAGGCTTGGAAATAATGAACATTTAGAGTGATTGTTTCATGTTTTGTGCTGTTTTACAATCGAGGTACATTGTAGTGTTTAAAATTGTCTTCACTGTAAGGTATATATATGTGTTTGGGCAGTAGTTATTCCCAGATTCTCACAAAAAGTGGTAAGACATTGTGTAATATGTAATATGTATTTGATATGCACAAACTGTACGATACTACCTTTTAGAATGGATTTAAGTCTGTTTTTACTTAGACAGATACCTCATTGATAGGTTTTGAGTTCGCTGCATGCAATTACAGTTGAGGCAGCACTTTATCTGCTTTAGGAAAAGGGGCTGTCCGAAAAAATTGAAAGAAAGATTCATGTTAGGGCATTGACCCAGTATACGATAGTTTCAAACCCCTTGCTTAAGGATAGGTTTAAGTCTGTATTTGCTTAGATAGATACCTGGACATAGAGTTTTGATAAGGACATTGATTAGTGATGTTTTTATCTTTGGATTCACAGATTTTCAATGTATAGGGTTTATGGTCAATTTATTGTGATTTATAAGCTATTTAGGTTGAAGGGGTCCGACATTGTATTAAGATAAGAGATAAAAGCTTTTATTGAATAAAGGATTGGTTTCATAACAATTTATGTAAATGAAAGAAAATTAATTTAAAAGTCTGGTTGGTATTGTTCAGGATTGAGGAAAAATCTTAACTGTTGTCAAGATTTAGAATCCAAACTAAATTGTGTTGGTTTTGTAAAATGGTAATAAAAATTACAAATATTTTTTTTATAATTTAACTGGCATAGATATTTAATGACATTTAAGTTTAGGACATTTTCTATTGTTTTAATTAAGTTTTTAACTACAAATAAATTTTCTTGACACAGAGTTTGAATTATGTAAGTAATTACATTAGTAAATGGTTATTTTTAAAGGTGATTTGAATAGTTTTTATACATTAAAAATGTTTATTCCTAAACAAATTTTATGGAGAATATTTATTAATTAGGGGTTAAATAAAAATGTAAAGTTTTTCATTAGTTTTACATAATACATGTAATGTGAGGTAATAGATTCAAAATCTTTTAGTTACTTTGAAAAATATCTAATACTACCAAGAACACCTTATTAAATAGAAGAATTGAACAGTTATTGAATGTTGCCTTAATGGTCCTGCGGAAGGATTTATCTGATCAATAAAGATGTAATCACCTGGTGTTAAAGATGTCGTCTCTGCAATGCTATGACCTTGGTGACGGTAGTGAACCTGCTGGTATGTCTACTCGATTGTACTTTTGTCAGCTTTGCACAGCACCCCCAGTCTTGCAGAGGCGGGAAAATGCGGGAGAATGTCCGCAAGTGGGCTATAATCTCTCGACAAACATCATTTTCTAATAAAGTTTTACAATAGGAAGCTAACAGAGAGAAAGTTCATACCTGAGAAAGAGCATTCCTGAGAGAGAGAAAGAGAGATAGAGTGAGAGAAGGAGCTAGAGAAAGGGGATGATTAGAGAAAGAGTATGATGAAAAGATTTGCAATTTTTAGATGAAATTTAATCAAGAAGCTCATATAATCTAGTGTGCCGATCAACCATGATGGAAATTAAAATTGTAGCAAAAGGTTTATTCTGCCAAGACTACCATGTAGAACTGGTAAATATTTGAGATTGTATCAACTTTTCTGGCGATTAGATCCATTTCCATATTGTTTGCATGGTGGGTGTCAATGTACATTAGTACATAATTAATGGCAAAGCTTTGTGCATGTCTGTTTTGCTGGATATATTTCCCATGTTGTTCACTTGCAGTTTTATGTTTAATGAACTTAAAGTCTATCTACGGCTAACCTTTTTCACACTGTTTTGTGTATATATCTCGAAGGCTGAGAACTTTCTCTTGATTTTATGTCTTTTATCTCTCACTGGTTAAGCTTTCTCTCTTGACATTGTGTCTTATATCTGAATGGTTAAGCTTTTTCACTTGATTTTTTATTAACCATCTCAATGGTTTAGCTCTTGATTTAATGTCACTTTTTATTTGGCAACTCACTTGCTTGATATAGACGAGATAGACGAGGTATTTCCATTGTTAATGGGTGATTATGGTATATGGAAGTTTTATGTAAGTTTTTTTGTACAATTGTATTTAGATTTTAAGATTGTTTCATTGACATAAGAAATTAAGCATGGTTACATCAACTTTAATAAAGGAAACAGAGTAATAATAGGTCATGTCATAACATGGCAGTGTATTGTTTTATTGTCATTAGTTATCCAACATGATTCACCGTTAACATATATAAAATCAAATTAGTAACAACTTAAACATGTAGTTAGTTAAAAGAATTTTTGCCAGAAAAACATGGTCTGGCAAATATTGATTTTAGCAATTTATATATTTCATTCATATATTGGATATTCTTTAAATGCTTTATTTGATGGAAAGACCATTCATACACTGTCCTAATGAGGTTTTCAGCATGCAAAGGGTAATAAAAAGTAGACATTGATTTGGGTAAATTTACTCTTCATTTTCTTCAAACCACATTGCTAAAGTTTCACTTTTTTATCTTACCTGCAGCAGGGAAACCCCTACTTAAGGTTTATCAGTTCAAAAACTAATCAGGCTGTATATTGATAATCAAGAGCTTCATATGAAGAAACAGAAACCTAATTAAATATATTTCCCATAATTCTTACCAAATTCAGCCTCGGAAGTGTGAACTTGAGACCCAGTCTGAAGCGATAACTTTCATATATTTGAGTTGGGAGGACATTGTCCGGGGTTTTCCTTCACTTAAAGAATACATGTAGCTGAATTTGCCAATATAACCATAATTGTATTGGAATAAGATATCTGCTAGTAAAGGTAAAAGAAAATAACATAAAAAAATCTCAACCAAAGCTTACATTGTGGTCATTCAGAAAAATCACAACATTTACATAATTGTAATTATTACCCGCAATAAAGGGTTTTGGATAAAAACTACTGGTTAAGAATTAGAAAAATCCCTTAATATCTGGAGCTCTTGGTTATAATCCATAAAAATCTTAGTTATTTTTCTAACTTAAACTGAGAAATTTCCTTAAATTTTAAAGAAGAAAATATTTTAAGGTGAATAGCTTTTATGAATAAAACTTTAAGTATATTTTTATATCTTAAGAATATATTTTATAATCTAAGGAAATATCTTAATTTAAGTTAGAAATGTATACTTAGATACTTTATGGTTCTTATCTCTGGTACCATGTTTGATTCATATTTGTCTTTCTTTAGACTTGATTGCTTTTATAACCAATTGACTATAACACTTCCATTTGTTTCAGCAGCAGGTACAGCTACTAGTACAGTATACATTTTGTTTGTCCTTCTCTGCACCTCATTATCATTTGCATAAATTTGCATAACAAAGTACCTTCATTTGCATAATAACAAGTAAGCTTAATGACAATAAAATGCCACATAATTTTTATTTAATTAAATTCAATCTTCTATTGCATGACACATGTGCACGGTTGTAGCAACAGTATGAATGTTAGTTTAAATTCAAAAGCAAAATCTCAAATTTAAGTAAATTGGTCAAAATATATAACATCCATTGAAAACTGTGGTTTCTAATTGGTCAATTTGAACAAATTAACCAATAAAATCTCTAAAAGTTCTGGTTGCCTAATTATGCATATACATGTAATAACCAATGAATGATTGGATTTTTTATGGTCAATATTTCATAATATACAAAAATAAATATCTTGGCTTTCTGATTGTTCATTTCAACAATATGTGACTGCCAATGAACACTTGTTGATTTGCACTTGAAAATACATATCAGCTTCAATAGTTTTATTGCTCTGATAAATTCTCCATACTAATTACTGTACATAATTAGAATATTTCACAGCATTACATGCCCTTCTTATACGTATTCATATTTTGTAAAAACACCACATTTATCACAGTACATGTCCATCATAATTCTGTAGCACCAATCATTTTATGTTGTACATGTACCTGTTTGAAGTTTTGTACTTATTTACTGAGTTGTACACGAGCACATGCACATGCAAATACTTATTTAACACATTTATCAATGTTCAGATAAATTCTAAATATGGAGTTATTGTAAAATAGTCACGGGAGTCTGATATAAAACTTAACACTCTACAAAAAGAAACAATTCATATTTTATAGTAGATACTGACACTGAAGTTTTCATCTGTGATATCTGAGTATCTATAAAAATGGAGTTTCATAAGTTAAGACCAATCATGCAATATCATAACAAAATATCCAAGAATGGTGCAGTGCCAATGTCCCTAATTTCAAAATGATCCCCATTATATTGTGGTAAAAATACTGTATAAATTTATCAGGTCTATGACTAAATTAAATCATTTACATTTGATCATATAAATTTGAGACAAAAGCTTTGCAAACCCTTAAGTTTATGAAAACTAAAAACTATTCTCTCACTAAGCAACTTATTTCAATATTTTACACAAAAACAATAAATGAAATTATTATAAAAAAGAAACTTATAATTTTCCCTTATGAATATTAATAATACTAATTAGCATATGAATATTTATGAGGAAGATTTATAATGATCATTGTCATATTGGTTGACTTTTAGATTATACTTTGACTATATGATAATAATATAGTTAAATTAACTATTTAATATTCATAAGGAAGGTATGATCATTATTATTGGTTGACAAAAAGAGATTACAGTATGGCTTATGAATATTAATATAACTTAAATAACCAATCAATATTCATTAATAAAATAAGATCATTATTACTGGTTGACATATAAGCTGCACAAGTAGTCAGGTAGAATTCTATACAGATTATATACAGAATTCATTGTTTATTCTTATCTGTTATGTTCATAATTATGTTATGTTTATTAGAATGTCTTTTCTTCTTAGGCTGAATATTTTTGTTCATTATGTTTGCTTTGCTTAGGTTAGAACTTCTGAATCATTGTATTTGCCTATAGGTTGTGGGGATAGCAATATAATTCAAAATGTTCTCAAATGCATGTACTTCTTTGAACTCCAAAGTGTGACAAAAACAAATATTTTATGTAATCTTTACTTGTTAATAACGAAATGCTGACTTAAAGTTAAAACAGCAGTTTGTTTTGCTAAAAAATGAAACGCTCTTAGCAGGATATTTGACATATTTGAGAACATTTTTGTAGTTTTTAACTTTTGGTTATGGGTTTCATCATTTTTCATTATTCTTCTGCTTTATTTTCTGCAGTTCAGACACCTCTAAAGGGGTATTCTGGTAAATAGATTTTTTATTTGTATACAAGACAGCATGAACATTTTTTCTTAAAACTGACCCTAAACATGGATATGCAATATGGACAATGTAAATAACAAGTAATGGCATGAGAGATATTAACAATTGTTGTCTTTTTGAGGTAATTCAACACACTTCAAACAATTTAGAACCAGACCAGACACTTCCTGCTGGGGCCTTTCTGATCAGGATTTGCACTGTCTTCTGCTCAGAAACACTTAGCAATATATTAAACCAATGATAAATGTAATTTTTTATAATAGCATTATAATTCATAAAAACAATATAGAATCTAGATTGTTTGGTCACTTTCGAGTATATAGTTTTAAAATTACTGGGGTGACTGTTGCCAAGCAGTTAATAGCCACCAAAATGCTTACATTGGAGATCTGGTCTGGGGTAGAATTTTTATGTAGAAGCATCTTCCAGCTGAGATACAGTGTGCCAATGGTTCTACCCTGATATTAAAAGTTATGCGGTGGAGAATCGAGCAGGGGTATCTTCTTCCACCACAAAAAAACTAGACATCGCCCATTCAACCATCATTGCATCACTGCAATGTATCCAAAACCCAACCAACCAGAGCAACCAGTTCACTTTTTAAAGGTAGTCTCAGGTACTTGTTCAAAGATAAAACAGTGGAAAATGTTTTGAAACTACAATGTTGAACAGTGCATTTTTTCATGTCAAGGTTCTTGAATAATCTAAAAATTAGAACAAGGAAGTTGTCTGGTTGTTTCAGAAGCAATCTTGATCAACCATTTAAATGGTTTATAAGTAGAAGTTGACTGTACTATAAAAATTGAAAATGCACAAGTTACATAAATATACCATGTAAGATTTAATGTGACATATATATACATGTAAGATTTTATAACAGCATTTACTTCTTAATTGAGTGTGCAGGAATGGCTTAACCAATACTAACAAACCGTGATTTTATTATTGTTGTTTTAATTCTATTAAACTTAAAGATAAATCTCAAAGTGAATTTTTTTTTTTAAATATTTCATCTGAAATGCTAGTCTAAGGTCCTCTTCCGGACCTGGTAGTGCAGTCGGTAGGGAGTCGGCTCCAGGCACAGGAGATGCCGGATTTGAGCCCAGCCTGCGACATGCCAAAGTTGTTTAAAATGGTACTGGTAAAGCTCCCTTGCTAACGCTCAAGCTAATATAAGGGTAATTCCACAACTGGTTGGCCCAGTGTCAGAATAATGTGACTGGGTGTAGTATCATTCCAGGTGTTCACGGCATGCTATACACCGTAAAGCAGCACTTTATCTGCTTCAAGTGGATACCGTCTCCAAATAACTGAAATACTGTTGGTGGGACAATAAACCCAATAAACAAGCAAACAGGTCCACTAAAATGCCATTAGTAATGTCATCAGAGAAATGTAAGTTAACTAAAAAGGTAATTTAATGGATAAATGGAATGAATGTTAAATTATTGTGCATAAGTAAACATGTATGTATTGTACAAAGCATGAATCAGTATGTTTTGGTTTGCTTAACTTGAATGGACATAAACATTAACATGATTAATAGTTTTGTGTTTAATTGTCGCATTAAAAGTTTGTGTACTAATTTTCTAGAACAGTCATATTTTTTACTTTAAAATTGAAAACTACTTTTTGCTTAAAGTTTATAAAAAAGGAAAAAATGGTCATTCAATACCTGTATTAATCAAAGTAAATACTTTTTAAGTTACAAGTGAGTTAAATGATATTTAAAAAAAATCTTAAGAAATTATTATTAAAAATGATGTTAGATGTATCTGTTTTTGTATTATATGAAATCTTTTATATCTGGTGATTGGTTGTCTAACTTTATATAACCTTGTCAAGGTATGTCCATATATATATATATATATATAGTATTATATACTAGCTATAATACAATTGTTTATGTTTATAAAATTAAAATTAAAGTATTTTCTTTTTCTAATGCTTTGAATTCATTTTAAATACAATTGCTGCATTAAAAAATCTTATTTGCATTTTTCTTTTCAAGAAAATTATTATTTCAAAACATCTTTTAACATTTCAGTTCATTTATCCTTTTCACAGATTCATTATAATTACATGTAAATTAATGTAAAAAAATAAAATCTGTTGAAGATACCAATCTGGACTTTGACAATGCAAAAAATCTTGAGTAGGTGCAGATCAGTGTCTTTTGCTTTATCCGAGCCAGATTTCTCAAGCTTCAGGTGCCCCAATGACCAAGGTTGCCAATGTCCAATCAGTCACTGATTTGAAGCGCCCTCTCAGCATGGGTTCGAGTCTTGCTCATTATGAGAATGTCCATATACGGAGGTCTTTCAACTGACCTGAGGTTTGCTGTCAGTTTTGCCAAGACATTTTGTTGGGGGTCTTTCTTTTCCTGTAATGACTATAAAATATAGTAAGTTATAAATTATAAATATATAATTCTAACTAACTGAGAGTAATTTTTTCCAAGCGATATAATTTAGACTCTACAGTACACTTGCAACTTTCATTCAACTCAGATACAATGGGCACATGTTAATAAATAAGACCTAAGTTTGCAGTACAGACCACTTAATATATGTTTGACCACATAGTTGTCAAAATCATACCTGCTTTTAAGTCATATCATTGTAATTAGGGCCATAAATTCAATTTCTTCTGCTTTTAAGGACAGCAGGTTTTATTATCGCTGTTCTATAAGGGCAAAGCTGATATTAAGGTCACTTTTGTATTAACACCAGCCTTATATTTAGAGCATCCACCTATTAATGCAATGTTAAATAATGTCATTAACACTCAATCCTGTCATATATATCATCTTGCGATAAAGCATACGCTGCTGTTATAACCACTCTGCTGTTATGGTCACCTTGCTATTATGGTCACCTTGCTATTTTGAGCCCCTGCCATAAAGACCACCCTGCTATAAAGACATCCTAGCTATTATCACCACCTTACTATTTAGACATTTCTGCACTACTGACTACCCAGCTGTTAAAAAAACACTGCTTTTAGAGATACACTGCTTTGAAGGACACCTTCATTTAAGGACACCCTAATATCGACACAGAGACCATCATATTATTAAGTCCTTTCTGCTATTTAGGCTTCACACTGCTATTTACACCATTCTGATATTACAACTATCATACTTTAAAAAGCACCATTTTACTAAGACCGCTAGTCTGTTTACAGCTGTTAAGAGCACCGATTATTTAGACCACTTTGCTATTTGTTTAAACATAAACACTTGGGCCCCCTGCTATTACTTTCTATTAAGACCAAATTTTCTGTAAACTAGTTTTCCTTTGCAACTGCAGAAACTGTTATTCTAATAACAGTCAAAATGTTTATTTATCACTTACTTTGATATACATATGTAAAAAATTCATACCTTTATCATAAATCTTTTTTTCACATGGTCAAACCTCAACCTGTGGTGCAGGTAATTATTGATCGATCAACAACAGGTCAAGTCAATTTTCAGGTGTGGGCAGCTGAACCCTGACCTGACTTTCTGAGCAGGTATAAGTTTGTGATTGAGATGCAGTAAGACAAAGTGGTACATGGATGTCGGTCAAGAAGAAAAACATATTTACTTCTCCCCTTTTTCTGCCCCTCACCCCCTTCCCACCAAAAAACAGTACAACTGTGGCAATTATTGTGGTAACAGAAGTCAGAATTTCCTTTTTCTGTATTTGTTTGACTGAAGAAAATTAGATGAGTGGCCCCTAAGGTATCTATATATATTCACAGGTACCACAGTCCTTATAAGCCCTTACACCCTAGACTGAATTAAAAATTGACCTAAATTCTAGCTTCAATTTATTAAAACATAACTGGTTTTCAAGCTCAGTTATAAAATGTGGAGCTGACCTGTGACCTTTCTTTTCAGGCAGGTAAACTGTGTGTTATATTAACCTGTTTAGCATATAAATGGAAGGCTAAATAAGTATAGATCCAGGTCAGAATGTGCACTATTTGCAGTGGAATCTCAGGCAATATGTCTTGTTTGTTTGCATTTTCTGGCCGGCAAATGCAAAGAATTTAGAATAGGCTGTTAACAACATAGCAACTTATGAGGATTATAGATGAAGTACCTATGTAATCACTGCTGAAGGTTGACAAGTCTTTTGACCGTTCAGTATAAATTTTACTCGACAACAACAACAAAACAACTGGACCAAGTAGCGCAATTGGTAGAGTGTCGGCGCCAGGTCAAGAGGCCCTGGGTTCGATCCTAGGATGCGCCATCCCAAAGTCAATAAAAATTGTAGTGGTATAGTTCTTGCTAATGCTCAAGCAAATGTAAGGGTAGTTCCATGACTAGTTGGCCGGGGTCAGGATAATGTAACTGGGTTTGTTATCGTGCCAAGAGTTCATGGAATGCTATACACAGTGAAGGCAGCACAATATCTGCTTCAGGTGGACACCTTCTCCAGATAACTGAAATGCTGTTGGTGGGACGATAAATCCAATAAACAAACAAACATAAAAGTACCGTTAGGTTGTTTTAGAATAATTTGTCTGGTTACACAATTTGGTAAGTGACCATTGCACAAAAAACTTTCCAGCTCAGTTACAGCTTGTGACCGTCTTCCTTTGTGTCAACATCTTCCAGCTGAGCTGTGATGTGCCAGTAGTTCTACTCAGACCAAAAACAAAAATACATTAACTGCTTAAATAATCAAAGGTGTGATGTATATCGAAACTAAAATCAGGGTTTAAAACAACTTTCTTCAGGCTAATTAAAACTTCCCTCTGATTTACATAATGTACATAGTTTAATTTGAATATTGATACAGGGCCTTTTCTTTCCTAAAGACTTAAAGGCTCATTTAAACATTGCAGGGGAGTGCTTTTCTTAATCAGAATTAACAAATCTCAAATGCCATATCAGTACATCACTTTTTTGTCTCATGGCATATCAAAAGCTCCAAACTAATCCGAGCCTCATCTTTATCGATAGTACATCTAATAATGTAATGTCATCTAGCTTAATGAATATAATCTAGCCCAGGGAACGACATTTGAGACTGATGCTGTATCTAATTTCCATTTCTCACTGCGGACTGTTGCATTTTTTAATAAGCTGTGTGATGAGGAATCTATTGAAAAATGGATTGCTACAAATAATGTATTTGCCTAGGGGAGGGATGTTTAGAGGGATGGTGCTCGATGTGATGACAGTTGGTAAATATTCAATAAAAAAGTTGTATAACCGTAATGATATTGATTCCATACAGGAAGTGGAAAAGCAGACCACAGTCGAATCCAATTCATAACAAATGATCCACAAATACTTCCAGCTGAAACCAAAGTGGAAATTTACTCTTGATAAATACTTTAAACAATTACTATGAGAAGTTAGGCTGAAATCCAGCCTTTTTCATTTTAAAGAAAAAAGCTATTCTTTAAATAGTTAGTTGCACCTTATCTGAAAGAGTGAATAATTTATTTTTAGATAATAATTAAATTGTATCTGTAACAATAAAAGCATTTGACATATTCACCATATTTACATATTCCATGTCTCGTATGAACAATTTTACAAATAATCCGCAAAAATTGTTAATTTGTTTTGTGTCCACAATGAGACAGTGATTAAAACAGTCTAGTCATGTCTGGTTTCACTAAATGCACAACCTTATTTGATTATTTGTGCCAGTTTGTGACATACCCACTAGTTAAATATATATAAAAAGATTAAGTTTCGTATTAATTGCAGTTAGTTAATTGAATCGACAGTC
This sequence comes from Sinonovacula constricta, assembly GCA_007844125.1. Lineage (NCBI taxonomy): Eukaryota > Metazoa > Mollusca > Bivalvia > Cardiida > Solecurtidae > Sinonovacula > Sinonovacula constricta. The sequence goes on along the minus strand of CM017560.1, from coordinate 34,412,330 downwards.
TCTTCAATGATATTTGTTTATGTATTTTCACCATCAAGAAAGATCTCAAACATTTACTTAAAACTGTTCCATTATTCAATGAATGGCAGCCTATCATGTGATAAAACGTAAAATAGATCACATTGAAATAATACTAATAAAATGTGTAACAGTTAATTATTATGGCTGTCAATGAGAGAACTTTGTTAGGGGCACCCGCAGCTGAGCTTTTAAAATCATTAACTAACTCCTCAGCCCATCACCAGGTGGGTTTGAGTCCTGGTCTAAGCAAGAACTTTTTATGTGGTGAGGCTTTTTAGCTAACCAGCGATGCACCGTTGCTTCCACTGACGCTTTAGTCTCGGGTCTTTCTCCACCAATTATTAGCTGGACATCGCCAATATGACCAGAACTGGGTTGGTGTGGTGTAAGAAAAACAAACAAAAAAAATACAATATTTTTTACAAGGGAACTTTTTGTAAAGACCAAATGCAGATACACTGTAGATGTTTTGGCCAAGAGTATCTCTGGTCAGGCTTTCAAGGGCTTAGGGTTCCCATCCAGGGTTCCTGGTTATGATCCCCAGACCACCAACAAGATGTTAGTTCTTGGGCAAGACTGTTAACAGCATGATGCCCTCATTAAACCACTTCCAAGAAAACAACAAGCATGTCAACTCATTAAAACCATTTCCCAGTAACCAACAACTAAGTCATCTCAGTATGACCACTTCACAGTAACCAACAACCAAGTCAGCTCATTAAGAGTACTTCCAAGTAACCAACAACCAAGTCACTAAGTCAGACCACTTCCAAGTAAACAACAACCAAGTCAGTCAGTAGGACCACTTCCCAATAACCAACAACCAAGTCAACTCAGTAGGACCACTTCCCAGTAACCAACAACCAAGTCAACTCTGTAAGATCACTTCCCAGTAACCAACAACCAAGTCAACTCCGTAAGACCACTTCCCAGTAACCAACAACCAAGTCAACTCTGTAAGATCACTTCCCAGTAACCAACAACCAAGTCAACTCAGTAAGACCACTTCCCAGTAACCAACAACCAAGTCAACTCTGTAAGATCACTTCCCAATAACCAACAACAAAGTCAACTCCGTAAGACCACTTCCCAGTAATCAACAGCCAAGTCAACTCAGTAAGACCGCTTTCCAGTAACCAACCACCAAGTCAGGACAGTAAGACTACTTCCAAGTAACCAACAACCAAGTCAACCCAGGAAGACCACTTCTCAGAAACCAACAACCAAGTCAACTCAGTAAGATCACTTCCTAGTAACCAACAACCAAGTCAACTTAGTAAGATCACTTCCCTGTAACCAACAACCAAGTCAACTTAGTAAGATCACTTCATAGTAACCAACAACCAAGTCAACTCAGTAAGACCACTTACTAGTAACCAACAACCAAGTCAAGTCAGTAAGACCACTTCCCTGTAACCAACAACCAAGTCAAGTCAGTAAGACCACTTCCCTGTAACCAACAACCAAGTCAACTCAGTAAGATCACTTCCCAATAACCAACAACCAAGTCAACTCAGTAAGACCACTTCCCTGTAACCAACAACCAAGTCAACTCTATAAAACCACTTACCTGTAACTAACAACCAAGTCAACTCAGTAAGACCACTTCCCTGTAACCAACAACCAAGTCAACTCAATAAAACCACTTACCTGTAACCAACAACCAAGTCAACTCAGTAAGACCACTTCCCTGTAACCAACAACCAAGTCAACTCTGTAAGACTATTTCCCAATAACCAACAACCAAGTCAACTCAGTAAGACCATTTCCCTGTAACCAACAACCAAGTCAACTCAATAAAACCACTTCCCTGTAACCAACAGCCAAGTCAACTCAATAAAACCACTTCCCTGTAACCAACAACCAAATCAACTCGGTAAGACTATTTCCCAATAACCAACAACCAAGTCAACTTAGTAAGACCACTTCCCTGTAACCAACAACCAAGTCAACTCAATAAAACCACTTCCCTGTAACCAACAACCAAGTCAACTCAGTAAGACTATTTCCCGACAACCAACAACCAAGTCAACTCAGTAAGACCATTTCCCTATAACCAACAACCAAGTCAACTCAATAAAACCACTTCCCTGTAACCAACAGCCAAGTCAACTCAGTAAGACTCTTTCCCAATAACCAACAACCAAGTCAAGTCAGTAAGACCACATCCTAGTAACCAACAACCAAGTCAAGTCAGTAAGACCACTTCCCAGTAACCAACAACCAAGTCAACTCAGTAAGACCACTTTCCAGTTACCAAAAACCAAGTCAACTCTGTTAAACCACTTCCCAGTAACCAACAACCAAGTCAACTCAGGAAGACTTTTTCGCAATAACCAACAACCAAGTCAACTCAGTAAGACCACTTCCTAGTTACCAACAATCAAGTCAACTCAGTAAGACCTCTTCCCAGTAACCAACAACCAAGTCAACTTAGTAAGATCACTTCCCAGTAATCAACAACCAAGTCAACTCAATAAAACCACGTCCCTATAATCAACAGCCAAGTCAACTCAGTAAGACTATTTCCTAATAACCAACAACCAAGTCAACTCAGTAAGACCACATCCTAGTAACCAACAACCAAGTCAAGTCAGTAAGACCTCTTCCCAGTAACCAACAACCAAGTCAACTCAGTAAGACCACTTTCCAGTTACCAACAACCAAGTCAACTCGGTAATACCACTTCCCAGTAACCAACAACCAAGTCAAATCAGGAAGACATTTTCCCAATAACCAACAACCAAGTCAACTCAGTAAGACCACTTCCTAGTAACCAACAACCAAGTCAAGTCAGTAAGACCACTTCCCCGTAACCAACAACCAAGTCAACTTAGTAAGATCACTTCCCAGTAATCAACAACCAAGTCAACTCAATAAAACCACTTCCCTGTAATCAACAGCCAAGTCAACTCAGTAAGACCGCTTTCCAGTAACCAACCACCAAGTCAGGACAGTAAGACTACTTCCAAGTAACCAACAACCAAGTCAACCCAGGAAGACCACTTCTCAGAAACCAACAACCAAGTCAACTCAGTAAGATCACTTCCTAGTAACCAACAACCAAGTCAACTTAGTAAGATCACTTCCCTGTAACCAACAACCAAGTCAACTTAGTAAGATCACTTCATAGTAACCAACAACCAAGTCAACTCAGTAAGACCACTTACTAGTAACCAACAACCAAGTCAAGTCAGTAAGACCACTTCCCTGTAACCAACAACCAAGTCAAGTCAGTAAGACCACTTCCCTGTAACCAACAACCAAGTCAACTCAGTAAGATCACTTCCCAATAACCAACAACCAAGTCAACTCAGTAAGACCACTTCCCTGTAACCAACAACCAAGTCAACTCTATAAAACCACTTACCTGTAACCAACAACCAAGTCAACTCAGTAAGACCACTTCCCTGTAACCAACAACCAAGTCAACTCAATAAAACCACTTACCTGTAACCAACAACCAAGTCAACTCAGTAAGACCACTTCCCTGTAACCAACAACCAAGTCAACTCTGTAAGACTATTTCCCAATAACCAACAAGCAAGTCAACTCAGTAAGACCATTTCCCTGTAACCAACAACCAAGTCAACTCAATAAAACCACTTCCCTGTAACCAACAGCCAAGTCAACTCAATAAAACCACTTCCCTGTAACCAACAACCAAATCAACTCGGTAAGACTATTTCCCAATAACCAACAACCAAGTCAACTTAGTAAGACCACTTCCCTGTAACCAACAACCAAGTCAACTCAATAAAACCACTTCCCTGTAACCAACAACCAAGTCAACTCAGTAAGACTATTTCCCGACAACCAACAACCAAGTCAACTCAGTAAGACCATTTCCCTATAACCAACAACCAAGTCAACTCAATAAAACCACTTCCCTGTAACCAACAGCCAAGTCAACTCAGTAAGACTCTTTCCCAATAACCAACAACCAAGTCAAGTCAGTAAGACCACATCCTAGTAACCAACAACCAAGTCAAGTCAGTAAGACCACTTCCCAGTAACCAACAACCAAGTCAACTCAGTAAGACCACTTTCCAGTTACCAAAAACCAAGTCAACTCTGTTAAACCACTTCCCAGTAACCAACAACCAAGTCAACTCAGGAAGACTTTTTCGCAATAACCAACAACCAAGTCAACTCAGTAAGACCACTTCCTAGTTACCAACAACCAAGTCAACTCAGTAAGACCTCTTCCCAGTAACCAACAACCAAGTCAACTTAGTAAGATCACTTCCCAGTAATCAACAACCAAGTCAACTCAATAAAACCACGTCCCTATAATCAACAGCCAAGTCAACTCAGTAAGACTATTTCCTAATAACCAACAACCAAGTCAACTCAGTAAGACCACATCCTAGTAACCAACAACCAAGTCAAGTCAGTAAGACCTCTTCCCAGTAACCAACAACCAAGTCAACTCAGTAAGACCACTTTCCAGTTACCAACAACCAAGTCAACTCGGTAATACCACTTCCCAGTAACCAACAACCAAGTCAAATCAGGAAGACATTTTCCCAATAACCAACAACCAAGTCAACTCAGTAAGACCACTTCCTAGTAACCAACAACCAAGTCAAGTCAGTAAGACCACTTCCCCGTAACCAACAACCAAGTCAACTTAGTAAGATCACTTCCCAGTAATCAACAACCAAGTCAACTCAATAAAACCACTTCCCTGTAATCAACAGCCAAGTCAACTCAGTAAGACCTCTTCCCAGTAACCAACAACCAAGTCAACTCAGTAAGACCACTTTCCAGTTACCAACAACCAAGTCAACTCGATAATACCCCTTCCCAGTAACCAACAACCAAGTCAAATCAGGAAGACTTTTTCCCAATAACCAACAACCAAGTCAACTCAGTAAGACCACTTCCTAGTAACAAACAACCAAGTCAAGTCAGTAAGACCACTTCCCTGTAACCAACAACCAAGTCAACTCTGTAAGACTATTTCCCAATAACCAACAACAAAGTCAACTCAGTAAGACCATTTCCCTGTAACCAACAACCAAGTCAACTCAATAAAACCACTTCCCTGTAACCAACAGCCAAGTCAACTCAATAAAACCACTTCCCTGTAACCAACAACCAAGTCAACTCAGTAAGACTATTTCCCAATAACCAACAACCAAGTCAACTCAGTAAAACCACTTCCCAGTAACCAACAACCAAGTCAACTCAGTAAGACCACATCCTAGTAACCAACAACCAAGTCAACGCAGTAAGACCACTTCCCAGTAACCAACAACCAAGTCAACTCAGTAAGACCACTTCCCTGTAACCAACAACCAAGTCAACTCAGTAAGACCACTTCCCAGTAACCAACAACCAAGTCAACTCAGTAAGACCACTTCCTAGTAATCAAAAACCAAGTCAACTCAGTAAGACCACTTTCCAGTTACCAACAACCAAGTCAACTCAGTAAAACCCCTTCCCAGTAACCAACAACCCAGTCAGCTCAGTAAAACCACTTCCCCAAAACCAACAACCAACTCATTAAGACCGCTTTTGTTTAAACCCTTTAAAATACAACAGATGAGGTCAACTAAGCTCAACAAACTTTAAATTCACATTTTATGGATAATTCTTCTTTTTTTAGAACAAATGATTGTCAGAACTCTTAAATTATAAACACCAGAACCATATGGATGGCCGGATCAACAAATGAATCTACCTGAAGGTGGTGAAGGTCAATAAGATATTTGCTGATTATGTGCAATGTCATTGGTACTGCACAGAATTCCTGGTTAACTAGTGCATAAATCCAGTTTGCGATGACATAATAATGATTTTCTATAGCTCTTGTCGTAAAAATCATGCATTGTCTGCTTGATTTTTTATAATAATTATGAAATAATTTTGGGGTATAAAATCTTTTTTTAAATAAAGATTATAGGAAATGATGTATGTTTCCTTAATGTGGAAAGTTCCTGTTATAATCTCTTTTTATTTTGTGGAAATCAAATGTTTTGTTTAGAATATGCTTGTAAAAATATCAAACTTATCAAGCCAAAGAAAAATCTCAATGAATATAAATCCAACTTTTGCAAAATGTTAAGAATGCCCTCTAAGATCAGCTCTTAGTAAAAACTTCTTGATTTTTTTTTTTAGAAAGCTTTTCGAAAGTTGTATGGATGGCCTGATTAACAAAATGACATTGAAGGTCAAAAAGGTTAAAGAGTATTTGATTACGTGCAATGTCAACTGTGATGCATTGTAATCCTCGGTAACTAGAGCATAGATCCAGTTGGCTGATGGCAGATGTGTTACGATTGTCCATTAGATCTTGTCAGTAAAGTCACTCATTGTCCGATTGATTTTTTAGATTCTTCTAGATAACCAACAACCAAGTCAATTCAGTAAGATCACTTCTCTGTAACTAACAACCAAGTCACTCAATAAGACAACTTTCCTGTAACCAACAACCAAGTCAACTCAGTAAGATCACTTCCCTGTAACTAACAACCAAGTCACTCAATAAGACAACTTCCCAGTAACCAACAACAAAGTCAACTCAGTAAGATCACTTCCCTGTAACCAACAAGCAAGTCAACTCAGTAAGATCACTTCCCTGTAACCAACAACTAAGTCAACTCAGTAAGATCACTTCCCTGTAACCAACAAGCAAGTCAACTCAGTAGGACCACTTCCCGATAACCAACAACCAAGTCAACTCAGTAAGATCACTTCCCTGTAACCAACAACCAAGTCAACTCAGTATGACCACTTCCCTGTAACCAACAGCCAAGTCAACTCAGCAAGACCACTTCCCAGTAACCAACAACCAAGTCAACTCAGTAAGACCACTTCCCAGTAACCAACAACCAAGTCAACTCAGCAAGACCACTTCCCAGTAACCAACAACCAAGTCAACTCAGCAAGACCACTTCCCTATAACCAACAACCAAGTCAACTCAGCAAGACCACTTCCCAGTAACCAACTACCAAGTCAACTCAGTAAGACCACTTCCCAGTAACCAACACCCAAGTCACTCAGTAAGACCACTTCCCAGTAACCAACAACCAAGTCAACTCAGTACGATTACTTCCCTATAACCAACAACCAAGTTAACTCAGTAGGACCACTTCCCTATAACCAACAACCATGTCAACTCAGTAAGACCACTTCCCTATAACCAACAACCAAGTCAACTCAGTAAGACCACTTCCCTATAACCAAAAACCAAGTCAACTCAGTAAGATCACTTCCCTGTAACCAACAACCAAGTCAACTCACTATGACCACTTCCCAGTAACCAACAACCAAGTCAACTTGGTAAGACCACTTCCCAGTAACCAACAACCAAGTCAACTCAGTAAAACCACTTCCCAATAACCAACAACCAAATCAGTAAGACCGCTTTTGTTTAAACCCTTTAAAATGCAACAGATGAGGTCAACTAAGCTCAACAAACTTTAAATTCACATTTTATGGATAATTCTTCTTTCTTTAGAACAAATGATTGTCAGAACTCTTAAATTAAAAACACCAGAACCATATGGATGGCCAGATCAACAAATGAATCTACCTGAAGGTGGTGAAGGTCAATAAGATATTTGCTGATTACGTGCAATTTAAATTGTAATGCACAGAAGTCAAAGTTAACTAGTGCATAGATCCAGTTTATGATGACATCATGATGGTTTGCTATAGCTCTATAGCTCTTGTCACAAAAATCATGCATTGTCTGCTTGACTTTTATAACAAAGATGAAATAATTTTTGGGTATTATTTATTAAATCTTATTTTCAATAAAGATTATAGGTAATGATGTGTGTTTCCTTAATGTAGAAAGTTCTAGTTATAATCTTTTTTTTATTATGTGGAAATCAAACTTTTTGTTTAGAATTATGCTTGTAAAAATATCAAACTTATCAAGTCAAAGAAAAATCTTAATTAATATAAATCCAGCTTAAGCAAAATGTTAAGAATGCCCTCTAAGATCAGCTCTTAGTAAAAACTTCTTGATTTTTAAAAAAAAACTTTCTGAAAGTATAATGGATTGCCTGATTAACAAAATGACATTGAAGGTCAAAAAGGTTAAAGAGTATTTGATTACGTGCAATGTCAACTGTGATGCATTGTAATCCTCGGTAACTAGAGCATAGATCCAGTCGGCTGATGGCAGATGTGTTACGATTGTCCATTAGATCTTGTCAGTAAAGTCACTCATTGTCCGATTGATTTTTTAGATTCTTCTAGATTCTATATCCGTTCATTACATGCTTATGAAAGAACATTATCTGTGATGGTCTGCTGATCAATAACAGTTTCATCTATGTAACAGACATTGGGCCGACTAGTAACATTTTACAATCCACCAATAGTCAAAGAGTAACATAGCTTTCCACTTAAAAAAACTAAACAAACCTGTGTTGTTTGTTTATGTGCCTGCCTTTGTTTGTTTTTTATTTGTCATGGTAGTGAACAAAGCCTTCATGGGGTGTTTATTTAAGGATGTTATTTTGTTTTCCTTCTGTATTCAGAATTATTGTCATGGTTGCAATTGTTTTAGTACAGTGGTTGAGGAGTTGTTTCAGGAATCAATTTTAACTTCTGCACATGAGTGAAAGTGCACAAATGATTCGTGCAGGTTTATTATAAACTTACATTTAAAAAATTCAAAAATAATAGATAATTCTTTAATCAGTTAAAGTCATTTAAATGCATTTTCTCAGTGGAAGTTTGCTTATTTGGATTATCACTTGGGTATATGTGTCCTAGTTATAGGGAAAACTTTACTATTTGCTCAAGCTTATTCAGCCCTTACAATGTTCAGTAATGGTAGGATGTTGTTAATGAATACTAGGTATTTCTTTTATGCTTGTTGGTGAAATACCTATGTTATTAGTGAAAACAACACCAGTGAAAATTTTGAGGTGTTATTTTGCAGTGAAATAACAAAATTCAGGAAGTACTCTTTTTTCCATTTTATCAGTAAGAGTTCCTTCCCTTGAGTTGTCCCTATTCCAGTTCACCAAGTTGTCCCCCTTTTCATTTGCTTGCATTGAAGTGGTTGTTTCTATGTTGGTGTTATTGATAGATTTTTTTATGTTTCAATACTTAGTAATTTGTTGGTAATACATGAATCTCTTTCCTAGTAAATATTGGCAAATGTTGTTAAAAACAAATTTATAAAGTTTGAACTATTGTTCGTCTGCATATAGTCATCACTGAATAATTCACTTGGGGTACCTAGGGTAAACAAAAAGTGCATAGGGTTACTCATGGGAAATGGATTTGTTTGAAATTGATTATAAAAATTAAAATAACCTTAAATTGGTATGAAAGAAAGAGAATATTTGTTGATTTTGGTGTAAGATCGCATTTTATTTTTCCTGTCTACTAGTGAAACTATTACATTCTAGACACACTTGGAGAAATAAAATGTGAACTTACACCAAAATCAATAAATATCCACTCTGTCAACCTTTATAGACTGCAATTTAATTAAGAGTATCACACATTTTCATGCTTAATCTAATTCTTTTCAAGGCTTTTTTTGTGATAAGCAACAGTGTAAAAGGAGCCATAGGTCCCCAACAAACACATAATCTATTTAAGTTGATTGATAGATTTATTTCTATAAAAGTGTACTTAAAAACAAAAACATGATGAAATGAAAATATCAACAAATACATTGATTATAACATTAAACATGTATAATGTGTCATAATAACAGACTCAAACCAGGTATAGCACAATAACAAAACAATGTCCTTACATTTCCATTGCAGTCTATAAAGGGTACCTTGTATTTATTAATTACAACTAAATGCTACAGTTACTGAACATAAGTTTAAAATACTCTGTAGCAAAAAAAAGTGTAGATTCTGATAGGACAGCTTTCAACTGGCGCTGGCTGATCTTGATCTACACATATTAACCAGGCCCGATTAATTTTGTGTCTAGCGGGGCAAGAATATAAGGGTATGGAAGCTAAATGTATAGAACACTGGTATTGCTGATCAGGTGATAAGTGTGACAATGAGCTCTCTGTTTTATGGTGGTTATACAACTCTGCAATAGGACCCAATCATTAATTATTGCAGGATTGCCCTATACGTCCCTTACATTAAGGGACAAGTCATTGTTCAAATGTCAAAATCTTATCTCGGCCTATTATAGAGTTCTATATGACAGTCACAGGCTCTGGGTTTATAATATTTTGTGAAAAAGCCAGTAGAAAAAGGCACTAAATGAGCCAAAAGGTATTAGATACATGAAGCAGTCTTCTGTTTAGGGGATCATTTTGTATGCATTTACTTTATCAGGCATAGTAAAGTTGTAGCCTATTATTTTGTATCATGTCTAAAGTATAATACATTTACCGGTAAATCTAATGGGAATGATAGCCAAATTAAGTAAATTGATGTTTTATTTGAAAGTAATTACTTGAATTGTTATGCATTTAAATAATTTAAGAATTTTCTTTTTTTAGAGTTTTAATATATGAATGGTAGATTCATGTCCAGTCAATTATTTCATGTGAGGAAGTCTTTAAGTACTGTTGTGACTCTACATGATCTTGCATCTGGGGTCTAATCCTTCACCAAAACTAACTGGTACTGTTAGAACACAGTAAAGTGACCCAAGAAGTTGGTAGGATTGGTTTAAAAATCAGCAACACTAAAACTCCAGTGATGTTTTTCTTTATAAGCAGGAGTAGTTTCATTGTGGCCGTTTTAGCTATGGCCATTTTGCCAAACCAGTACAAGCCCTTGCAGATCTACAACTTAATTTTAAGTAATTCTCTGCAGATTTCGCATTTTGACAATTTTACCGAGAACCCACATCATGATGTTTAATTTATGAATATAGGATAGATTGCCATGCATTGTCAGATTCATTCCCATCATCTGGGGGGCTTTTCTTTAAGGAAAGCAAGTTGCTAAGCTGTTAGTGTTGCAGAATTGTGATGTCTCACATTTTCACTTCATGGGTTCAAGTCTCTATTAGAATAAGAATTTTTTTTTTAGTAAGGTCTTTTAACAGACCTGCTGTTTGCTGGTGGTTCTACCCAGTTGATGTAAACAAAGCCAAACCTAATTGTCAGACCCAGGGGCTGTTCCATAAAAGTTTGGTGGCAGGGTATAAATCAAGATCCATTCAACTGTATTGTAGTAAATACTAGATATACATACACAATAAGGGTTCCTAACTTTGACTTTTGAAGAGAAAAGTGTAGCGGTTTCACTGCAGGGGCGGATCCAGAACATTTTGGTGGGTGGGGTTTAAACAAGATGCATTCAACTAAGCGCAGTAAATACTATATGTGTATACACAATAAGGGACCCTAAGTTCGACCTAAGCAGTCAACAGACAAAATTTACTTTAAAAACTTAGCAATTTTTAAGCTTACTTGCTTGTGTTTTCACAAATCTACTCTTTTACCTGGTTGGGGGTGGTGCCCCCTGAATCCATTCCTGGTCAGCCCTCTTGTGGGTTCCCCTAGCTTTCCATTGAACTTAAGCAAAGCCATGTCAGACATTGTTTAGCAGTGGATACAAGTAACCTACTACCTAGCAAACAGGTTCTACCCGAATACATTGACAAACTAGAATGACTGATACAAAATAAAAGAGCTTATTTTCTAATTGTATATACTATAAAACATAAACATTACACTGATGAAGAACAGAGTCAAGACGGATTAATGCATATATGTTCGTAAATAATAAATTAGTATAAACTAATAAATAAAACTAGCAACGGAGATCTAAGAATATTTTAATGACCTTCCTTAATTATTTTAGGCTTGTTTTATTTCTACTCAACATAATTAACTTAACAATCCCTAGAGCTTATATCTTGCATAAGCTTCTATATTGTGTCTCATCTTGTAAGGCAGATTTTTGTTACTTAATTACAGTAGCTAAATTAGATTTTTTTTTGGCCTAATTTATTTGCATTTCCAAATTGGTAAAAACAAAAAAAATAGTCTATACAATTAGGCTTATATGTTGGAACAATAAGACTAGAAAATTATATTTGGGGTAAGGTAGATAGTGTCTAAATACATTTTAATTTTGATGAAAAAAAACTTAACTTGCTGCTGGGCATTGGTTTAATCTGTAGGTTGCAATTAAGCATCTTTATTGAAAGTTAGGTTGTGAGTGCCTAGTTACTGTAACTAAGGACATGATACAGTACTGTGGTTGAGAGACAGCTCAGACAAATACATGTCCCTGGGAAAGGACAATGACACATTCCAAATCAGCAACTTGAAGACCTTTTTGTTTAGTTTTTTTAAAAGTTAAAAAAAATACAAGCTTCTGTATTGTAAGCCCCTTTATGGCTTTCCCTAGACTCAAAACGCCTTGGCAACACCTGACAGATGCTCAACAATGGAGACCTAAGTATATTTTCATGACTTCTCTCAATGAAGCCAATCTTATTTTACAACTGTACTTAAGGAGACACAACATATTTCCCTTTCATTTTCCATCTCCGTTGGCTGCATCAACACAGCATAAATTAAAAACTAGAAAGGTGTTCAATGACCTAGCACCATATCTTTTATGATGACATTTTGATGGACGTTCCGTATTGCTGCATTAATGGCACCATCTTGATTCAGCTGGATTTTATCTGGCATATATTTTGTACAAGTGTATGGGAAACATCATTTTAGATGGATTGCTACTAATGAAGTGTTTAATCAGGTTGTAAAAATTGCATTAAAAGGAGCTCAGACATAAAACGCTTGTGGGATGTTGGTGGGGTAATAACTTAGGGATTTGTCGCCTTAGAGGGACGATGTACGAAAGTACGGAATGACGATGAATTTGTGCATAAGTTGAAAATACACAGCTGATAAGGATAAGTCATTAATTCTTTACAATGATTTGTTGCCATCAAAGTACTTCATATCTAGGAGGTGGTCAAATGAAAGATTTTAGGAATATGAAATGGAATGGAGTGATAAAAATATGAAGAACTCTGTTAAAACTGTTTTAAGGGATAATATGTGGGAATAAGTCTTCAGAAGGTTTAAAGATGGCTACTTTCTTAAATCATGGATGTTGTTTCATATAAACCATGACAGTATTAGTGACAGAAAAGAAAGTTAAATAATTTCTTATTTAGTTCAGCAGGATATAAGTTAGTGTCTTTTATTTAGCAATTGGCCTAAATTATTATGTTATAGGACTTCCTTTTTTTAATCAAGACTTTTAAACAGTGATAATGCCAAATTTCAGTGTAAGAGGCTGTAATTATTGTTTGAAAAAGAATGCAAGCAACAATGGAAAGTTTAATGGATTGTGTGGCTGGTTGTGCAGATATGCTTTCTAAGTTTTAACACTGTTTTCGTTTTACCGGACGGTGGTGATGATAAATGTCAATATCAGAGTCTGCAATATTGTGAAATGATAAAGGAAGGCTATATGGATTCTATGACTTGGGATTTTACACATTCCAAAAAGTTTTGTCATTACCTTGTGGCAGTGATGAAATATTACTGACATAAAATTAAAGGTGTGACGTTGACATCATTTGTTTTAAGTTGGCATCAAAAAAGTTGTTTGAGTTTGGTTTCGCTAACAGTATTTGTTGTCATTGTAAGAAATATGAGTTTTACTTTATTTATTGAAATAATACAATATTTCTTTTGTTTTAATTGTGAAATTAAAAACAGCAGTTTTTATAAATTGTATGGGAAATTGGAAAAGGCACTTTTATAAGCTAAAATTTTTGTTAAAAATTGGAAAAGAAATACATGTAAAATGGTCAACTTTGCATATAATCTGTTACCAAAATGGTAGTTTTCTTCATAAATTGTATATCAATTGAAAAAGGAGATTTTGTTAAACCAAAACAATATTATGTGATTTTAACATCTCATCCAGGTTGCTGAATCAACAACTTTGTCGACAATTTTAAATCACAATAGTGGTGTGCTTCATACAGTGCATGAGAAATTCTGAACAACCTACAACAGCAAAACATTTAGTCTTGTAAAATGATTTTATCTTCAAGTGCAAGAAGTTGAATCCCAATTCTTTGCAAATAATCTGGCATCCCATCAGTTGCTTTGTTGGTAAAATAATCTGTGAATTTCTGGAGAAAGCAAAATAACTTTTCAAAAACAGCAAAAATGCATTCTTCCATGGGATTCATGCATAGATTCATGCCAATGTACGATATGGAATATCGTCAGTGTTACTTGCGCGACAAGTCTATGGACATTGTCACCATGAGGGCTGAGATTCGATCATATTCAGACGATGAATTTGAAATTTTCAAAGAGAAAAGGATTGCTGTTGGTCCAGATAAACCATACTCAAGGAAATATATATGGGGGAGAAAAAGTAAGGTTTTCTAATTATCTTCCAATTGTTACTTAAAGGAAATTTGATTAATGTAAACTGTAAAGAGAAGATGTTAGAAACTATGATGTTTATGACCAATTTGTGATTTTATTTTTGTTGATTTTAGGTTAAGATTTATATAAGCCTGCTATAAAATAAATTTGATCATTTTTTTTGTGTGTAAAACAAAAAAATGATAATGTCCATGAGGTTTAGGAGTTTCCATTTTTGCAGCTTCATGAATTTCATTTTTTTGTAATATTTTTCTTTTAATGGGGAAATAGGTGAACTGAAAATTGTCTCCCTTGTTAGTTGATATCCGTGGTATTCCAAACAGTAGTTAGGTCCTTGGAGTTGGAATTCTTGGACTTCATAGCATGTTCTTTTGTAGATATTGCAATAATAAACAGTAAAGTTTCTTACTTTTGCATCAGTACAAGCTTAAAATCCATTTACATACTTACAAAGATTAGTTATTTAAAAAAGAAACAGTGTTTGTTGTTGATAGTTAACCTGGGTATCACAAGAAAGGCAGATAAGTCAACATACACTCCAGAGAGCACAAGAATAAAAATCAAGTAAAACAAATGAAAAGACCTTCTTGCATTTAGGGATTATTCAGGGGAGACTATTCAATAATGTCTCTTATTACTATGTAGTGTATAGTTGTATTTACAGGTATAGTATAATGTCAGGTATATTTAATGCAGTATTAGTGTCTGTGGTCTTATGGTTGGACTACTGCTAGGAGGATCCCAGGTTCGAACCCTGATCCAGACCATGTGATGTTTGTCTTTGAGCAAGACTATTATTGCACATTGCACCATGTACACAGTACCTGAGTTTTGGTTATACTTCGGAAAAGGGCTGTCAAGAGAGATTAATGTAAGTTGATGTACTTGTTTTTCAATTTATACTATAAATATGAAATTTAACTGTACCTATCTCTGTTTATGTATGCAGTGATACTATTTCTTGCTTGTTTCTTTGTTTATTTAGTTTATTGTCCCACTCAGGGTAATTCAGTTATCTTGAGATGATATTCACTTGGAGTAGATATAATGCTGCCTTCACTGTTTGTAGCATGCCTTAAAAACCTTGTATGATACCACACCCATCACATTATCCTGACACCGGGCCAACCAGTCTTGGAACTACCCTTATATTTTGCTTGAGCGTCAGCAAAGAGTATACCACTACAATTTTTAATGACTTTGGTATGTTAGAGCCCAAGATTTTAGCTAGGGAGTCCCGTAGCTGAAGCCGACACTCTACCAATGGCACATCCAGGTCCGGTCTATTTCTTGTCAACACTCTTATACTGTTGTATACATTTTTATTTTATCAAGTGAGCACCTAGTTACTGTAACTAAGGACATGATAAAGTACTGTGGAACCTTTATTCATTGTCATTGTAAAATAGTTGTCCATAAACATTTTCCTATCACTTCTAAGGGATGGGCCTGTGGCTAAGTGGTAAGAATAAATGACTTTCAGCTTCTCAGTCCCTTACTATATGGATTTGAGTCCTGGTTGGGATGAGAACTTTCATGTGGACGTCTTTCAGATAATCTGCAGTGCACCAGTAGTTCTATAAAAGAAAAGACACTAACATACATTGTATAAAGAACAGGCTGTACAAACATTATAAAAATGGGTCGTATAAAGACTGGGAAGCATATTGTCAGGTGTAAAAGTTAATTGTGAACCCCTGCTCTTTAAATAACTGTTAATGGCGGTAAGTGAGAGTCTGAATGACCATGTTTATTTAAGGAAGTCATTTGGTCAATGTTCTCTTAATGTGCACACAACGTCCATTCATAAATGGAAATCCCGGTATTATCATGCCATTTAACTTACCAATAAGTTGTTTGATATTTGACATTTTAATTTATATGCCCATCTGTAAAATGACCGCTGGCATTAACTAGGTTTTAGCTGTTTAGTCCATTTGTCTTTTTATGCATCTGTGCATATGTCCAACTGAAATTGTGTAAACATAGCTTCTAATGAACATAGCCACTCCTTCACTTCTGGCTGGAAGTGTATTATATATATTTACTGATTATTTTAATTTGTTTTAATATAAAATGGCTTATATAATCATTTTTGTTCCTTTCTTAACAAATACTGTCTTTGAAGTGGCTTATTAAATGTCAGATGTATCACAAAGTATGATATAGGTGTAAATGACCAAACTTGCACAAACATTGTCAAATGTGCTTTACTTATGCTTGTCATAGCAATAGACAACCAATCATAAACAAGATGTATCAAGTATTTTAGTTGTGTATTCAGTGAGGACATCTATCTGTGTGCAGAAGCCTATTAAAGACATATTTTAATCTCATATACCAGACCTAGATGCATCTCCGATGGAGCGCAGGCTCAAGGTATAGGAGGCCCCAGGTTGCATCCCAGACCATGACAGACAATGTTGTTATGTTGTTTAAAATAGTAGTAGTATAGCTAGAATCCTTGCTAGTGCTCAAGCAAATATAAGGGTTAGTTTTATGACTGATTGGCACATGTATGCCCATGCATTTAGTATGACGATACAATTTGCAACTGTTTGGCTCTGGTTTCCTACAAAGTTGTGTCATGGTCATAGACCTTAATATTAACAAAAAAATAATAAATATAATAATAATTTTTTTAAACTAATACTAATATTCTTGTGTTTAGTATGATATACACTAGACCCATAAGTGGCACAAAAAGACACAATCTGTCTACCTTAAATTACAGCATTTAGTATATAGTTCATAAAGAAATGCAATCAGTGTTAATCTTTTTACCATGTAAAATGTTTCCTTCTAGAACCTCTGTCATTACTTTGTAGTTATTGTAAGGCTCTATGCCAATTTCATTTGAGTAATGTTAAAAATCAATAAGCAATCATTCATGGCATTGTTTGTGGTGGAACTCTATTTTAAAGTTGACTCTGGGTGATATTCTACTAAACCTAGTCGCACTAAGAAAATTGAAGATTTCTTTCTGTAGGCCATTTTTCTTCAAGTAAAATGCAGTAATAAGGAAGTTTTTTTTTATTATTTATTGTTTTATTAGACAAAATGCTCACAAAGCTTCATTAAATTACCCAATATCATTTTCCAGCTATGATAACAATGCAGTGAATCATTTTCCAGCTGTGATAAAAGTGCATTTAATCATTTTCCAGCTGTGATAAAAATGCATTTAAGCATTTTCCAGCTGTGATAAGAAGAAGCATTTAAATTTGTAACAAAACTGAAATACCATTATGCTTAAACTAGTACATACAACATAAACTTCAAATATTCACAGTTTAATTGCATCTTTTTATACAAATTCATCATAAAATAGATGCAGCCATAAAAATGAATGCACATATGCTCTGCACAACCAATTCTTTTTTTTTTTTTTTTTGTTATAATTGTTTAACATAAGCAAGGGAGCTAACCCATTGTTATGATTTCTATTTCTACCTGTGTGGAAAACTGTACCTGACTCTCTATCAGTTTAACTCTTTTTTTTTGTCATTACAGAATTAATGAGATGATCAGATTTAAGTAAAAAGTATATTTGGATCAGTTATGAGCTGATAATCAAGAATGATCAGGTCAATTATGATCATTTTAGTGATGTCTAGGTATTTTGGTGGAGGAAGATTCCCCGGCAAATGTCTGGGTAGAACCACCAGTGCAGCACAGGTCACCCGGAAGGGTCTTACTACGAATAGTTCTTTGCCCCAAAACAGGATTCGAACACATGCCGTGAGAGGCTTAGCTGTCAGAAGAATTGCAAATCCTTGACTCTACCACTACGCCATGGGCACCCACTAACATTTAATTTTAGTTATAATAATAACCATATTACCATATACATTAAAAAATTGTAACATTTATTTAACATGTTAAAAAATGGTTATTGGTAAAAAGCGAGTACCTCCCTTAAAGCTTCATGTATATTTTGTTTGACAGCAAATATTAGCCTATACTGACCACATTTAGGCCAGAGAATTGTCCGCTGTGCTCCAAGCCTGATCAGAATTTCTTGATTGTAGTTTATTTTTAGCGTCAATTAATTCCACTTGGACGATCACTGGACAGTAGATCTTAAACCGTATCTTACAAGGACTTAAGAGTACCAGTCCTGTAAACTGGACCAGGGCCAAAATCACAAACATGATTAGGTGATTATGAAGTTAGCAAGATTTACTGCACGCTTTGTGGAAACACTTGTACTGAACATTATAATGTGCCCAAAGAAGCTTATATGAACTCATGTGAACTTTGTTGAAAGGTGGCTATGTTTATGTGCATATTTGAAGTAAAGCATACGGTAAAATGTAAACATGGTGATTTGTTTATATTTTATGTTACATATAAAAGCAAGACTGGAAGTATTGTTTTTTTGTTATTTTGATATTTTGTTACATCCCACTGAGAAAATTATGGTCATATTGGCAATATTGGCAAGGTCCAGTTTATTATTGGTGGAGAAAGACCCCAGATGCATGCCTGAGTAGAACCACTGGCACTGAAAGTAATGAGATCTCCCTATGATTCAAGCAAACACATTGGCAAAGTGTAAGGCAAGGATATATGGAAACAAAACATATAAGCTTATTTAAAAAACATCATTAAAAATGCAAGTGCATTCTATCTTTTATTGTTGTGGGATTATTCTTATGATCCCAATTGTTTTATTATTTTAATTGAAACAAAATCATCAACATGTGTGATATTTGGCATATTTCATCTTCGAAACAAGCCTATATACACTCTATCGAATGTGCTTCTAGATCTTATACTCTAAGAGAACACAGTTATCTTCATCTAGGCTTAATAATAATAAATAGCTTTCTTTGTTAGTATCTCTATCCGAGGGATAGTGGTTAGTGTGCCGCCACATAAGTTCAAGTCCCATTCAGGGCAAATGAATTAATATGGGAAGGACTTCCTTCTAACCTGCGGTGCACCAGTGCTTATCTTCCCAGATATAAGTCTGGGGTCTTCTTCCAAAATAGCAGGACAAAGCTATCATAGCTGTTATTGTTTCACATCATTATAACAAAACACAAAAAGTCCACACTATTCATGTCTTGCTTTCACGATCAAGGCGATACTTAGTATGTTTCAAATCAATTTACTCTTGTTTTGACACCATATCATTATATAAAAAAAAACAGCAGCAAATAAATTGCTTATTTACTTTTTGGATTTATCCTCCTACCAGTAGCTCTTCAGTTGTAATGAGACTGTGTCCACAGAAAACAAGAATATCGCTGCACTCACCATGTATAGCATGCCATGAGTGCCTGCCATGGTACCTGACACTCAGTCTTGTTATCCTGACACCAGGCTGAGAAATTGGGAAACAACCCTTATATTTGCTTGGGCATTAATAAGCAAGAGATTTATTATACCACTACCATTTTACAACAAAATGTAATGGCTGTGGTTTGAACCCTGAGAGCTGTATCAAGCAAATTGCCAGTACACAAATGTAGTTTTTAGTTCATTTCTATACTCTGTGAAGGGTCCCTGTGGCATAGTGGTAGAGTTCAGGCGCGTTTCTGCCATTACGCACTTTACGCACATGCGTAACCTCCATTCGAAAAACCGAAAATCTAAAATTACCAAAAACACTAAGAAAGTCGATGCCTAACCCGGGTTAGGAATGATATCTTTTATTTCCGTAGTTTCTATGTTATAAAATCTTATTACCACACCAATCGAGTTGAAAAGGTTTAAAATGATTAAACTGATACACGTCAGGATTTTAGTCATTCATATTTTGAGTTTAGTTCCTCGCATGTCCGCATTTTACCTGTTATTCATTAGAAAAGAACCGGATATATTTAAAAGTATTGCTACAAAGGTTATTTCCCTTGTAATTGTGCGTAACATCAAAAACGTCACAGACACGTGCCTGGTAGAGTTGCTGATTTGTACATCCTCTGACCTTTTACTCTCTCACTGCCTGGGTTCGAGTCCTTTTCGGAGCGAAGGACATAATGTAGGACGGTCTTCCAGCTGACCTGTGGTGTACAGGTGATTCTACCCTAACATTTGTCTGGTGTCTTCCTCCACCAAAATAGCTGGATGTTGCTATAATGATCATAATTGATCACTGCAATGTATTTAAAAAAAAACAAAAGCATATGCTCTGTGAATAGTACAGACAGGCTCATTGAATTCATATTCCACATAAAACAGAAAAAAAAAACAGTTGTAAGTTCATTTGAACCAGGCAGCTTAATTATATTGCAACATCAGGTTATCAATCAATATTTTTTTTTATGGTTCATTATCTTGGTGTTCCAAGGAATCCTTTGGGGAAAATGTCATTGTACTCACCTATTCTGCTTTGGAAGCCTTTTGAATTTTTTATAGTTTTGGGTCAATAAAGTTTAAAAGCCAGTACTAGTAATAGAACAGCACACTAGAAATAGATAAATACTTAAGATCAATTTTAGCTGTTTAATCTATTTAGTGCTTGAGTTCTGGTTCTACCCAAGGAGTGAAAACCGGACCTGACAGCGCAATCAGTAGAACATCGGTGCCAGGTACAGGAGGTCCCTGGTTCGATCACAGGCCACGACATACATGTACCACAGTCATTAAAAAATGGTAGTGGTATAGCTCCCTTGCTAATGCTCAAGTAAATATAAGGGTAGTTGTTCCACGACTGGTTAGCCTGGTGTAAGGATAATGTGGTGGGTGTGCTATCATGCCAGCTGTTCGCTGCATGCTATACAAAGTGAAGGCAGCGCTATATTAGTTTCAAGTGGACACCATCACCAGATGAAATACTGTAATAACAAGAAGGGAACAGTCAAGAATAATTGATACAAGTTTCAATCTTGTGTCATAATTAAGAAAAAATCAAATAAATCATCAAGATACAAACATAAATATTATTATAGATATTTTAAATATTGTTCACCCTTCCACTGAGTTATGACTGTTGATGACTCTGGGCTGTAAGTTGACACAAAAATCAATAAAAATCTGTAATAATTATAATAAACATTTGACATTTGCTTTGTAAAAGTTCGGAATTAACTCTTCAGGAATGTTAAGGCAGTCATTGACAGTAAATTGTGTTAATTCACAACTCATCATGACTCCCAAAGCTAATAAGAGGAATTTTGTTTTTAATAGATGAATAGAAGTGTATAAGGTTATTTATATTTCCACAGATAAGCAGCCTGGGTCCCAGTTTGTTACAATGGAATTGTATGAAAATGTCAGTGATTTTATGGAAGCCGAAATCCCTCCACTTGAAAAATTTCACATGGAGATGTAAACTTGATTGATATATCGCCATTGTTAAGACGACGCTTCAAGTAAGGTGTTTGGGTACATCTTGGGAAGGATTTATGTTACATTGTTCAAGAATTAAATGACATTGTATGCGTAAGATCCATGTTTTATCGGATGAAAATTGAGCTAAATGTCTTGTATAAGGGTACTCTTCATGCTGAACAGTTTATATGTTTAAATGCAGCTTAAGTGTTTAGGGAAAATTCATTTAAGGAATTAAGCAATAATTTTTTGTGTTAATTGGCTTATGAACCAAGGTGGGCAGTTTAAAGTGTCTTGCAGTCAGAAAATAGGGAGATTGTCACGCAGGAATCTTCAGATTTGTTTGCTTTGATTGGTTGATGAATTTTGTCGAGCTGTTTAAGGTGTTGCTCTGCAAAACAGTATAAGAAGCACACGCTGTCTACTTCACAATATTCTTTGTTGAGAAATGAAAAACTTCTTTGTTTATTGAAGCAGTTAAATTCAGGAATATGTGTATGAAGTAAACTAGTTCTGTAAAAGTTTTGAAAGCAATTCTTTGTGTGTATTTTTAATATTATTATCAAAGTCAGAGGAATTGCATGGAGATTGAATGGAGATCCTACTTATAATACATGTTTAGTGTTTGTATACATGGATATAGCAAGTTATGTTTGGATTTTTGTTTCGTTACAACACAGTATTGACAGCATGCATATTTTATTGACTTATATATAAAGTGGTTGACTACTAATGGATGTGAATGTGTGAACAATGTCATTGATGTTGTTTAAATGTCTAAGCTTGAATGATTCTTCAATTCGTTTGTGAAGTGATATTAATAATATAGTTTATAGTGCTTTGGAATTGTGTTATGAATAATCTTTGTGAGGGTGATTTCCCCTACTGAATCTTTGATGTTAAAAAGCTAGGGGAAAAAAGATTGTTGTGTAGGATTAACCAGCTGGGATGAATATTATATTTGTATGTGATAGGTTTACAAGAGTTTACGAGTTAAAAAGATGTACAGGATAATTTTAGAAGATTCAGCTCCAAACTGAAACATATAAGAAATTATGTTTAATGTTTTAATTGAAAGATGCTTTTTATTATACCTGTGTAGGTCTCATAAATTCAGATAATAATCATAAGTTTTTGTCTATGTTGTCTCCAAAAACAGGTGATCATCCAAAAGAAATGTTGATTAGACAAGTGAAAATTTTGTGAACTGGTCTGAAGTGTGAGGTGACCATTAAAAAAATGGTCTTTAAAGTAAGGTGGTCATCTGCATAATAGTGCTTATAATAATGAGGTGGTCTGAATAGAAAAATAGTCCTAAATGTGAGGTGACTATAATAGTGAGAGGTGGTTTTATAAGTTAATTCATCGGGATAGTGAGGTGGTCAAAACTGTAAAATGATATAGCATATTTGAAATGTGAACTGGCCACGCTGAATATGGAATAGTGCTTTTCTGGCCTTAAAATTTCATTGAATTTGTTGATTGGAATATGTAGAATGATCGTAGATGTATCCAGGACAGGTATCAGTGAAATGAGGGAACGCCCAAAGGCTGGTTAGTATCTTGTCATTAATAAAACAGTTTTTTACATCAAGATAATTTTAATTGTCAGTCATGGATTTACAGTCGGCGGAGTATCGGCTTAAATAACTTAATGTCACTGGTCACATACAGCCAATGATATACCATTCCACAACTAGTCCACCAGGTGTCAGGATAATGTGACTGGGTGTGGTATCATGCCAGGTGTTCATGCTATACACAGTGAAGGCAGCACTATATCTGCTTCAAGGTGACAACATCTCCAAATAACTGAAATACACTTGGTGGGTTGTTAGACCCAATAAACAAACAAAAATCAGATTGACATGTAATTTTTTTTTTTTTTTTTAAATTTTCTTTTTACAAAAGTTGCATTTTGTAGCCATGGTTTGACCTTTGGGCACAGTAGGTAGAGCTGAGCATCAGCCACAGGAGCTTAAAGTCACAGGTTTGATCCTGGGTCTAATATACCAAAATGTTTTGGTACTGATAAAGTACCTGTCCTTTCTATCTTCTTAATTATATGGAAAGTTTTAGTGACTGATTGATTTGAAGTCTGTTTGTTCATGTACTTTTGAATATTTATTTAAGACTTCTTCTTGTACTTTTAAATATTTGCTAAAATCTAGAGATCTTTTTAGCGTCATCTTTCGTATTTACACAATTAGTTGTCCCAGTTGTGGCTCGATGTGTGTGTTTTCCTGTGTGGGTGCATACATGCATAGGTCCAGATTTGCCTATAACTTAACTGCAGGTAAGGGTATCTTCAAAAACCCACATAAGTGTTTGTCTTGATAAGGTAATTTTGTTGCACAAGAACATGATTGCTAACCCAAAGGTCAAGGTCACAATAAGAGTTCAAATGTCATAAGGGCTAGACATGTTGCCATGGCATCTTTTTTATCTTACTTATTTCAGAAAAATTAATTAATTTTTAATAATCAAAAGCCCTTTTGAATTATATATTAAATTATCAAGAAGCAACTGTCACCACAAAATCTCATCATACTCAACTGACTCTTACTGATATGTCAGATGCAATTAAAATTTTCAGTTATCTTTCCCTTTGCTAACTGTGCACAATACTCATTGCACTTTAATGATGAGTATTTTGGGTACCGCAATGATTGAGATATCAAAGAAATAACCCAATCCTACCTGATGACAATGGTTAGTATTAGGTCTCTACAGTATGACAATGAACTACACTTGGCAAGTCTTTGTTAAGCATGTCCACAAGATGAACTGATATCACCTCCCTCTGCTAATATATTCAAATACTCCAAGCCATATTTCGTGGACAAAAGCTGATGTTCCAGACTTAATGACGTGATAAGTGTTTATTTGTTACCAACAATTGTTTGTCGAGTAACTAGATGCAATGCCAAATGTGTCCAGTTTAGATAATGGACTGTGTCTGAAATATACATTTCTTGCAACCATTTCTTATAACTTAAAACAGTGTTTGTGTCACTTTTTGAACGCCTTGTAACATACAATTTAGTGGAGGTGAAAGAATGGACTTACCCATGACCATTTGACCATTGGTTGTGTTTGGCAGAAGTATGTTTTTCTGTGACGGGGCTAAATTGATAGAAATGAAGTAACAGTGTTATAGTGGAGAGTCAAAAAGGGAGATAATTACTAGGATGGATAGTTTGAGGTTCACTGGATGGGCTTGGAGATATGTTAACTGTTAGTATTAATATGTTCTTAATTTAACTTTATGTTCAGTGTGGTGATGGACAGTATTGTGTACAAGTTAATGTATTGATTTGTGTTTGCTACATTAGAAAGACAAAATGTAGATATAATTATCAAATGTTTGGAAATTTTGTATAAGGTTGGCCCCCCAAGTGAATCCTTTCAGAACATCAAAAAACCTTTGAACAAAATAGCTTTGAAAGCTTAAAATCACCTATAATTTTTTTACTTTAAAACTCTTTTTTTCTTCATTCTTTTGCATCATGGCTTTCAAAATTGCCCTATATTTTGTGAATTTTACATAGTTACACAAATGTTTCTATGTTGTTGTTTTCCTAGATAAAATTTAAGTTTTGCTGTATTTTTCTTCTGACAATATATTTTTTATAGCAGCCTTTTTGTCAGTGTAAATAATCAGTGCGAGTTCTTGCATAAATGGTTTTCAAAGTACAGTCCACTCGCATTTTCTCGACTACTTTTAAGTCGATTTTCCATTACAAACCAGGTTTGTTAAGTCCCAATTTTGTTCGTTCTTTATCTATAATAAAAATAAATGTTTATGTCGATCTTTTTATCTCGACAAATTCATTATGTCGACTAGAAAATCTAAGTCCCAAGCTACTAGATTGCTATTTAATGTCACAGTTTATCTCGACTCGCAAAATTATCAGTGGTGACCGCGAGAGGTGTGAATAACATCACGCGCCGATCATCACTCACTGCTAATTACCTGCTTTATAAATGTGCTTATGTTTATAACTGTTACGTGTATGTAATGTTGTAATGTCTTGCTTGTTAATCGTTTTCAAATTCATATTGTTTACAACCATTTGTAATTTTCACGTAGTGTAAAATTTCCGGTGCTCTAATACTGCAGAGTAATTCCCCTTTAGATTAAGTGTGCCATAAAAGCCACAAACCGACATGAAATATGAAAAAATGAGGCATTTACAGTCAGAAAATAAATACAACTCACATGGAGAAAAAAATTGGAAATATATATCACAAAAAAACAAATGGAAAAAAAACGAGTTTAATGTCATTTGTTTTGAAATGAACAATTTGAAGAAAAGAACCAAGGAATAATCCCTTTTCTGAATGTTGAGGTAAACAATAGACATACCCAAATAACACAGCTACTGTTATCTCGACAATCTGATATCTCGACTTGATTTGAAAAGTCCCGACGATATCGAGATAACGAGAGTCGACTGTACCTAAATAACATTTTTTTCTTGTATTAAACAACATAAAAGCAGTCAATTGCCTTTTAATTTTTCCTCACAATCTTCTCAAAAGCCTTTTTTTCTGAATAAAAAGCCTTTAAGAAAACTATTATTACTTTTGCTTCCTAGAAGGCCTGATATTTCAGGCCAGCTAAAGGGAGGTAAATCTGATAAGACATAATAAATATCCCCTAATTCTCAACATGAATGGTGGGTACACGTGGTCATTATGATGATTCATTGAATACAAACACCTATAAGGGTACCAATGACCATGTGGTATGGTCGCAAACTTAAAACATCTCTGACTTCTTAACCTCTAACCATCTGGGTTTGAGTTCACATGGGGTGATTTATTTATAGTGGGATGGAATTCCAGCTAACCTGCAATGGGGTTGTGGTTCTTGCTTGACCAAAATAGGTAGATATTGATATATTGACCATAACTGTGCCATTACAATGTATTTAAGAAAAAAATACACAAGCACTTATAGAACACATTATCATGGACTTTAACAGTTCTTTCCCTAACTCTTATTTAAAATATTTGCAGGTATACAAAAAATAAAAATAAAACAACTATAAGCAAAAATAAAAAAGTAAATTAATGCATTAATTTTGTATTACTGTAGGAATGATCTCCTAGTAAGTGAACTTGCATAAGTAATGAAATCTAAAAAAGCAATTAAGCTTTTTGAAGATTTTGTCATAAAATTTATTTAAGACTCCAAAATCACTATTTCAATCTGGTTCATGAAAGAAAAACACCAAAAAAAGATTGCACTGAATCTGTCCGACATGTTCAATAAAGATTTTACAGTAGCCTTGAGCTAAAATGTAATGCATTCTTCTAAGCATTGTTAAAAATGTCATTTTGCTGTCGGTGAGATCTTTTCTTTAATTATTTCCACAACCTTGAGTTATGCATGATCTTGACTTGAAATTGCTCATCTTTTTTTAAATTAGTGTGATTTTTACATGGCCATAAAATTTAATGATAATATGACAAATGTTATCCTTTTAAATATTTTGAAAAGTGTATAAATAAAGTTCTCCTTACTTTCTGGAAGTTAAAAAAAGTTAAAGAAAATAAGAAAAATATGGTTCCTGTATTTTCCTTTCACGTTTTTGTACTTGGAAGTATATTGTGCCTACATCTGTGGCGGTTAGATCACCAACTTGTAACCATGTGGGTTTGAGTCCCAGTTGGGGTGAGAACTTTCATGTGGGTAGGTTTTCCAGCTTATCTGCGGTGCGAGGGTGTTTCTACCCAGACATTAGTCTAGGGTCTACCTCCATCAGTAATTACCTGGATGTTGCCAATAAGACCATTAGTGTGTTGGTGCTATGTAACAAAAATAAACATATTGTACCTAATCAATATAGATGTATGAACATGCCTAAAATTAATTATTTTTTACCGGAGCTGGTAGCGCAAACGGTAGAGCGTCGGCTCCAGGAACGGGACGCCCCGGGTTCGATCCCGGGCCGCGACATAGCAAAGTCGTTAAAAATGGCAGTGGCATAGCTCCCTTGCTAACCCTCAAGCAAATATAAGGGTAGTTCCATGACTGGTTGGCCTGGTGTCAGGATAATGTGACTGAGTGTGGTATCATGCCAGGTGTTCACGGCATGCTATACACAATGAAGGCAGCACTATATCTGCTTCAAGTGGACACCGTTTCCAGATAACTGAAATACTGTTGGTGGGACGATAAAGCAACAAACAAACATTAATTTTTTTAACATGTGAGTGTACAAAACTTTATAAATGGCTATTTTCCCGTAGGATTTATTACTTCATTATGACCCATGAATACGGTAGTTAAAAGTAACAAGCAGGGAAACCAACCGCCTGACGCGTCATCTGCTTGGCACAAATTTACAAGCTAAGGCAAATAATATAGAACCAGATCATCTAACTTTCATCAGAAGCTGTCTGATCAGGGTCAACTATTCTTGCTACTTTCTTTGTATGAGTTAATTTTGTTTCTTACTTATAAAAAAACCCAAAGATTTAGCATGCAATAGATTATTAACAAATGTAATGTGATAAGGGCTTAAACAAGGCATCATTGTTTGATAGCCTGCATGTTTTTTGTTATCAACCTTTCATGGCCTAGAAGGACATACATTTTCTTCATAACAGTATAGCACTCTATTTACAAAGAAAGATATTTTGTGCCCCTGCAGGGCAACATTTAGCAGTCACACTGTTCATTGACTGCATCTCAGCCATAACTTTCATCTTATTTATAGTAATTCAATCAAACATCACCATCTTACAGACGTACAGACGTGCATTGTGCATAATATTTACACGAGCAACCATTAAGGTCGTGGTCATAAACAAGGTCATATAAAGATAAGTGCATCTATGGGGGAATTGCCACGTATGTTGATTTTAATTTTACATTGTTTATTGGTGTATATAGAGATGTTATACACTTCGAATGCCAATATTCAATATTTTCTGCCAATATGCTGTTTCAAAATGTGCAGAAATTCACAAAAATGACAGTTCACAGATTGTTTAAATGCCTGTTTGGTGACAATTCTGTACTGGTGCTGATACTTTTTGGTACTATTTTGCCATTTTGTGTATTGATGTTTCTTTATACATAGCCTCATGCAAGCATTTTGTGTGACAGGTATACTTTTAGCCTACTTAGCATAAAATTTGCAAAAGGCAGAAAATGTTGAACCGAATCAGCAAGATCTCCCTTACATATAGCCTCCCTTGCTTGGAGATAATTGTTCTAGGATAGTTTGACCCAATGTGAGGAGAGTGCTTCATATTATCAATAGCATGATTTTTCTTTAAAGGCAATCTCATTAAAGTCAGATCCAAGCGGAGCAGTTTTTAGGATATGATTTTAATCAAATTACTGTAAAGGCAGCTGCTTTAAGCTAGTAATCTTTCCAAGTATAGCTTCATACTGGAAGTGGTGCATGACCAAATAACTGGGAGGGGACATATCAACCACAACTGAAACAAAAGATAAACTGCATCAACAGTCTTATACAAAATTTTCAAAAGATAAGAACAGTCGCAATGATACCCATCCCATCTTAAATTTTCAAACAATTGTAAAATTACTGGGATTTCCCCTATGTTTAACCGAGTATGAGTTCATTTCCTCTACCTGCACCAAAAAATTCTATTGTCTTTAATTGATAATTGATAACTTAACTGATATCTTGCATCTATTCTTTAATTTGTATCTAATCCTGACAGACAAAGCCCTTTGAATCCTCAGTAAATCAAGTTTCATCTGCATTGTCTTTAGTTTTAATAACTTGAAGATGTGCCAGTCTTTGTGTGCCTGGGTTAATTATGTTTACAGTTGATTCTCTAACGAGATTGTTAATTGTTTGTCAGAGCTTGGAGGTAGTAGTAATACGGATAAATTATGTCACTAATTGCATCAGGTAAATTGAAAATTATTGAAACAAACAAATTTATTAATATAATGTCAACATCTAAAACAAAATATATTCATAGAATTGCTTTGTTTTTAAGAGATGCTTTTAAGATTCGTGATAATACCCTTAACCAATAACTGTTTCTTTTAAGATTATATTCGAATGATAGTATAATGTCTTTAATGTAGAACATAATTTTTGAACAGCATTCATATTGTATATTTGTATTTGTTAACATTTTTTGTAATTTGTTTTTCATCTTTGCCATGCGTTATATCTTTGTAAATGGCCAAAGACAATATTTGTCGATATAGCCAATAAATAAATATTGAATATTGATATTGAATTTAGGAATTGTCTAAAAGATTTTAATAGTTTCTTTAATGATTTTTTTGAATTTGTTCTACTTATAATAATTATGTCAAGAAAATTGAAAGTTGTTAATTTGGATGTAAAAACTGGAAAATGCTAAAATGTTACATTTAGGATAACTTTGTTGTTGTTTAGATGATTTATATGAAGAATTTTGTTAAGGAGTTTTGTTTTAACACACAACCAACATATCATCATTCATGTACATTGACTGTTATTACATTGGACTACAAATGTACTTAGTCAATAACCATCACTATATAAGCTGTTGGCCTGGTAGAAATTGTGTTAAAAATTAATATTATAACTTTTTCAAACAAACTGTCTATCTTCAATTTATTATGGGTCTAGTATTTATCTGGTATATGGGAAACAGTATCATGGCTTCTTTTTCATTGAACCCACATAACATATAAGGCTTTTATCAGAGGGGCTAAATTATGTTCATGGTAAAACAAATACTTAATGTATGAATGGTCCCTGTAGAGGTTGTTAGCCCGGTTGAATGGCCGTTAAATGCTTCAAACAAACTTCGCAGGACCTCCTAAGTAGCATGGCAGAATATTTTACCTATTAGATAATGGCCATTAAAAATACACTGCCCTCTTTTAAGCCAATAAATGAACACACAAATCTAGGAATGGTATTAAAGAAATCAGCATAAAATGCTTTTATTGTTACAATTGCTATCAATTTACTACTGTATAGTAAAATGATGTATTTTTTCTTTTGTGTTTTTTCTTTTAACATGTCCCAACAATTAAGGGCATCATACCATGTGAAAAATAAAAACATTATCTTTCTATCTATATTTAAATACACTTGGTAAAAAATCAAGCGACATAATTCTTAGCTTTAGTACTAACTAACTAACAGGTTTCTTCTACTCTCCTTTCCATTTCTAATATTTTTATCATAAGGGCATTTCATTGTACTTAACTTCACAGTTTGTATAACCTCACTAAAGAATTTTTTGCTACTTTCAGCTCGGCACCATCAGCATGATTTCGACGCTGAGCAGAACTACACAGTGGGAACCGGTGGGTACCGACCTCCACGCCTTTTTGGAAATGCCTTCCATCCAGGTCGGTACTTCCAAGGGCGTGCTGGGGAAAGCAGCCATGGAGCCCATGCCACACATCGCAGAATGCCTGGCGCTTTTGGGCCAGCCAGTCGAAATAGCTACCTGCTCAATGCAGAAAGCAATGTACCGCTGAAGCCAAAGGTCATCACGATTGTGCGAAATGGGAACAAGCCACGGAATAATGTCAAGATTCTTCTCAATCGAAGGAGTGTACAGTCTTTCGAGCAGCTTATGGGTGATATTTCGGAAGCTTTTGGACCAAAGTATAAAAACAATAAAGTGAGAAAACTGTTCACTACTCGGGGTAGGGAAGTACAAGGTGTGGCTGACTTTTTCAGAGAAGATGATGTGTTTATAGGAGTGGGTAATGAGCAGTTAACAGAGACTGATGTTCTGGATATAATTGAAGAGGTTTATCCAGATAGTCCTTATGCAAAAAATATAATGAAAGACTTTGAAAAGCAAAAGAAGAAGAGGTTAGCATTGGTTGCCAAAGATACAGACCCAGATAAGCGTGATAGTGGGTTTGGAGAAGGAAGTGATGGAAGTAATCGGGATGGAGAGGCAGAGTTTGTTCTGTATAAAGGTCGTCCGACGGAGAAGGGCAAGAGAAGGAATGAATATCCAAGAGACTTGGAAGTAGCAATGAGATTAGATAGAGAAAAAGAGAAAGCTGCTCAAGATGAGAAGGACAGAGCTAAAAAACAAAGGATGAAAATGGTGGATTCTGAAAGACGTGCTGTGGAAGATGAGAATCGAAGAAAGCGCCAGGTACCTCGTGGAATGGCAGAGGATCCATTTAAGAAAATGAAGGAACAAAAGGAGAAAGAGAAGGAAGAGATGAGAAAGAAGAGGGAAGAAGAGAAGAGAAAGCAGGATGAGGAAGAGAAGCAGAGAATAGAAAGGGATAGGTTGGATAGAGAACAGGCTGAACAAGCTGCCAGAGATAGGCAAGCAGCTGCTGAAAAGGAAAGAGCAGAAAGAGAAAAAGAGAAAGCTGAAAAGCGGGCAGCAAAGGAAAAGGAGAGAGAAGCTAGGGAGAAAGAAGCCAGAGAAAAAGAGAAGGAAAGGAAAGAGAAGGATAAAGAGAAAGATAAAGAGAAGGATAAGCTGAAGGAGACAGATACCGAAAAGGAAGACAAAGGTAAGGAGTCTGAAGAACATCATGATGAGAAGCAGGACAAGAATAAAGCAGATCATAAGGATAATAAAGAGGCTGAGAAGGAGAGGAGAAAGAAGAAAAGCAAGTCAAGGATAGTGCGGAAGTCAAAACTTGAGCGACAGATAAGCAGTGATGATTATGTGTTTGCCAAGTATGATTTGGGTAGAACTTTAGGCGACGGTAATTTTGCTGTGGTGCGAATGGCGAAAATGAAGGCGACTGGGGTGGAATATGCAATGAAGGTGATAGACAAGCCAAAGTTAAAGGGTAAAGAACATATGGTGGAAAATGAGATTGAAATCATGAAGGATTGTAACCATGTGAACATCGTCAAGTTGTACGAGGAATATGAGACACACGACAAGATCTACCTGGTCATGGAACTGGTCAAGGTAAGATATGCTATGGTTTATTGTTTCTTGGTGATTTTTTTCTATTTATTTAAATGTATTTTACAAAATCTTGATATATAATACCAATGTAGAATCAAGATGTTCAGCTGCATAACTGGTTAGAGCTTGAAGATTTGAAATTCTAATACCGTATTCACTCGTGTAATGGTCGCACCCGTGTAATGGCCGCACCCCCAAAATGACCGTAAAATTTGAAGAAAAAATCCTAATTCAATGTAATGGCCGCACCCCCAAAATGACCGCAAAATTTGAAGAAAAAAATATGAAGGCCGCACAGTTTATACAGCGGGGCGAAAACATATCACATAAACTTGTTAGCAGATATGCAATGACCCGACAAGCGGTTATTATCGACCGCCGATAACTTACCTTAATTGAACTTTGAATTCTGTCGGTCAACAATTAACTGTCTCACATACATTTTATTATCCGTCAGTAAACACTTAAAACAAACTTTCAACTTCAGTCTGCTAAATACACCAAGCTGTAATTTACTTGGCGTTTCTGTGTAGACTTGCCTCATTACACAGGTAGTTACAGGTCATCTTAAATATTTCTTTTATTTCAAGGACAACTTCATTTTTTATCACAAGACAAGTCAATTTTCTTATCACTAGATGTTGCTCATTTGAATATCTAATATTAACATTTGTATAATTATCTAAATATATACATGTATATATTTATTGGGACATTTATATATTTGTTTTAGTATTAATATATTTATCTGGACATTTATATTTTTATCTTAGTATTTATATATTCATCTAGGCATTTTTATATTTATCTTGTATTTATCTTAGTATTTATATATTTTACTAGGAATTTATATATTTATCCTAGAATTTTATTATTTATCTGGGCATTTATATATTTATCTCATGTGTAATACCATTATTTGTGTTTCAGCTGTTGTTGGTACAATATTTGGATTGATATTACTTTTTGTAAATGTAAAAATGTATTGATATTCCAGATTTTGTGTTTCAGAAGTTGCTGATACTACTGTCTTTTGACAGATATTACTACTTGTAGATGTTAGTATGTGATTATATTCCAGCATTTTTGTTTCAGCAGTGGTTGATACTGTAATTTGATTTATATTTCTTTCGTTTTGAAAATATAAACAATATTATTTATTTATTTTATTTTTATTCAAAAACATTTGCAGATAGTCTCTATGAAGCACTTTAAAATCTTTTCATAATGTGTGCGATCTTTAAAGTCATGAGTCAGTAAATAGTTATTGTCTTTTTAATTTAAATGAACTCTTATTTGATAAATTTTTAAATCTATTTTCTATCTGTTCTTGAAAATCACAAGATTCATACTTAACTCTTTTATCGTGACATAGCCCGACACAGTTTATCAACCCTTACTTCACAACTTTCTTTTTTACAACTTAACCAACTTTTTATTGCCATCATTGTCTGAATTACTGCAGTTAACTTCTTAGACTGCTTTCAATATATTGATAAGGTTTGTGCGCATAGTATAGATGTAGATCAGTCCAAGATGTAGATCAGTCAGTTCCAACTGTTGGAGCTGTCTGATTGGAATTTTCACTTTTTGCTGCTAAACCTCTGGCAATATGACAAGTTTATTTGCATTTTTTTTTAAAAATGTATCACAGTGATTAATTATATCATTATGGCAACGTCCAGCTATTTTGGGGAAGAAGACCCCAGACAAATGTCTGGATAGAACCACTAGTGCACCGCAAATCAGCTGGAAGACCTTGCCACATTAAGTCTTCTGCCTTGACTGCAACTCGAACCCACGCATTGATAGACTTAGCTGTCAGAGGAGTTAAAAATCCACTTCTCTAACACCATGCCACAGGCACCCCCTTATTTACCTATATTTATAACCACAAATTTAAAAACCGGACCTGGTAGCGCAATCAGTAGAGCATCGGCTCCAGGTACGGGAGGCCCTGGGTTCGATCCCGGGCCACGACATACCAAAGTCGTTAAAAATGGTAGTGGTATAGCTCCCTTGCTAATGCTCAAGCAAATATAAGAGTAGTTCCATGACTGGTTGGCCCGGTGTCAGGATAATGTGACTGGGTGTGGTATCATGCCAGGTGTTCACGGCATGCTATACACAGTGAAGGCAGCACTATATCTGCTTCAAGTGGACACCGTCTCCAGATAACTGAAATACTGTTAGTGGGACGATAAACCCAATTAACAAATAAACAAATTTAAAAATTTAGCATTTGGTTGTTTAACAAGTACAACAAGTACAACAGGTAATGAGTACAGTGTGTACCCGGGACATCAACGGTAAGACAATCAAAGTGTACATTTATCAACTTACGTATTTATTGCATAGACACACTGAAGTAAGCAGCTATTGTAAATAGTTCAACAGACTACAAACTGTGATCAGATGGCTTTAAGGTCACTTGATGCCTGTGTGACTTCATGCTAGAGAAGAATAAAATTATGGTTCTGCACTGACTGCTCGCTGATGTCATCTTTTTCTTCACTATTCTTAGCTGATCATTTTTTTTAATGGTGGAAATTTGAACTCATATGATTCAATTAAAGTCTTCGATTGAATGGTCAAGACATTGCAGTATAGATCAGAGGGTCTTTGGTTCAGGACACTGTAGACACATGTATGTTAGACCAAGTTGATTTAATCTCCATTGTGCAGTGATAGAGGTCAGGGGTCACTGAAAATAACTCGTTTTACCCATGGTGTGAAAGGTGTAGATTTTTAGCTAACATTTTAGTGTCTCAATTTTAATGACTAAATGTGACATTATTTAATATGCTTGGAAAAATATTTTGCTCCCTTTACAGTAAAAGATTGCCATAAATACAGTATGAAACAATATGCAGTCACATTATCTTTTTCTTTGAATCAGCTAGTCTAAAAACTAACTGTCTGGAGAAAGGGAGCAGTAAAAATGTTTACCGCAGTCAAGACATAGGTTCGTGCATGTATATAACATATCCATACATATTTTTTTTACAATTCTTGCTTCACTATCTTGCTACTTGTTGTTCTGTTTTATGACTGCTGTATACACATTATGTGTATTTATGCAAGTACAGTTTGAAAATGGTCTTATAAGAACGAAAAGTATTATAACACCTTATTCTCCCAACCTAAGTACAACAGAATACTGTAAGGGACACCATGTTAACTTGCAAACATGTAGTCAGAGGTGATAGTTTCATCGCTTATATATTGTGGTATAACACATTTTAAAAAATTGTCATCAAAAATAAAAAGAAGAAAAACCATGACAACCACTGAGGTCACCTTTAAAGATTTGGATATATCTCTGCCCCTTTGAATGACTTACTTTTCCGCTATCCTATACAAACTTCACTTCCCTAGTTGTAAATTGGTTAAACATGTACATCTTTAGATAAATGTATGCATCAATTATTGTGGTAACCAAGAGTTCAAACATTTTTAATGTGACTGGTTTATAGTCTTTAAAATCTAAGTATATGTTGTGACCTCGGCCTATTGTTTGTTGAAGTTAGGCGTCACATTTTTGTAACAGGATATGTGTGTTTATTGCTAAATAGTTACTTCCTGCCAAGTTCTCTTTGTCAGCCATTCAATTGATGATCATACCATAGGGGTTATATTGAACACTGTTTAATCTTCTGGGCAGAGATATATTAGTGTTTATACAAACGCTTTAGTCCTGTTGAACTCGAATTGCTCAGACTATGACAAATAGCGTAAATCAAGATCAGACAACTCTCACTTGGATCTGTCTGATCAGAATTCACACTAGCTGCTATAGAGTATGTAGTATTATGTTTCAGTACCCTTTGTATTTGGTTGTAAGCAGATATTTGAGAATTTAATATTGCCTGTTAACCAATGGCAGCAGGCTAAGTGTCTGATGTAGATTAGTATACCTGGCTGTAATGTGTTACAAAAAGGTTTGATAAACAAGCTGTATTGGATGTTGTTTTGTTGATCATAAAATGTTTGGAGAGATTGTTTTTGATAACATGGTTGCAAAATCATAGATCAATCATTGTTGAATTTTGTTTTAGAATATTGTATTGACCCAATAATCAAGCTGTTGACATTCAAACTATACCTGTTTATATATTTTTATCTACTTGTATTTATGTTTCTTGGAGGCATATAAAATGATTAAGTTATCCTTAACCTAGCAAATGTGTTGAAAAAGGGTGAATTAAATGCAGGTATTATGCTTTTTGTCGATACAAATATAAATGCCACACAAACTTTAAAAGAGAGGGAATGGGTGGGGGCATTTTGTTTCATTTTATCCTTTTCTTTGATGGGGACATATCTACACGCTGCACAGACCTATAATCATTTAATTATTTTTTCTATAATGGAGTGGCACCTTATATTGACAAGGAGACATCAGGCCTATTATGCTATGATTTGCTATTAATTAACATTGCTTTATATGGCCAATATAAATTACTCTGGTATTGTTACATAATATTATTTCTGTATTTCCAATTATTTTAGGGTGGAGATCTATTTGTCACCATAACCTTAGGTGACAACTTTAGCTGTTGGAATTTCTTTAAATGTCACATGAAAATTATACTCTTATTAAAATCATTAAAAGTTAATATAAATATATTAATTTATAAATTATTCTTTTTAATTATTTCAGGGGGAGAAGTTATATGATATCATTATCTTATATATATATAATGTATGATCATTAAAATTCTATAGAATATATTCATCTTAATATTAATCTAAATAATTATATTATTTCAGGCTGTTGACCTATGACACCATACACATGGTTTTATAAATCAAAAGAAATATATTAATGTAAATTATTTTATTATTCCAGGCTGAAGACCTATGACACCATAATATGGTTTTATCAATCAATATTTATGTATTAAAGTATAGATAACCTGTAGTGTTTTATTGGTTCTTCTCAGAAATTTTTCCAGGGTCTTCTTGTTGTCCTAATGATAATGCTAGTGCCTGTGAAATATATTTAATAAAACAACAAACAGAAAGTATGTTAAATATATCATTTGATAAATCAACAAAAAAACTGTTCAAATTGTAAAAAAAAATCTTAATATTTCAGGGTGGCGATCTATTTGATGCCATCACCCAGAGCGTCAAGTTTGGCGAGGTTGATGCCTCACATATGGTGAAGGACCTCTGCAGCGCCCTCTTCTATCTTCACTCACGGGTCATTGTACACAGGGATTTGAAACCTGAAAATCTTTTGGTAATTACAGAATAGCATTATATCATCTGTCATTTCATGTTATTGAGCAATTACTGAACCTCTTCACTTACGTTTATATATGCTTGATATATACCGGGGATTATAAGCTGCCAGCTTGCTGGTTTTATACCATACTGACGAAATTTGATGTTTCTAATTCTCACTTTAGTAGATAAACTAAACTTTCTAGGTTTCATAACAGTATGTATGTGAAAGTATCAAGAAAGTTTTGTATTGTTAACTTGTGCAGAGAACCATTTTAAAATTGATGAACTGTGTATGTGTTATATTGACTCCATCAGTGTTTCCCCTTCTGTTTATGATTTGGTGTTGTGTAATGCATCACAAATAATAGAAAATGTAAACATTGTCACTTACATCTCTCTCATTGTCTGAACTCAGATTTGTTTCTATATTTCTACTTTGAATCATTATGAAGCTCTGCAAGCACATTATTTAATGAAAATTAGACATTTTTAAGGCACGCTAACGTCATTTGCATTTGTGGCAACCAAGGAGAAAAGCTAAACAAATCATGTTTTAACTAAAACCAATTGATTGGTTGATTTTCCACAGGACTGACATGTTAAATTGTTAGAAAGACAATTCTACAAAACAATAGATTGATAAAGATTGCACAAGAAACATCTCTAGACACAGTGGGCACGTGTGGCCAAGCAGTTAGAGCTACTGACTTGTAATTCCACAGCTCCTAACCGAATATGTTCATGTCCCTGTCAGGGCAAGAACTTTCATGTTAATTTTCAGGTAACCTGGCATGTGCTGGCCATTCTACCCAGACATTGGTCTGGAGTCTTCCTCCACCACTTATTAGCTGTACGTCGCCAGTATGACCATAATTGAGTCATGCGATGTAACATAAAACAAAAATAAACATCTCTAGACAATTAAGAACTAAGCATTAAACCTGATGACTCTAGGGAAGTAGCATACATGAAGCAATTTTAATTTGAGCCCCACTTAAACATGACAGTGAATGGGTTAAATGCTAACAAAGGTTAATCCTTTATCAATTTTCTCCATGATTTCAAATAATCAGCTCGTTTTTTTATGTAATTTAAACTAAGCTATGTCCCATTGTTAAATTGATTAAATATACTACGGAAACTGTGGTAAAACAGTATTTGGAGGTATTCATCATTTTCATTGACAGATCTTGTTGCTTTAAAGATCTAAACTAGATGATTTTAAATATGCCAGAATAAAAGTGGTTTAAAAATTCCCAATATTATTCTCTCTAAGTTTAGAGAACAAACTTGTTTCTATTATCTTTTCAAAATTCTGTATTTATGTAAAACAATAAAACTGTAATTTTTGCCTCTAATCATAGCATCTGTGAAATTCTTTGTACAAGAGTTTCTCATTTATAATTTATGCTTTCAGAAAATCATAAATATATGTAACATTCCAGTTGAGGGAATGAGCATCAATGTTTTTTGTATAAATGCAGGTACATCGTAACAAAGACATGACAATATCCCTGAAGTTGGCCGACTTTGGCTTGGCTATGGATGTCAAGGAACCAATATACACAGTGTGTGGAACACCTACTTATGTTGCTCCAGAAATCCTTTCCGAAATAGGTAAGCTATCATACAATGAAACTAACTGCAACTCACTTTTAAGGTGATTCATCACATTATCCAATCAGATCCCTTTGAGGGTGACAGTTGCAGTCAACTGATGTGCAAGCCGAAATTAGCATCAACTGTCGAGGGTGAATATATTGCTCTGTCACCCTTACTGGAATGTAATACTTATTTTATAATACTCTATTATTATGTTCTGTCAGCCACAATGAAATCTGATATGTATTTAAGTATGCAGAAAATTTTATTGAACAAATATCTAATATAATCATCTATAATATCATGTGTATAATAATATACAAAATGAACCCAGGCTGTATGCCTCATTATTTATTTGTTCACAGCAGTGTTTGTAAAGCATGATGCTCAGGAAAATGCACTTTAATCCGTCTATTGACATTTTTATTATCATTTCAGACTGATATTTGTTTATGGATTAATGCTAAATGCTCAAAAAGTTCAAAAATAACCAAAAACACTCTTCGAAATTCAGTTTGATTCAACAGCCATGAGCTTCCATATTAAACATTCAGTATGAAGTTGTTGGAAAATGTGTGTTTTCTCTGAATGAAATAAATTGTTAAGCTAATTAGTTTATTAAAAACCTAATTGGTTTATTAACAGATTTTTTAAAAGACTAAGCAAGTTGAAACTGAAAACTGTTCTTTTTAAAAGATTTGCTTTTTTCCTATTATATAATGATGTAAGAAATGTTAGATGCTAATGTAATAGATTAGCACATGGCATGTATATGAGATTTAAGAAGGGAAAGTTTTGTAAAGATTTGTAATATACCTTTGTTATACTTACTGTAATGCAATTAAAAGTTATATATTTTTCAAAATAGATGTTAAATCATTATTCTCATTGTTAGGCAAAAAATATTTATCTGGAAAAAAAAGGAAATTGCTTATACATTTTGATACAAGAAAACTCCTTTGCAAATAAATCAAAGACCGGAAAATGGTCAGTTTAAAAACATTAGTACCTTGATACCTCCCATAAATATATACTTACAATAAAAGACTAATCAAATACACTTCATACCATGCACATTATAAAAGTATAAACAATTCCTCTTGTGAATAAATTAAATATCATAACTGTATGACTTATCGATGATTATTTTCCTTTGCAGGATATGGTCTGGAGGTTGATATGTGGGCAGTGGGTGTGATTACATACATCTTGCTGTGTGGCTTCCCGCCATTCCGCAGTCCTGACCGTAACCAGACGGAACTGTTTGAGTTTATTAAGGCAGGAGAATATGAGTTTCTCAGCCCATACTGGGACAATATCTCCTCAAGTAAGTATAGAGACTACAGTTACAGAGGAATTTAAAAGTATAAGAATGGGTGTCCGTTGTCAAGTAGTTAACATGTACTCAGAAGCAGTACTCAGTACCTGACTACTGGTTCTACCCAGGAAGTGGGCAAGATGAATTAATAAAAGTTGAAAGAACTTATTTCCCAACTGGCTATAAGTAAATAGGTTTAAATTAAGTTTAGGGAGGAAAAAGCCTTTCAAGATAATAGTGATATTTTCACTTATAAGCAAGCTATAGTTTATTTAAATTTGATAAGGCCGTCACAAGTTGTTAGCCTATACAGGGTTCATTGCGAATCCATTTTTCAGAAATACTACTTTTGAAACCAAATAAAATTTCTTAAGAATAGAATGACTTATATTAAGGCTTCAGCAACAATTCAAACTGGGTAATTTGAGAACAGATTAGTTAAAGATTTAATATTTTGATTGGTGCTTTTTCTAGATTTGCGATTCATACATCCTATGCCTCAGCAGGAAGAAAGTATGTTTAAATAATTAAGATGTTAAATAAAACCTTAGCATTTGTTTGAAGTGACAGTTTTCTTTCCAAACAATTATTAATCAGATTATAAGATGTCTAAATTGTATGTACATACGTTGTACAATTTTAGGTGCTAAGGATCTTATTCAGCATCTACTGGTCGTTGACAAGAAACGACGATTCACATCTATCGACGTTCTGTGTCATCCGTGGATTTTGTGTGGAGGTGACGTGTCTTCAGTGGAAAAGGATAAGGTTGCAGAATTATCGAGTCAGACTCGAAAGGAACTTGACACCCAGGCTAGTCTTAACAAGGAGTCGTACCAAAAGATGAAAGAGAAGCGCGCCACCAATGGATGAACTGGACATGTTATTTGACACCACAACGTAGAGTTATGCCTCAATTAGACACTCCTTACTACTTTTGTGACTATATGATTAAATGCGATTATTTGAACCCCAAATGTACAAAACTCATTATTCGCTTAATTTTTTTTCATTGAAGTTTTTGTATCCATAAAGCTTTCTCTTGCTAAGGTAAAATTAGGGAATCTTTGAAAATATAGGATTAAAATATAATAAATTTGGGAATAAAGCATGTTCTACATTGTTAGCATGAAATCTATAATCATATACCTATCCTAAGCTAAATAAGTGGTTGTTTTTAACCACTAAATTACATTGCAAACATCAATTGACTTAACAATTGAAAGGATTTTTTAAAATTTTGAATCCTACATTCAGAAGTCTACCTCATTAGATAAAGCTGTTTTTCTTGTAAAGAAAATAAGTTTTCTGTACATGCATAAGGTACTTCAGACTTTGGGAGAACTATGAGTAGCCGGTTCTGGGCGGGAACCCATTATAAGAACTTGTTCTTAGAAAATGTTAATGTTGACAATATCTGAACAAAGCAAGTGTCAAGGGGTTTTGTACAAAGGCATTCATGTATTCTGTTGTATTCTTACAGCAACTCTTAGTAGATAGTTGTATATGGTAAAACGGGAATATTTCAGAGAAAAGAAAATTTATTTTTTGCTTGATTCTCTTGTCTGTTTATAGTTATCTCCAAGAGGGAAGCTCGGGCCCTTACGATAATACATACTGTAAATAATTTATTTTCTGAAATTATGTAATTTTTATTCCATAATTGTGATATTGCCTTTATCATGTTGCCAAGTCATCATGTATTGGTTTCTTATTTTGTTATTGTTTCTAATATATTTGCTTGAGTAATTGTGGTAAAAATCACAAAAACTGTAGTTTAGTGGTATTTTGTGATTTTATAATGAATGTACACCAATGGTGCAAGTGTAATCAGTTTGGCATAGGTTTTAAGTCTTAGAGCTTGAGTCTAGAAAAATTATCAAGAATTTTTTTTGGTTGAATTTCAACAAATCTGAACCACTGACTGTAAAGCCTCTCACCACAGGGGTTGGAGTCCTGATTAGTGCAAAGAACTTAATGTGGGAAGGTCTTCCAGCTGACTCGTGGTGTGCTAGTGGTTGGTTCTACAGGACATAAGTCTGTGGTCTTCCTCCACCAAATAGCTGGATGTCGCTATTATGGTCGCTGCAATTTTTTCAGAATTAAAAATTCAGTTCAGATCGACCAATCAGATTCCTGAGCTTTTCATTCTTCTTGAACTCAAGTTCAGATTTAAATAACCTCGCAAACATTATAAAGACAAGAAAACTGTGATTTTGTTATACCGGTAGCCTTCATGAAAACATTTATATAGTGTAAGAATGTAATGGAATTGTGAGCTGAACAGGTGTGTGATTAAAATATGATGTACTTGTTCATTGTTATTAGAGCCTCTGTTTTAAAGCATGTTCCATTAAATTAATACATTTAATTGAAATGCTTAGATATTTTTGTACTTGAATACCAATCAAATAAAAATGTTATTTACATTGCATTGATTTTAATTAAGGCAGGTATGCGTATTTGTTATTGATCTAAGTGGTAACCCAATACAACAGAGAAAACCCAGTAATAATTAATTTTTTTTGGTATACATGCCCAAAAAGTGCCTTTTGTCCGAACTCGTAATAAATTCCTGTTGTTTGCTTTAAAAGGGAAGCAGCTCTAAATATCCAAATTACATTGTGTTACTTCAGTTGTGGGTAGGTATTTGAATTAAAGGTAGACTAGAAACAAAAATATAAACATTCTTTAACATTTGAGAATGCTGCAACATGCACATATAATGAATCTTGCTGTATAAGATGATTATTAAAAATGCTTGCCTACAGCATTCAAGGTCAACTATATGCATATCTCAACTCCCAATCATGGTATATTTGTCATTAACTTACAGACGCCCAAAGATTGTTTCATTAATATTATTTTTGCCATGAAGAACGGACAATGTGTGCAGACAGTATACATGAAGTGCTTTTTTTACGGGTGGGGTGGTTGTGGGGCATTGTCAGTGAG
The DNA here is from genome assembly GCA_007844125.1 of Sinonovacula constricta. Lineage (NCBI taxonomy): Eukaryota > Metazoa > Mollusca > Bivalvia > Cardiida > Solecurtidae > Sinonovacula > Sinonovacula constricta. The sequence continues at coordinate 34,368,668 of CM017560.1, read as the reverse complement.
ATGTCTAACTCAGTCATTATGTATTTTGTAATATGTAGTGAATTAATGATTTTGTTTCTGCACAAATAATATCAAATGTTAATCCTTAGAAATAATGAGAGTAATATTAGAACTGTGATGTTTTAACATTAAGAAAAAGAACTGTTAATAGTGTGTGGTAGTGTACAAAATCGTAATGTGGGTGTATGAAATAATTAAAGCATATTTAATTTATATTATTAGCTTAATTGACCATGGTGATTATACATCATAAAGCAATTGAATGATAGATGCTATTTGTGATTCTGTTGATTTATTTATAATTGACACATTGTACTTGTACATATTTATTGGCCACCTTATGGTATGTTTATGTATTTATAATACAATACAAGCTTACAAGATATTTTTTGAGTAAAATGCGCTTTTCTGGTGAAATTTTAAGAAATGTTGATGAGAAATATTATAAAGTATATCCAGGTAATTCAATTTAATGAAAAATATGCAAATTTTCACAATTTTGAGTCAAAATTTTCACACATTTTACTGATAATCTTTGTCAATTTATTGATATTCTCAGTATTTTTTTCTCTAAAATGCATTTAATTTCAAGAAGTGTTTAATTTAAAAAAATACTTTATGAGGAAAGTAAATTAAAGACAAAAACATATATTGTTTAAGTGAAGCATTTGTTTCAAGCATTTCCTTGCATCATGACTTCAGTCTAATGTGAAGTGTTTTATTTCACATTTTCTAAGATTGTAATTTTTCTCAAAAAATATCTTTTAAGATGTTGATTTGACTGTGATATATTGTGATGCATTTGCATATAGACTGTTACATGTCCCCCCCCCCTTTTTCTTAATAGAAATTGTTGTATGTCAATTATATTGATGTTTAACTAATTGACGATTAATTACTATGGGACCATTTTCTTTGAAATTTGTTCCAGTATTTTGTTTCTTTAATTTATTGCAACTTTCTTGCAGTTATGAGGGCAATTCATTTTAATTCTATTTATTAAATTTAAAAATAAAGAATACAATGCAAGGTCTAACACATGTTTAGTGATAATTGTTGTGTTTATAAGTTGATTTTATTGTTATAAAACATACAGTCATGTCTTAAATTCAAAAGTGATAACTTTTAAAGACATTCTACAATCATGCTATTTTATAATGTATTTACAGATCAATAACAAGGTTATTCATGTTACCTTAATAATAAGACCATGATTAAATATTTTTAATGAGATATATTTTCTTAAAAACTTATAATATATATGTACATACTAAATAAACATTCTCAGAACTTTTTCTAAACTAAACACAATGACAAATAGACATAGTTGAAAACTCACATCAAAAGTTGACTGAACTAAATCCAAACTACATCTCTCAGGCCCGCATTTACCAACCATTCCTAAGTCTTAGTCATGACTTAAGTCTCAATTTTCATACCAACAAAACTAAGCTAATTTATGAAGTTTCAATATGTGTTTAGCCTCAAAGTAGCAAAGTTAAAGTGTCATGCAAAAATACAGACATGTACCTAAATACATCATGAAGATATTGTGGATTGAAGTTCGTGACTTGAGCTATTCTTACTTTAGAAAAGTAGGTTAATACTTGCTTTAGTCTGATTAGCGGGAACTTAGCTGGCAGATTAACAATGAATTCCTGGCAATGGATGTTATTTTCATACTAGTTCTGAGTCTTTATGTTTAGACTCATTAAAATCAACTCATTTAATATTTTGGTTTTAATGTAAGTTAACAGTATGACAAATAAAGTAAGAAGGAATAAATAAAACTAAATGGTTTGATGTTTATAATTTTGAGGGTTTTTTGTGGAAATTTTCAAGGTTTTGTATTTTAATTAGTCATGCTCACGTCTAAGTTCTAATACAGTTTGTAATGTTTTATATGATTGTCAGTTTCTTCACTCCGGAAAAAAATGTCATTAAAATTGTTTCTTGTTTTTGTTGATTTGTATTATCATCATAAGAATTTCATCTTTTAAATGAAAAGAAAAGGCCATTAAACTGGTATGTTGTGCTAACGTATGTATAAATGTGATTATATATAACAAAAAATGGTTTATTTTTGTCAATTAGTGATAATTGCTGTACCTTTTGTTATTTTATTTGTTGTTGCTTTTTTTGTGTTGATTGTGCAAGCATCCGTCCAGCACTTAGGTCCTCATAATTTAAACTTTTGTCTGTTTTACACGTCCATTGTGATTTAGTTATTAATTTTATGTTTAGTTTTGATGTCAGTATCTTTCATTTTAGTTTATTTTACATATTCTAATTGCAAATGTAGAAAATAATTGATTTATTTCTTTTTGTTACATACTGTAGAGTTTTATTTTCAAATCGTCTACATTTTTTATCCAATATTTTCTCAAAATTAACACTTGTGAAAAAGAAACAAACCAGAATGACTAAGGTTTGAATATTTTAGACCTCTATCAACATTGTCTTTGTTTTCTAATATGTTGATTTGTATGTTTTTAAGTTTTCTGACATTGGTGTAGTTTTTACAGTACACCAAAATGTCTGTAAGGTATGGCAACTCCAAGGAATACGATAGTCTCATGATCAAAGTTATCTTGTTTTTTTTCCCCCCATGTAAATGCTTTTGAACATGTTAACTCAAGAAAATGGTTAAACCTTAAAAAACAAAAAAAATCTTAACTGGTTAACTTTTATATGTTGCAACGAGTGTGTGTATTTATAAGATTAATATATATGCAGCTCAAAATATTGATTTACTTAAATTGAAAGGTCATAAATTGTTTTAAACATACAAATTTAAATATTTAAGATGAACACCTTTTGGAAATAAACATTATTGACAAAAGCAAGAAAGCTGAAAACAAATTTCATATGTACCGGTAGTTGATTACCTTTTGACCTGACCAAACCAAAAATTGATCATGTGACTGTCATGTGACCATGGACTAGCTGTCATCTCATTGATAAGGTAGTGGAGAATCGTTCTACAGGAATAAACTCATAACAAAAATACATGAGTTTGTGTTGTTTTTTTGCATATCTTATCTTTTTAAGGTAATTAGACAATAATAATGTACTATGCCTTGATATTTACCTGATCCAGACTGTTTATACCGGTATGTCAATTATACAGCTCAAGATCATTATAAGCTCTTTTTTGAAGGCAGCTAACTTAACCAATGATATAAAAGTGCAAATTAAGTCATAAATCAATATGTATGACTAACAGGTCATGATTTGGTTATCTCTGTGACAAAATTATAACTAAACAATTGTTTATCTTCCCCTCTTAGAAAATATATAGGCAAACAAAACCTGTGTCGCAACCTCACTATTTAGACAAGCTGCAGCCCTTTTATATCTGTTTAGATAATTCATTTATATTTTATCCCAAAATGGCCATTTGGATATCTTACAAACACATACTTTTTATTTTTGGAAGTTTTGTTAAATCAGGGTACCTCAAAAGATAAAATTGTTCATTATTGAATTCTTTTGATATAGGATTATTCTAGTAGCTTTAATTTGTTATAACACATCCTCTACCCCAAACTTTGATAGCTTCCCTCATGCTCAAAAGATAATTATCTTTGGAAGGTGTATGTACAGAACTGACATGATATACTAAATTCTAATTAATTATTCAATAAACGCTCATTGTTATATGCTGTCAATTCCCATGGGAATCTAACTAATACAACTGATTATGAAATAAGCTGTTTATTGCACATAAATACAAAAATATTTCTAACTGTGGTACAACATTTTAAACAATACAGGTAAACCATTTACATATTGTGTGAATAAACCCAAAATGTTCAGAGAATGTTTATTGAAGTACATAAACTATGTGGTTATTTAAACACAAATTGTAACTTTAAAGTAATAAACATGTTTCTGCATTAAAACATAATCACTATTTAGCTTACAAAAAAATTGAACCTGTGCTTAACTTTAATCATAAAAGTTAAATGCCAACAAAGAATCTTAAACAGTAATTTTTGTAGTGTGAAAACACTTGTGACAATCTTCATGAATGAAAACACAAATATTAAACGGGCTCAATTTTAGCACTGATATAATAAAATGTGAAAATTTCACGATTGATATATTAAAGCAATTTGCTCAGTTTAGTTTAGGAATATGTTACAAAGCACAATGACAGGATCACATTCAGTCCAATCAGTGCAATATTTATGGCTGTCATATTGTTATGACATACCTGTTATTGCATTTTTCCTGCATTTGGGAAATTTTTGGTTGACTCATAACAACTTAAGCTAAAGAATAGTTAAAACCTGTTGCACTGTTTTTGATTCTCCCAACTTTAAGACAACATGCAATCCTCAAATATATTCTAGTGATCAGTGGCAATATGTTAATCTATTGAAACAACAAAAATGCATTTTGATCGAATGTGATCAAGTCAGTTTAAGTTACTGGCAAAATTCAGCAACTTAAAAAAGGCAAGCTTTTATTCTATGCTCTTACTTGCAGAACTATGATAAAAGAGAAAAGCCTCATGAGCACAGTTGAAGACGTCCAGTGTATTTAAATAACAGTAATTTTAATCAAATGTCTCTATAACAGATCTATAAGTAGATTAATTATTGGGAATACTACATTGTATTCACAGCACATCTTGAATGTTTTATTGCTACAAGAAAAAGTTTACAAAAGGTTAAACAAAGCACATTTTCAGATCAATGGACAATGTTCAGACGGGCCTGACACGGTTTCAGACAAGATGTGACCGCAGTCAACAAGCCCCTGTAAAAGAAATAATAATATTTTATTAGTCATTGAATTATCATTGTCATCAATTTCACATCAATTTCAGAATGTTGTAAGCAATCATCATTTGTATTTTATTAACCATTTTGTCCATACACAACAACAATTTAGTTTTGTTTGCCCTCGCCTTTCACCTTATGACAAGTTCCATTACTTAAGATGGTTAAAATATTAGCACAGAACTTTATCAAAAATTGTCCATACACCCTAAATGGCAAGATAGTCTTAGGGACAGGATCAAATTAAACCAAGGGCCATAACTCTTGGAAAATCAAGACATGCTAATGATAAGCGCAACTAGGATGGTACTTACTAATCCTAAAAAGTTTTATCCAATTCAACCAATGATAGGTGAGATATAGCACTAACAAAACTTGTCAACAGCCGACAAACAAACCACAATCCTAAATAGTTTCAACATACTTTGCATCTGGTGAAATAAAGATGATTGTTTTTTGTCCCACCAACATTTTAATAGTCGAGAAAAAGTGTCTATTTGAAACAAATATCGAGCTGCTTTGACTGTGCATAGTATCCTGTGAACATCCTGTCATATATCACACCCAGTTACAAAATGCTGATATCTGGCCAACCAGTTAAAAACCTACCCTCATATTTGCTTAAGCGTTAATAAATGAGCTATAACAAATTTATTTTAATGTTGTCAGAGCCTCCATATGAACCTGGCAGGCTCGAGTCTCTGTCAATGAGGAGTAAATGTTAAAAGGTCTTCCAGCTGACCTTCTGTATGCTCCTGGTTCTACGCAGATATCTTTATGTGATCTTTCTCCACCAAAATAGCTGTACATTACTATAATGACAATAATAGTTTTGCTGTGTTGTATTTCAAAAACAAAGATAACTTTTAGGGGGATATTTTAAAAATCTACTTTCAGAGTTCAACTTATTTTCCTTTACAAAAAATATGGAACATTAAGTAATTGTCCTTAAAAGCTGCACAACCGTAGAAAACTTACCTCTGCATATTCTTCCACTCCTCACTAAGTGCAGTGGTCTGTTCTTCTACCTGCTGTGAAACAATCACACACAGCTCTTTCAGTATGCCAAGCTTCCTCTTGCCTGAAAACAAAAACATGTTTTATAGAAAACATTAGTAGATATCTTTTTTTCCTAACTCAACTAAGTCATTTGATTTCAAAAGAGAGCAGATCACACAGTTGGAGATAAGTGAAGAGCAATTTTAGTTTTAACCTTGGACTAACCCTGTGTAAGAAGGCTGTAGCATAAAAAACATTTATGATTTCTATTATAAAAGGTGCTATCCAACAGACCTTATTTTCTTCTGTCAACCAAATGAATTATTGTTACTGAAAAGGTCCCATGAAATTATGTTTGTTAGTGCCCTTCATCATCGTGGATAGTAAAGCATAACACCCCTTTTGTCATCACAAAAATGTATTCCATTTCTAAGCTGTGTTGCACAAAGTAAGAAAAAAATGTGACAACATACTTTTGATATTACTTTATATAATAAGCTTTGATATCGACATAAATTTTAGCTGAAAGTCCCATTGAGCTGTATTTACAGACTTGGAAATAATAACACATTTTAATAGATATATTTTATGATTCATACTGTCTTACAATTGACATAAAATTATAAACATTTTTAAGTTAAAATAAAGTGTCAGTTAATGCAACAGTTATGCACAAATTCCCCAGGACTGGGTTAAGATGTTCTTACATGTATTAAATATAAGCAAACTGGCAAATTCTACCTCCGTTATTTGGGATTTTATGGCATAACGACAACCGATAGGTCATATTGCACCGAACACAGTACTACTACTTTTAAGGTGTTGTAATTGAAATGGGGTAAAGCAACAGATGAGATGTAGTAGTGTTGGCGAGGTCTTAAGTAGTAACATAAGCAAAAGCAACAATGACCGTCCAACTCACACCCAATCTTACCTGCAGTCAGTGCCAACATAACAGTCAGTACACCATGTATCTTGTACATATCAGTAATAGTCCCAGATCTACAGGCGTCTATCAACACTTCCACAAAGGACCTATAATGAAAATACATGTTTATGTTTTTGTTGATCCATTTTATTATTAATTTAAACAACACTTCAACTATTTGTACTAGATCAAATTATTTCTAGTGAAATTCTTAATCAATCTCAGTCAATTTATTAAGCAAAAATAACATAATTGTTTTTATTGTGAGTCTAATACTGATAAATAAAACAATATTTTCCATATAGTAAGTATGCTTTTAATCTTCAGATACAAAAATGTCTATAAAAAGCATCTAGGATTTGTGTAGGATTACACCAATACAATTATGGTCACATTGGTAACAACACAATTATTGTCACAATGGCGGAAACACAACTAGCAACACAATTATTGTCAACTGGTAACACAATTATGGTCACAGTAGTAACAATACAATTATGGCCACATTGGTAACAATACAATTATGGCCACATTAATAACAGCACAATTATGGACACATTGGTAGCAACACAATTGTGGTCACATTGCTAACACAATTATGGTCACATTGCTAACAACACAATTATAACCACATTGGTAGCAACACAATTATCGTCACATATTAGCTATTATTGGTAGAGAACAATGGCAGACAACAGTCTTAGTAGAAGCACCAATGCACTGCAAGGTAGAAGGAAGACCTTCCCACATAAACATTTTCACTCTGAACGGGACTAGAACTCAACACAATGAGGGGCTTAGGAGTTATAAATCTAATAGCTCAGGCTTAAACATTTTTATACAGGAATCATCACATAGCTTACTGAATCAGTGTAGTCTGACTCGACAGGATATCCAGAAGCCACTGAGACAGGGGAGGCAACTCTGGTAAGGCAGCAGGGGCTTCTTGGTCAGAATCAGTTGTCTCCTCTTGGAAAGAGTGCTGGAAAAACATTAAATGATAAAAAAAATAATACATATTTGTTTTGATATATTCATTGCAAGGACACAATTAGGGTCATCATGGGCACATCAAGATATGGTTGGAAAGAAGATCCTAGAAAACTAAAGAGCAGCTGGTAGCCATCCATAAATGAATGGTTTTGGCCTGACTGAGAGTCCTAAACATATTAATTCCGATTCCATTTGAAAGGCAACCGTATAAGACCACACAAGTAAACAAAATTTATAATCTCTCACAAAAGGAAGGAGGGATATAGTTTTGGTTTGGTCCATCTGCAACCATTTCTCAGAAGGTAACCAGTGGATCTACATAAAACTTCAAAGGGATCAATCTCCAAAGTACTGACTAAAGTGTAAAGCAAAGGTCAAAGTCAAATGGTGAGGTCAAATGTGCTATTTTGAGGTAGAGCTATTGCTATCTACAATGAATTCATTCAGTGGGGTAGCAATTCTGTGAAAGCTCTTGTTAATATATACAATGTTAAGATAAGGGCAGACTTTACCTGTTGCACAGTAAACACTAACTCAGCTAGCATGGTGGACATGATGGTTGTCATGGTTTCGTGGGCCAAGAAATCCTCCCGCCAGGACCACGCAAACAATGACTTCAGCATTGATACCATCCCAGTTTTGCATCCCTTTAATATCTGAAATAAAACAAATCATGGCATTTAAGAATAAGGATAAGTGACTATAGGTGTAGCTTGCATCTGAATTAATTTCAAGAATGTACCCAGCAGCTTAAATCTCTATTAACAAGTACTGTCATTGAACCTTCATGTACTATTTTACCACTGTACTCAATAAATATAACAAAGGGACATAACTAAGTTGAAATATGCACAATTAGGTTTGGCACAACCAGTCCTAAAAGTTCAGTCACTAATAATTCTTGTCTACAGATGGATGGGCTGACAACCATCCAACAGATGTGACTGATATAGACATTATATACTTTATATCTTGGGAGTTTAATGCAAAGAATGTAAAAACAGGAGAATAGACACAAAGTGTAGCATATTTTGATATTGTCGTAATATTTTAGTAGCTGCAACAAGTTTAAGAATGTGTTGTTATTTTTTGTTACGTCAACATGTGCAAGAATGTTTTTTGTAGTTAAATTGCACTTACAAAATTATGTCCACATTGGCAATGTCAATGAGGTTGAGTAAGGCCTCAAACATTTGTCTGGAAGATCTCAAATTAATTTTTTGACCAATCCAGAATAAAATCCTAGTGTTGAGTGGCTGAGGAGTCTAACCGCTCAATCAAGGGTGCTCCCTAACAGACGTGAAATCATGTTGAAGTTAAAGAATGTATAAAAAGGATTTTAAAGATATATATTGAAGGAAAGAAGTTTAGCAAGTTCAGAGAGGATGGACTCCAAGGGAACTTTGTGACCTGCGGAGGATTGTCCATTTTGCTGTGCACATTACACTGCACGGGATTTTCAAGAAAGTTATGTTTCACACTTACATAATGGTGTAGTTTAAAAAAAGGGGGAAATCATGTTGTCAATGGATGAGCACAATTGGTCAATACGGAAACATTTTAGTCACATTGATTTATAAACGAAAACCAAAGTCGTAAAAAACTTGCTAAACTTATTCCTTCAGTACATATCTGTGGATATTGATAAAGTATAGCTTGTTTCATGTTTGTATACAGAAAGAACTACTAAATAAAAAACAAACAATTTCCTAAAAGAAAACCCCAACACAACCATTACTGAAAGAGCTAACAATAAAAGAATAGAAAAATTTACTCATGAAGAAGAACTACCTTTGTGGCATGGTCTGCATTCTGCTGTAGGATGCGTGTGATGTTGAAAAACAGGGAGCTTAGGCACCCTGGGATGGAACACCAGTGACCCAGTGTCTGTCGTTCATCAGGCTGACTGTATCGGCGCACATCCAATACCTGGGTCAAACCCAGAACCACTGGGGATATCAGGCGCAACTCGTGATCTAGGCAGAGACAGGTGAAGGAAGACGATGATAAAAAAGGTAATTTTTATTTTTTAAAGAATATGACAAATAAACCAAAAAAATCTATTGTCTTTCCATACACCAGTAGAAAAGAATAGCAAAGTACTTGTCTTGACAAAGAAAATGTACAACTGTTGCTTTGGTAATATGACAATAAAAGTAAATATTTAATTATGTTCATACATCTCAATGGCACAATTATAGTCTTATTAGTGACTTTCAGCTTAAATAATCAGATTACGGCAAAAGCATTGGGAGAACCACTGCTGCATCACATCTGAAAGACCTTCCTACATGAAAGTTCTTGCCTGGTACTGGGACACGAAATGGCATGATGAAGTGGCTGAGAAGTAACAAGTAGGTGCCTCTAAAGGAAATTTAATACAGTCCAGGACAGGTTATTGTGTGTTATATATGTGTATGAGACAAAACATTTTTGGTTTTGTTGGATTTATCATCAAATCAAAACTATTTCTGTTTGTTTGTAGCGTTTATCATCCCACCAACAGTATTTCAGTTATCTGGAGACGGTGTCCACTTGAAGCGGATATAGGGCTGCCTTCACTGTGTACAGCATGCTGTGAACACCTGGCATGGTATCACACCTAGTCACATTATACTGACACCAGGCTAGTCATGGAAGTACCCTTATTTTTCCTTAAGAGTTAGCAAGGGAGCTATGCCACTACAACATTGGTAAGCGCGGTCCGGGATCGAACCCGGGGCCTCCTGTACATAAAGCTGATGCTCTTCCCATTGTGCTACAAGGTTACTATTTCTGGTGTTTGGAGACAGTGTCTACTTGAAACAAATATAGTGCTGCCATCACTGTGTAAAGCATGTTGCACACCTGGCCAATTATATTGCTAGCGTATTAGCATTTATTAGCATTAGTATTTTTAAAATGTCCTCCGTATGTTGCAGCCCAGGAAAAACCAAGGACTTCTGGCACCAGGTGCTGACACAATACCAATTGCGCTACCAGGCCTAATCATATGACTTAAGAAAGAATATACCTGCAATAATGCACTTGTTATAGAAGAGGATAAAAGCAGAACAATCATCAGGGGATGCTTGGCCTATCAGAAGAAGATTGTTAGTCATCTCCAACACACACTGAAATAAAGAGAAATAAAGTTTGACAAGTTAACTCTTTGCCTTCTAAGCAAACATTTATCAGGTTTAGGCAAATTGTATAGATCCAGATCAGTCAGTCAATGCTGTACCTCCAAGTATATAAATAAGGAGTTGTTTGTTTGAAATATATGGCCACAGCAAACTTCTATTTTGGAAAGTTTGTTTATAGGATTAATTGTTCCATCAACAGAATTTTAGTTAACTGGAGATGGTGCCGACTTGAAGCAGATAAAGTGCTGCCTACATTGTGTATGGCATGTCTTGTACACATGGCATGATACCACACTACGTCACATTATAATGACATTGAACAAACAAGTTGTGGAACTACACTTATATTTGCCTGAGCATTAGCGAGGGAGCTAGACCACTAACATTTTTTAAGACTTTGGTATGTTGCGGCAGGGTTCAAAACCTTGGGCCTCAAGTACCTAGAGCCAATGCACTACCAATTGTGCTACCAGGTCCAGTATATTTTGTATTCTACTCTTGAAAAATGAGCTGAAATATTTCTTATTCATAATAAACAAGAGTTGTTTGTAGATAATGCAGGGTTTTCCCTTGAAATTATTTTTAGGGGGTCACAGTGTCCCCTAGATTTATGATTTGGGGGTCATTGGTAAATTTTGGAGGTCATATTATATAATCACTTTACTAATAGTCTTGCACCTTAAAAACAGAACTAAATTGTTCATTTATGTTTTATGCCATTAAAACAAAACAAAAACCAAGGGGTCTACTAGTTTTTATTTTATTTTTTTTGGCGAACTCGGACCGGGCAGGGGTTCATTTTCAGGCTGAGTTGATAATTTACTTTTTTTTGTTTGAAAAAACGTTGTCAGCTTGGACTGAGACATTTTGACAGAATGGTTTACATTTTTATAATTGTTTATGGTTCACTTTTGGATTTTTGTTGTTAAAACAAAAACCAGTCAAAACTTAGGTATTCGTACTCATATTGATTCAACCTACATGTCTTTCCTACATACCGTTAAATTTGACTTTGTAGTGTTTTTAACATAATGCCTTAGACCGTTTGGTTTCTAAAGCCAAACATATATTTGCTTAAAATTAATATGCAATGTATGACTTAACTATGTTCTAAAAGATTAATGCAGATAAAACTGATCCAAACCTTTGAAATGTAGCGTATTCACGGGCCGGTTTTAGCCGCGTTCTGAACATAAAGATCATTACTATTGCGACGTGAAACAGCGTCTAACTACACAGAATTGCTGGTTTCCAGTCATCTAAACGCAGTACATGTATCGTATGGGTGGACCTGATAGCAGTATTAAGACAACAAATAATGGACGCTTATTTACAAAATACTTTGTCCAGCTGAAGCAAATTAATATTTAAATGCTTTTTGCAACAGTTTGACGAGCTGACAAAGATCAATGTCATTGGAGACAATAAATTATGGTTGTGGATTAATTCATTTTGTGCGTCCAGTGTGTCGCAATGTTAGTTAATTTTGCGGGTCATCTGTCGAAAATATGCGCCAAAACGCACAAATTTGTGCGTCAGGGAAAACCCTGGATAATAGAAACCTAGGATGGATAGTAAATAAAAATTCTAAGCTGAATATAGCGCATAAATCTGCCAACACTAATTTTAGGTTACCTGACCTTTTCAAATGAGTTCCACATACAATATTGAACAAGAATACCAAGTTTGAAGCAAATTTCATTGACTGAGTTTAAGAAAAATGGACCCTGACAAAAACTCTGAGAAAAGGGTCATGACAATAACTCCACATGTTTTCCCTCTAAAAAGCTGAGCCAAAATTGAGTAAGTGCTGAATATCTCAGGTTACCTCTGTGACTGAGTAAGCCAGTTCCTTTCTTTTAGCCAGTGAGCTAGTCTTTGGTTTTGGTTTCTTCTGTCCTCCTTTTCTTCTTCCTTCATTCTGATTCTGTATCTCTTCTTCTTCTTCCTTGACTGCAAGCAATGGCAAGGCCTCATGCTGAACCCAGTCCGTCATGTTGCCACACACATAACTAGGATCAAGCATTGAAATGTCCTGGAATCAAAACATGCAGTCACATAAGAAAAATAGAGAAAACTGACCTCCTACTAACAGTTTTTAAAAAAAAAAAATTCTCCATAAAGAATAGACAATAATTTTAAGTTTTAAAAGACAAAATAGTTCTATGAATAGTTTTGAGACACATAATAAACCAGATTAACTGGTTGGGACTGTTATTTTCAATTAAGGTTTTGTAGGAGTTAGAAACTTCTCATTCAGGCATAAAGAGCAGGAGTCAAGCAGGAACAAAGGTTTCGATTATATTTCAGTCAAACATTTCATAAATCCCTGATTAGGCAATTAGAAGAACATATCCATCTCAGTCAAATCCACTGAAAATGGCTCCAGTAAGAGGGATAGCACAATGGGTAACGTCATAGAATTAGTCGAGCTTGATGCACATGGGCTTACTGCATTGCGATTGGCCAGCAAGATTCTAATCCCCACCCTTTCCCTGATGTTTGTTTTTGTTTTGGAGATACATCTCAGCGACCAATTATGACCATTACAGCGACGTCCAGGTGTTTTAATGCAGGAAGACCCCAGACAAATGTCTGGGTAGAACGACCAGCAAACCACATGTCATCGGGAACATCTCACACTAAGTCCTATGCCACGAATGCCCATGTGGTGAAAGGCTAAGCAGTCAGATCCTTGAGCCTAGATTGTTAATATCACAAATAAATTACATGTATCAAAAAGATATAGTTCTGCCTTCTATGTATATAGAATGACATGAACACCTGTCATGATCCACACTCAAGTCACATCATCCTGACACTGTGCCAACCAGTTGTGGAACTACCCTTATATTTGTTTCAGCGTTAGCAAGGTAGCTACCTGGGGCCTCCCGTATCTGGAGCCAACACTACTGATTGCACTACAAGGTCCGGTGCTCAGCTGGTATGATAATAACTCCAAACTCCTGTGGTATCATTTAATTTCGCTGGCACGAAATTTCGCGCAATCGCAGAAAAAGACTATTTCGCACGGACGTAAATTCGTGCAAATAACAATCCATTTGGACATTAGCACGTTTCAGATATGTATGTGGAACTATATGGTTAAATGTAAGCTTAGGTTTTTAAATTTGCGCACTGGCCCGAGCGCAAAAATTAAGCCATCGCTAAATTAAATGATACCACAGTATCATTATCAATATAACAAACTATATGTATCCCAGACATCAGCTGAAATTCTTATAACTCCCAGCACATCAAACAAAACAAACAATAAAGTTGGAATACTACAGTAACCATGACCCTACCTTGTCTTGAAGCATGATGCACAATTTACAGTAAATGGTGAAGACTGACACAAGTAAATCATGCTGGTCGGAGTCTGTGTCCGTGTTGTTCAAATGGGCTGACAGCATGGGCTGAAACAATAACAGGTAATTTACCTTCATGGAGCATTGCTAGCTGCTCAGAATATTGCTTAGATTTGAGACAGCCTGCCATCGAAAAAACACAAGAACAAATCTGGACAAACTGTAAGGAAATTATTTCTTTATTTATATTTATGCAACTAGGCACAAGGGCATCTGTTGCCAAATTATTCATTTTTGCAACTCGCACAACCATATACAATAAAGTATTACTGTAAATCAACCAGCATTTTACCTGGACTTGTTCTAGGAATTCCCTCAAGTCTCTTAACTCTTGTTTCTGCTGAAGAACATTTTGTCTGGCCACATAGTTCTTGAACACATGTTGGAGCATCTCTACAGCCAGCTTGGGCTGGGGAGATTGCTGCTCCACAAAACAAACCTTCTTCCGTTTGCCAGATTCCTTGCCTCGACTCTGAGATAAGCTATCATCTGTTGATGGACAAAAGGGATTAAATTGACAGAGTTCAGTAAGGAAAGACAAATACAGTCAACTCTCGTTATCTAAAATTTCAAGGGACTGTAGAAAATAGTTTGAGATATCCGAATTTTGAGTTATCCGAATTTAAGGATAGTTTGTGTAAATCTTAAAAATCTTACCTGCTACACGATGACTGGTAATGACTGAAATTCCTTGTTATATCTGCCACTGTAAACTAAGTTTCTGCAAGTTTGTGTGGTTTTGCATGTTTAAAGTGTTATTAGATTTTTTACGATGTAATTTAATATTCTTTTTTATTGTAGGTTGTTGCGTCGTCGTAAGTGCATGGCCTAATTTTGTATACCTGAAGCTGATACCTGCACGTTGGTTTATCGTTGTTGTTTGTAAGAAAAATAAAATAAAACATAAGAGGTTAAATTTTTAACGTTTTATTTACAAAAATAAATCAATAGGAACGAGAAAACAAGTAGAGGCTACATGTACACAAAATAGATACACGTAACATTAACACTTATAGCACATAAGATATTTGATCATTAATCTAAGCTAAGTAAGCACATTTCCATAAATGGCACATCACTTTTACTTTTAAACTTTGTCTACATAATCATAGATCATTTGCACAAAAATACATAGCACATTTCACATTAGCACTATAGCACACTTACGTTGTTACATGTTAGAGACAGTTTACACCGTCCGTCGGTTCTCGTTTCATAAAAAAACTTGTAATGTCCGTTTGTTTAGTTGCCACCTTGGACAGATGAACGTTTGTCAGGGTTCTTTGAATACCAGTTAAATTGCTCGACACTTTCTCGTGTCTGGCCTGTTGCCATAACCATATTGTGGGTAGGTAGTGGAAGAATAATAAAATCACTAACGTGACCTCTCATTTTATTTACAAGTTGAGGAGGCCGTGTCAACAAGTTCTCAAAAACTGTTACAACAACAAGTCCAAACTGAAACACTTTAATCAGCGTTAATTGATTAACGAAATTGTTGTTCATTAAATCAGCTAATTAAATAATAATCGATTAACCTCTTCTCTAAATTACGTGACATCCTGATTGCCGATAATTGGCGATAAAAATCGCGCCCAAATCTTCGCGAGTTTCACGGTAGGTGTGAAAATCACTATTGTTGCCGTTTTGCATCTTATAGCAATTTAAAGTTTAAGAGTGACAAACTGATTTCAACAGTTTTATACGTGTGGGGACAAAGAATTTAGTTTAATATATCCGATAATTTGACACACCCGAATTTGAGTTAAGCGGAGTCGAACTATATAGAAACTATAGGGAAAAAACGGGACCGTAGAAAACAGTTTGACATAACCGGAAATTTGAGATAACCGATTTTGAGATAACGAGAGTTGACTGTATTTAAAATGGAATGACCAACAACAGCTTAATGTATTTTATGGTATGTATACTGTTCATATATTAATTTGATCTTTATTACTAAGTATTACTAGTTATTAAAATACAATGATGAGAATGTTGGAATGTTTCTGGGTTAAAGATTACAAAACTTTGAGATTGAGCCTGAGACAACTCTCAAGCATCTGATTGGTCAGATTTCAAATTTTATTTGAATCCAGCCAAATTTTATTTGAATCCAGCCAATCAGATGAACGAGTATTGCCTCTGACTTAAACAAAAAATTAAAAAAAAAATCCAACCAAGAGCTCAGAGCAAATTCTTAAATCTCTGTTGCTAAAATAATACCACAAAAATATTGGAAGTTTACTTTTAAGGCCCATTTATATGACAACTATATGGTCAGTCCAATATTAAACTCCTTCTTTTGGTCCTCTGAACTTGTTGAAGAGTTCAAAAGGTTTTCTTAATAACACCAGTATACGAACTAAAAGTTAATATAATACAATAACACCAGAATACCAACTAAAAGTTAATATAATACAGCAAAAGTTAAAAACCATGCCTCCTTGTAATAACCAAAAGAAGTCAAAATATACAATCAACTAAAATTACAAAGGAAAACGTTAATTCCTACCTTATTCGAGAGTTAGTTAAGGGCACAGTCAGTCTATGGACAACTCTTAAGTAAATGGACATATTTCCACCAACTGAAAAAAATTACAACCACAAAACAATACAAAAACAACAAAACTTGGCTAGCTACCTTGCTTGGGTGTCAGTGTTGGTCGCAGCCAATCTGTTGCCAATTCTAGAATATAGGACACCTTTCGATGCACACATAGGGTCTCCAGTAAGGCAATGAAGTAATCCTTATTCTGACCATCTGTCATCTTGCGTAAACGCGACATCCAGGTCCCACTAAAATATACATAAGAATTAAAGGCATTTATCTAGACCAGTTTATAAGTTTGCTATGTGTCTTGGGATAACTGTACAACCAACCACCTTTCAGTGATCAGTGTCAACTAGTAGCAAATAGTGCTGTCATCACAGTAATAGCATTCTCTTAACACCTAGCATGACACACCCTGATAAACTGTTTTGACACAGAGTTGGGCTGTGAGGAACTATTCTCATGATTGCTGAAGCATTAAAAATTATACTATATACTAACTTTTCATAGTTTTGTGAATTCTCATGAGTTCATGAATGCCTGTTTTAACTACTGGTATAACCAAACAATAAATGTTTATATTTTCGCAAATATACTTTAAAATGGATTTTTATCTTGAGGAATGTCCAAATGAGCAACCAAAAGAAAAAAAAACAATCGAAAATGGAAATATGCCAATTTTAAGAAAACCACCAGCTCAGAACTATTGTATCACTGATAATATTAACTATTCTTTGTTTTTCTGTGCTCTTTTCTATTAATTTTATAATGTTTATTTCAAAGCACAGGGTCAAGTCACTGAAATAATTAACATTTATATACAATATTCATTGTGAATGTGTGTGTAGAAATTAAACAAAATAAATTAATGAATTCATTAGAAAACACATTTTTTGTTCTAGACGTTTGACCATTTGTTGAAATCAAATCCAAACTTTGGTTTACTGAAATGTGTTTAGTGCTAGCTTTTGGGCAAAAGAGATGCTCAGAGGCATGACATATAATTCACAGTTCAGGTGGAGTTAATTTAAACGCTTAAATTGACAAAACCGTAGCAAATCTAACTTCCATTGCTAGATTTGTTGTTGAATGCTTGTTTGGAGGGTTCAGTGTCCAACCAACAGAATTCCAGTTTTTTGGAGACAGTGTCCAATTGAAGCAGATACAGTGCTGCCTTCACAGTGCTGAGCATGTCAAAAACACCCTGCATGATACCACACCCAGTCGTCCTTACACTTGGATGAAGAGTTGTGGAACGGCCTTTATATTTGCTTGAGCGCTAACAAGGGAGCTATACCACTGACATTTTAACAACTTTGATATTGCGTAGCCAGTGATCGAACTCTGGGCCTCCCATTCACTGAGACAGTGCTTGTCTGATTGCTGAACCAGGTCTTTCACTGTATGTGATTGAAATTGGGACCTTAAATTACCAGCTAATTCTATATTCTTTCTACACCCATTCCATAGGAGTTGGCAATGACTAACCTTATGATGGGTATAAACTGGGGTGGGAGTAGTCCAGATATCTTATCCAGCACAACCAGAATCTCAGGATTCTGTAATACAGTAAATAAAAGGTAAGTGTTTGAAATAAAATCACAAGACAAGAATCTCACAGCTGCAGCAATAATTGTAGGATAAATATATTTATCAAAAAAGTATCTGAACATTTACTCCTCATAGAAAATTTGGCTCCATGACTATTAAACTCTGAGTCTAATTCTGCGTTTGTTCACAAAACATCTAATTGGCCAATGCTAAAGCTGTAAAAAAATCTGACCAATCAAATATTTAAGAATATTCTGGTACTCAGTCTTGAGTTTATTAACCTCAACTCATAATTCCTAAAGTGAAAAGATGATAAACAACTGAAATGCTCAACATGCTCAGCATCCAGAACAAGCTTCACAAATGGAATTAAAAATTATTGGGCCTTCAGACCACAAAGCTGGCAAAATTTACTGAATCTGTCCGTTAGACTTGTCAAATTTACTGGACCAACAGAATATATGGTAGATACGGATCATGGTTCTCCTCGTTTTGTCAAAGACTGACATGAGAGACAACAACTCTCAGCCCGACCAACAACTTCAAGTCTACCATATGGCTGCAATTTATACATTATGAGAAATTTGAGTCTTCCCATTCTCCAATAGTATATATTAAGATAGTATACATTTATAATTTTTGAAATAAAAACAAAACAAAAAATGACTGCCCTGCCACAGGGGTACTTAGTAAATTATGATAAAAATGGGATAAGGTCTAAATGGTGTGAAAGAATTTGCTATAGACATTTGCTGTGTTTAGGATCACTGTATTCTAAGTAAAGTTCTTAAAGGTAAGCTGCATGATATTCTTACAAACAAAACAGGGGAAGATGTGTTTACATTGTGGTCAAGTAAATAATGTCATTTACAATTTTATGGCAAAGCACAAAAAAATAAAGTAAATTTAAGAAGCCCTGCTCTAAATAATCAGATATTATTAAAATTATATTTCTGGAAGGGGGGGGGGGGAGGGGGGGGGGAGGAATAAACTTACAGAGAAAGCATGGTACATCTCTGGTAAGGAATATGTGAACTTCTTGTGGAGCTCAGCCTTCAGGGGTGCATTCTCGGTCTGAAATAGAACCCTTTTTTTTATTTCAAAGTAAACTTTTATCTGAGTTAGAGTCCTTTCCAATAAGTATTTATGTTCTGGTAATGATTATATTAAATAATACATCCTGCATGTCACCATGCTTACACCAGTTCCAATTCGTAACCACTGCCATCTTGAAAAGCACCAGACCCTTGGCATTCCATTAATACGTGTTTCCATAATTGATTAAGTGCTTCCGCAAGTGTTTAAGCATTTATGTAGTTGCTTTTTGTTAAAGGCTATTACAATTGAATAAGAGTTTTCGTATTGGTTAAGCTTTTATATAATTGTTTCATTTATGTAGTAAAGTGGTTTGGCAATTGTTAAAGTTTTTCTGTAATCAAAGAATATTACAAAAACTTTACCCACTTTTTCTAGGTCTGGCTGTATTACATGCCAGAGGATGCAGATCGCCTCACATAGTCCAACCATCACAGTGACATTGGATATTCTCAGGGCATTCTCCTCCCCCTCCTCCTCATCATTTGCATCTTCTGGAGCCTGTCGCAAAATTGTATGGTGTAAAAATTATTAAAACATATCGGGTAATAAATGCATTTTTACTCAAATACCAAAGTCTATTAGCAGATTACAATTCCATGTTGATGCCTATAAATGCAATTTAAACATAGAAATGAATTAAGTATGATTTCTTTTTAATCAGGAATTTTCTAAGTTAGCCACAAATTTCCAATTGCTTAGGAATACCAAGAACTGACTATTAATATACATATATGCAAATAAATTTAAAATTTCACGAACTAATAACATTTCAATTACAAATCTAAAATTTGTCTTTGTGGAATAGTGGTGTCACACATCAAAAATTTAAAAGTGACTCACCTTCCTCATTGCATACAGTATGGCCTTCAACATCGTCAGAATGTATGAAACTATAGAAAAAAAAGTAAAGAAATCCAATATTAATTTAAGTAGCATAAAAGATGGTATTCAACAATTTGGACCAAGTTTTTTTCCTTTCAGACAATCATATAAATTATTGTTACCTAGAAAGATCCCATGAAATCCTGTTCATTGATACTCTGCATCTATGTAAAAAGATTGGATTGGATTTGCCGGCATTTTTGCCAATGGTGTGCAGCAACATTTCTATCATTATAGCACAGGGGCACTTATGAGGTGCCCATGGACTGAACCCGGCCTGTCCATTTTACTGACAGCGACGAGTCAGGCATAATTCTGTCCCCTTAGCCCCAAGCGTTAGGAGGGAAGCCACTACTACTAACTTAAAAGTTTTTAGTTTGACCTGGCTGGGGTTTGAACCCGCAAACTCCCGATTCGCAAGCCGATGCTCTACCAACTGAGCTATTGTGACCAGTCTATGTAAAAAGTGAAAAATAACATCTGACTGCTAATTACAAGCATATACTTCCTATCAGAGCCACACTGCACAGATAGCTGTTTTTAAACTAAGAAAACCACTTTCTTTTGAGATCATGTTATATCATCTTATGGGTAATCCGCTCTGTGGTGGATATCAAATTTCAGCAAAACTCCATATGGTGCTTATTAATAGATTTGGAAATAATGAATGTTTATAGCACTTTATTTCATGTTTTGTACTTTCTAAAAACAACAGGTAGTTTTCTAACTCAACTTTACGTAGAATAAAGTATGAGTTTATGCAGAAAAGGCTTATTTCCTCAAAAACAGTGGAAAAATATTGTTACACTTGTGTAATATTGCCAAACTGTTGTATACCACCATTAACTTATTTTTATTGCACATTTAAATTTGAGGTTTTCCTTAACAAGTGTATATTTGTGTTAAACATATCTGGACACAATACAAACTTTATTCATAGACACAATGTTGCAGCTTATAGAATGGCCATTTTACATGCAATAGATTTTCATAAAACAAAAAACTAGTAAAGGAAATAGCACAAGAATTACTTAACACTCATACAGCTAGCATTTAATATCAATTTTACCAAATATGTATTTTATTAGCTCACAGTAATGTTTTCTTAAAAATAAAAAGTCAGTTTATTCAAGCTTCACCCTTTGTTGCTTATGCTTATATATTTTATTTGACAGAAAAGCTAAATATTTAGAAGGAAATTTTCTTTATCATGGAAAGGTTGATTGGGTTTATCATCCCACCAACTGTATTTCAGTTATCTGGTGACAGTGTCCACTTGAAGCAGAAAAAGTGGATTAAACTCCCATACATAGAGCCGACACTCTACCGATTGCGCTACCAGGTCCAGTTTATGGAAATAATTTGATAATTTGTTTTATTGGAATAAATTTTACCTGTCATGTATACTTTTGCCATTTCAAGTTTGTTTTTCTGTGTGTAAATGGAGCAACTCTAGTCTTGGCATATAAACAATATTAACTTGTCTTTTGTTTACAGAATGGATAAGCTAAGAATATTCATTAAATGGCTTTCTACAGAATACAGTTGTATTATGAAATTATAAATAATATGGCTATATAAGATATATTCCATATTTCACACTTTATTCTGTGGATAATCAATTTATTGTTTGTTTTTATTTCAACTTACTGTCAAATATTTCTTCTGTTCAAAAGCATGTAAGAAATGTTGTTATTTAGAATCTGCATGTCTAATAACAGTGTTTTAACATAATGTCAACAAAATGCTGACTTTGAAATTTCATCAGTTAAAATTCAGACACATCTAAGTACAACCATAGATGCTATCTGTCGTGTACAGCAACATCAGCTGGAAGACTAATCTCAGCACATAAAATTGGTTGTCTCCCAATTGGTCTCAGACCTATGCTATGCAGACCTGAAGGGTTATTGTCTTAAAAAAAACATAATTTTATTTGTTGAGTATATCGTCCCACTAACAGTATTTCAGTTATCTGGAGATGAGAACATACTTTGATTCCTCATTCTACTTACATAAATTTATACTACAATATACGTATACTGTAAAATATCCCACCTGTACTTTTCAGATCCATGTACTGGGGAGCATATCTGTAGAAGTGTCTAAGGGCCTCAGGGTTTCTTTGTAAAAGTGCCAGAAATCGTTCTACCTGCACATCTCCTGAAATCAGGTAAGATTTTGCTTTTACTATCCTAATCACTTGAATGCAGTCATTTACAGTATGTGCCCTAGTTTTGGAGCAAGATAAAGTTAAAGGAAAGAAAAAAATCAATTTCCCATATATAGTGCATACCCCACCCTTTCTTAGGTAGTTACGGAATTCATTTTTATCAATTTAAAATTAATAACAAACGTAACCAATGTGCTATTTTAAAAATTTAAAATTAATAACAATCGTTACCAATGTGCTATTTTAAAAAAAGTTAGGATTATTTTTTTGCAAACTTTAAAAACTGACAAACAATTAAAGCATTCACACTTATGTTGTTGCTATTATTATGGATAAAATTTAAAACAACAACAACAACAACAACATAAAAGTCTAATGCACAGTAAGAGCTTGTGTGTGTGAACCAATGATACAGATTAAACTTGCAAAGAAACTTTCTTATTAACATCTCTTCATCCTATACAAGTCCTAAATTTGAGACAATGAGAGATGTTATAAAGTCTTGGATGGTTTTATTCTGGCTTCTGTAGGAATGTTATGTAGTAGGCATACAACCCTTCACATCCCACAGCTCCTGTCCTTCCAGCTCTAGGTTTGGACCATCAATCCAGGGGGTTTTCTCACCATTTTGGGAATATAACCCAACCCCAGAATAAGGATATTTTTGCATTGTTTTAGACAAAATTTGGAAAAACTCAAACCGTATTATATGCATATCAAACAAGAGAGCATTACTGCAAAGCATCAAAGGTCGCCGTCAAGGTCGTTTTCAAAAAATGGAACATTTTTGCCTAACATACACATATAGAACATTAACAATTTCAAGTGACAGGTATGATGTAGTAACATTTAAACATCAATCTAATTCATTCTGATAATCACCAAAGTTTTGATAAATAACAAAAAGTCAATGCAAGAAATTGCTGCACTGCACTTGCTTACAGAACAACATGGCACCATCCATAAGACTTTTCTAGGAATTGTTACATATAAATAAAAACAAAATCAATTATTTGTCCATTTAAAACACTATAATGAATGTTTAAATTCCAAAAACAGTTTTTAACTGTATTTACATGTTTCAGGTGTCAATCAATGTGTTTAAATATCCTGCAAAGAGGTTGATATAGCATAATGGCTATTCTTAAAAATAATTAAAGGTAAAATAATATCAATAAAATTAAATAAATTCACTCACCTGGTGAGTCTACAGGTATGAAATCTTCAAAGACCAGTTTGACGATACGCTTCTGCACAGGTGGAAGTTCCACAACTAGCCTGGCCATTAGGTGGTCCACTGGTACAATGCTCCAAAACTGTCAAAACATTGTAAATCCTTAATACTTTCTTACTTTACAAGAAGAATTCAAATAAATTATTCATGAGCATATGTGGTGTAGTCTCTACCAGTAAGACTCAGTACTGCAAATTGCTCCAGGTATTTACTACCTGATAACTGGGTCTTCCCAAGAAACGGCCAGTTGAGAGATATTACCGTGTTTTGCGTATTTTAACCCCCATCGGAGCATACTCTGCTGAGCCTTATTTTCATGCTTTTTTAAATTTTGGTAATAAATATCCCGCAGCAGTATATTACCCGCAAAATATTTACCAAAACCTTAAGTGTAAGGAAGCCATATCCTCAGGTCAGGTCAGGTCAAACATGTGTCAATTGCATTTGTGTATCACACCAAGTCAGCGTGACTTGTGTTATGTAACACCCATTCAAGGATCGTTAATCATGCTTGCTTAGCTGAAGAACAACAACAACTGACTCTTTGTTGGTCGCACAGTGCAAGCCCAGAATTTATGTGAAAAATTAGGAGTTGGTGAACATCTTAGAGATCAGGAAAAAACGTGTAATCTTTGATGGGAAAAAACAAGATGAAAAGAAAGATAAGAGACAAGTAACTGTTATTACATCAAGTAATTACAAACCAGTCACCACTAGTTTTATTTAGCCTAACCAAGTAATTACAAACCAGTCACCACTAGTTTTATTTAGCCTAACCAAGTAATTACAAACCAGTCACCACTAGTTTTATTTAGCCTAACCAAGTAATTACAAACCAGTCACCACTAGTTTTATTTAGCCTAACCAAGTAATTACAAACCAGTCACCACTAGTTTTATTTAGCCTAACCAAGTACATGTAATTACAAACCGGTCACCACTAGTTTTATTTAACCTAACACATCTCTAAAGACTTTTCACTGTACATTTGCTAACAATCACCTGAAGTTGTCATGACGTGTTATGACAAGCTTAAAAGGGGCTGTGCAGAGGGCAAGGCACATAGGGAGTATCTAAGCAAATAGCTTTTAATAAAATATTTCACTTCAGAATATCAATTGACATTTTCAGATGCTTCTTGCAAAATTGCCGATAACTAGAACAACAGTAAGATATTATGACTTTACTTTATGTAAATGTACAAACAGGAATTTAATGAATACATTCAAATAAGCATAGTATTTCCTCTCTTTTTAATAAAATGCTGCAAAAATTTCTCTTCTCAAAGGTCCAATCCCCTTTTTTTTCAGAAAAAAAAAAGCCCTTTGTTAAACAAAAGATAAAAAATTCATATACAGTTGAATCCAGTTAATCGAATAATGGTTATATTCATATTCCATTTTATTAATTAAAATATTCAAAAACCTTTTCTTATTAACCTTTGTAAAAAATTAATTGTTATATGCATAATGTGTCAGCCCTATTTCAGTTATAAGCATAATCCAATACTTCTTATGGTTGCTAATCTGTGTCAACTGGATGATCCGCAGCTTGTTCCACACATTCTATCAGAGCTTCCAGACAAATTTCACATATTTCATAAAGGATAACAAGTGTCAACAGTGAATGACATCATCAATAATGCTTGTAGTTTTAATAGCGCATTACTCTCCCTTGGCATAATGCATAATTATTTAACATAAATGCATCTGTTAATGAAATAAAAAAGACATAGTAAATGAAAATATATTTCACTTCTGATTCATTAAAAAGTAACATCTGAAAAGAGTACTTTGCAATAATTTGTATAAAAAAGCTTTTTTGCTGTCATAAAAACAAAATGGCTGCCCTTTTATAAAAAGAATTGGCTTTTTAAGTGGGTTTGGAGGTAAATAATTACGAGCTCAGTAATTAACTTACAACGATAATTATAAATAGATATATGACTGATGGTTTTCTAAGGAAACACAGTGGCCAAGAGTTAATATTAATAAATAAAATTTATATAAACTGATAATAAAATATGCTCATTGAAATGGTACTCCTACAATGAGTTTCGGTATTTCATATTCATATATGCATATTTTAGTTAATTGCATAAATTTCTATTGGAAGTTATGCAAATAAGTGGAATCAACTGTATATTCATATTGTTGAGGTTTATCATATAGAGATCATTAATAATTATATTTCCAGTTAACCTGTGACATGCCGGTAGTTCTATCCAGACATTAAGTCTGGGGTCTTCCTCCACCAACAAGTAGCTGGACGTCACCAATATCACCATAATGGTGTTGGTGTGATGTAACAAAAAACAAACAGAACAAACATTTACCTTAATGGCACGAACAGATTTGACCTTCAGCAAAAGGTCACACATGGCAATTCTGACGACATCTGACATATCGTGGAAGGACTTTCTCGTAGAGGGAAGCAGTTTCTTTAAATACAGATGAGTTAGAGGGTTGTTCAGTAAATTCTTCAGACCCTGAAAGAATATATAATATTAGAGGGCTGTTACGTAACATCTTGAAAAATAGTTGAAGGGGAAAAAATGTGTCAAACATTATGACAAAAAATAAAACAATAATGCTGGAAAACATTTTTATCTCCACAAGTAAGTCATTGTTACCTAACAAGATAAAATACTGTTCACTGATATCCTACATCTTCGTGAAAGTGAAACATAAATGCCCACTGGTCATTTCATACAGGTGTTTCCTATCTGAGCCACACTGCAGATATGGCTATTTTTAAACTACAAAAAAAACACGTGACAACTTACTTTTGAGATCAATTTATATTGTCATTCGGATAATCCACTCTGACGTCGATATCTATTTTTAGCAGAGATTACGATCCTGCTTATTTATAGATTTTGTACAGAATAAACTTTTAGGGTGATTTTTTTCTAGATATTTACTGTCTTATAGTGAATATTCAAAATCGTCTTTACTTAGACTAAAGTTTTAGTTTACGCAGAAACAATTCCCAAATTCCTCAAAGCCATAGTAAGATCTTGTAACATGTAGTTACTATAGGCAAACTGTTGGGTTCCACCTTTAGCTGGTATCATCTGAGTCAAGGTAAAATAGACACACTAAAATTGTGTCCAGGCTACTTATAAGACAAAACAAACAATAGTAAAAAAAAATTGCTGTCATGATGCCTACCCAGACATAGTTGACCCTGACACTGGTCGGGGTGGATGAAGCCTGAAGACTGGTAACCATGGTAACAGAAAGGTCACTCAGCACCTGTTTGGGCACCAGGTTCCAGAATTTGCGTAACACAGAGAACATTCCCGTGACAACTAATGCCTGAATCTTCGGCACATTGTCTTTCAAGAGAGTCTAAAACAAAGATAAATAAAACAACATGATCAATGCCCCAGCATACTGCTTTGCCACGAGTAATTTGTAAAATAAATATAACAAACTCAGTTACTTAAACCAGTCATGACACGCCAATGATATTTGCTCATCTTGGCTTGGTACTTACCAGTACTGTACAATTTTATCAAAATCCTACAAATTGTTGCCAAGAAATAGTTTGGAAAAACCTTGTTTACAGACTGGCAGACGGATCTGATGTGACTCAAATATAGCGCTGCCCGATACAAGTTATCATAAATTGATTAATGTTTAACCAGAGACACCAAGCTTCACTTGCCTCCTATCACAAGGACATAACTGGTAAGATTGAAAGTGATTACCTCCCATGTGGGTAGAATTTGAACTATTTGCAGTGAGGTTTAAAAAACAACAACATATTTTGAAGCCAGTTTTAACTGATTAATAACATCCATTTAACTTAATAAAAGAATAATATTCAGTTGTCGACTGTTCATTTGGTATATTTGTTGGCTTTAAAACACTCACAAAGCAGTGAAAGCAAAAAAACTCTTCCTTGGAACACTTATATTTCCAGCATTCCAACAATGGTCGGAAAAGAGTAAATTGTGTATGTGCAAAATCAACTAAGAGGGATAATTCAAGATTCAGACAAGCTAGAGTTACAGTTCTTGCACCACACCTCTACATTCACTAAGGTATTCATCTTTCAGGTTTGTAGTAAATCTCTGCACTAGTGTTGCAGTTATGCTCCAGAACAGAGTGATGATGAGGCTGGACAAAATGATTGCCATGTTCAGCAGGAGAAACAAAATGGACCTGTAGATAAATTATCTGATTAATGACTAACCATAATGATGTCAAATTGTTCATGGACATGACCATTCACTTGCTCCATATTCCCCTCAGTGTCATGTAGTGGGAACACCTCAAAGAACACGTTGACAGCATTTTCACGCACCTTGCAATTTGGGGCCTGGAAAAAACAATGAAAAATATCAGAGCATGAGTGTTAGCAAGCCCAGAACATCTCTTCTAGTTGCAGGTGAATGCATTTTCTTTCTGTCCAGCAAGCGGATACTACAGTAACATAATCGTAAGGAAGTCTTTTTTTTTTTTACTTCACTTGCTTTTCTTATTGCTAAGGGCATTACTTTACTTCACAGCATAAGGCAGGGGGAGTAACTAACAGTAACATTTACCAGTCACTGTGACAATTACTTTTCTATCACTTAATTCGACAGAAAGTGATCAAAATAGACCCTTTCTATAAACAAGCTTTACTCTTTGCAAAATAATTACGGAAGGCAAATCAACACTTATAAAAGTGGTGATAAAATAATAATGTTGGTTGATTTTTTTGTATAGGAAGATTTGTTATGTTTATACATTTTGAGAAACAACTTTGACTAGTGCCATTTCATTTTTTTAAATATATGTTAGAAAACTTGGAAAAACATCGGCCTGCCTACATATATTTCAGAAAATATGGTAAAAGTTGAGTTAACAAAGCCCTCTTCCTTCCTTTTATTGACTCCTACCTAGACACAGTTTCGTGGTTCATGTTAATAAAAATTAAACTGGAAGTTTGCTTGTCACCTTTATCAAAATGTATTAAATAGATATATAAAGAAAAGAAGATAAAACCAAAATTTACTGAAAGATAGCTCCAAAGAAAAGGTCTGTAGAGTCTGTATAACATGGCATCCACGCCTGGCTGTGTCTTTCTGTGATGAATATACCCCAGCAGCTGTGAATAATAAAAAACAAATAGTAACTATAGCAATTCTAACCTAGAGAATCCCTTAACTTTTCCCCATGGTGTGTGAATAAAAATGTTTTTGTTTTTTCCATTCTCATAAAAATTCAAGAAACATTGCCCCTTGTAAGTAAATGATGAACCCTACCAAATGGCTTAAAAAACCTGTTCAAGATCAGTTTGGTATATCAAATTTAAGAAGAGTCCTTAGAAATGAACCTCAAAAAGCAGACTCCACTTTTCTCCTTCTTCAAGACGTTCGAACACATTTTTTTCAATGAAATTTGGGTAAAAGTCATTTCTGCATCTCATTTTACAAAATACCTGTTTTTACCTTGCTTAACACAATTCTCATCTATGTAACAGTAAGTGACCGATAATTTCATTATCACTGCCGTCTAAGTAAGGACTTAAGAATCTCCTCTTATGGCTTAAAAGTTATGATTACTGGAAAAATGGAGTCCTTTCTGAGTTATTTGCAATGATTCTCTTTTTAAGGGAGGCAAGGAAAAATTCTGCTTGGGCTTTGTAGGTACTGAATGTGTGCCCTTGACCTTTCCATAGATATTAAAGTGAAATACATATTTCAAAACCTTCCATAAAGTACCATTAATTCTCACCTTGAGAAGAACCCCTGCCACAGCTGGTTGACCTAGTATGGCATGTTCCATGAGGTTTTGTAGACACTTCTCCTCAAACAGCTCCCTGGTGGGTCCACTCACCTGCTGCCAGGTGCGATAATATATTTCTCCAAACCGCTCAGCCCAGCTCCTGAGGTAGAAAAAACATAGGTAAGTACAGCGATGGGGTGGTTTATCAGGTAATCCAGTACTAATGGACAATAGTCCACTAGTTTTATGTTTTAGATGTTGAATTTCTATTTACTGAATACGAATCATTGTAATGCTGTAAATATAATTGTATTGTTCTGGTTATTGATGTCTTTGGGTTTTTTGTGGCTTTTTTGGCAGTGATATAAAAATAGCCTAATGCTGCAATCAATACATTACAACCTTTTTTCTTTAAAGATAGATTTGACATTGTATTCTGTTTAAAAGATACACTTGATTCAGCATTTAGTATATAATTAAGTTTAATCAATTAATCAGTTTTATGAGCTTCTGATGAATAAAATTTAATGAAGTTAGGTGTAAGCATTATTGTAATCTTTAATCAGGCACAATTATTACAATACTAACCAATTAAACATGACTTACTTAGGTACTGAGAGAAGGTTTGACTTGACTACTTGGTGAATTGACAGCATCATGTCATCATTCAAGCCTAGGATATAGCTGAGGAACTTCAATCCCTGGTTACCATGGAAACAGCAAAAACTTTATATATATATATATTTTTTTATTTAAGACTGGGAACAGTTACAACAGAATGATATATATTGTGTTTATTTAGAGATGCTGATTCATTTTATCAGAATTTTATTCCCTAAAAATAAGAAACATATAGAGCTGAACTTAATGCCGGCTATTATGACAGAATATTTCACCATATATTTAATTGATTTAATGAAAATGCAAGTTTGAAGCATATCAGTTTAAATAGAAATGTAACTTGTAACTGCAGAACATGGGCTGCTGTTGTTGCTTCAGTGTATGTGTATTTGGGGCCTGGAACAAATGCTAAACCTACAGTGCTGCCAAATAGGACTGTTGGTTACTTCAGTTCAACTTTATACCACTAGAAATTTTTAACTTCCTAAATACAGTTAAGCTGGAAATGTAACTTCCTGGACAGTTCTTTCAATAAAAACAGTCAAGGATTTCCAAAGTCAAGTTAATCAAACAATGTTCATGAACGTCATACGTGTAGATCATGGCAGCATCAGCATAGCATCTGTTTGGATGGTCCAACAGTGCTAGCCTCATATACTCGAAGCCCTTTTATTGAATCCCACATGCTGAATGTTTTGTTTTTTTTAAAGAATAATTTTCTGGGTTTTCCATGATACACAGAATTGTGCGTTTTGAAGCAGATTTTAGGCTAATGACACCCAAAATATGTTTCATTGCATCCCTGGGGAGGCGATCTAAAGTAAGATCATGAATATTCAAAACCGTGGACCTATCTGTTTATATTTGTTGGGTTTATCGTCCCACCAACAGTATGTCAGTTATCTTGAGACGGTCCTACCTGATTATATTAGCATTTATTTTAGTAAGCACAATTAAAAATGAGTACAAATTAATAGGTCGAGCAATTGTGGGTATGTCAATTAAACAAAAGCATATTGATATGGGATTCCTTGGTTGTGCAGAATTCTTGTCTTGTTCTTTGAGATAGTGAAAAAAAAATGAACATGTAACATTAACATAAATTTTTATTTAGTAAGCATGTAAAATATAACAATAGTTACATTGTTACATCCTATTTAACCTCTTATATACAAGTTTCACCACAAAATTCCAAACCTATGACCAGCAAAATACTTAAATTGAGCCCCACTGGCTGCATCCAGATGGTCCCAATGACCCTCAAAATTAAAATGCAAGGGAAAATTCTCAAATTTTGTTATTCTGATTTTTTTTTTTTTACCCCATTTTTTACTGAAAATTAAAAGTACCTTGTCTGTCTGATATATTTTCAGAAAATTAAAATATGATTTATAACTGGTGGATAGAACTGTTAATATTTTAATATGTGTACAAACCTCCTCTGACTTTATGTATCCTGGTGAGATGAAACATTTCTGTAACATGATCTTGAAAGGGTAACTTTCCTCAGCATCCAAATCAACAAGGGAGACAACTTCTCTCAGTGCATATACCCTCTTCAGGTCAACCAACTGACATTAAAGATAACAGTTAGAATATATACAATAACAACTTTTAATAATTAAAATAAAAACATTTATGTAAAAATAATTTTTTTAAAGAAATGAATTGGAGAAAATCAACACCTGTTGAAGATGATATATTTATTACAGTCGGTACTCATTGTCTACCTTCATCAGACCTGAATGAAGTGGCTGACACAAACAACTTTCGATAGATAAATCGTTACTTCATTTCACTGTTTGCCATTTTGTTTAGCTGTTAGATTTACACTCTCATAATATTTACATACATTTATATAACATTAATACAAGACAAGGAAGAGATATTCAACTTTTTGTTTTTAACTTTATCAGACATTGTCATAAAAAAAAAAAAAATGTGTAAATATAATCTAATTCTATGTGGAAAGCTGTCTGCAAACATTGTAGAGGCCACTGGCTGTAACAATGATACCCTCCAAACAAGGCACCATGGCATTTCAACCACACTAATATTATACATTATTTTACCTCCAGATACTAAGTATATGATGGCTATATTGGGTCACATCTGCCATTGGTGGACCTGTCGATAAATGTGATTTGTGTGTGCCATTTCTCAGTTACCTTTAGTACTGCTTTTAAAGAAATATCTGTTAACATCCATAGCTTTATTTCTCTTTAAGTTGTGTGTGCTTTACCATCGAAATTATCCTAGGTGATGATAGTAGTTCTTTACACACTTTCTGGTGTTGTTTTTCCACCAATAAAAAGTGAAAGCTTATTATGACTCTAGCTGTAATGTTTTGACTATTAAATTATCAAAACATGACTAAAACCTTTTAAATTGTATAAAGTATTTAAATTGCATAAAATATGTTAACTGTATAAAGTATTTAAACTGTATATAGTATTTAAATTGTATGAAGTATACTTTCAATCAGATTCTTACCAGAGGTTTTGGGTGCATCTCCTGTATTCGTTCAAGCAAAAAAATGTATGATGTGAGGATGAGATGTTCTCTATGAGGAAGATCTTGTTTCCACCAGTCCTCAAACATACGAGCAATACTGTTTTTCATGACATGATCGCTGGCAGGAAGGTCAGGTAATATTTCTGTAAGAAAGAGTCACAGGTGTATGATATATACTTTTTTTGACATTTGACATACCACATTATGAAATAAACAAAAGTTTATAGATTTTAAGGCATAAGAAAGCATTTTGACAAATTATAAAAGGCAAAGGCATTTGAAAATAATAAAAAGCCAGAATATTTAATAAAGCAAACAGTAATTATTGTATAATTGTTAGCAATATGTAAAACGTGTATATAAAATTAACTGCAAATGCCATTGATAGGCTATCAATCTCACTATTTCTAAAAGCATTTCCATACTTTATCTTATGTCCAGCAAAAGTAATGCAATGGCAACTGGTCAAAACTGGTTGCATGATCATGGATATTTTTTTCAACGAACAATTCCCCCTGCAACTTTCAGATTCTCATAAAGATGGTAAAAAAATATTTCAGTCACTTTTATGGGGTGTATTAACTAATACCTCAAAGCTGGTGTAACTTATCTCACCAGTGGGATATCATGACCAACTTGTACTATTTTTTTGTTTACTGAGCAGCATTGATTTTCTCAGCTTTTTTTAAATTTTTATTTCAACCTGCTTTGATTTTCAACACAAGTGACACAAGAAAACCAATTATAGAAGGACAATGTTACCATCTTTCTGTCAAAAGGAAAACAACAGAAATTTGTCTGACACATATTATTTTACAGATCTTTTTTACATGGTACTTAAAATATCCAAAACTCCACCTAATATGCCACTACTTGAGCAGCTTATCTGGGTTTCTACTTCAAATGTTTGACATTGCGACCATGTACTTGTTTCTTTTGTTTTGGAGATACATCGCAGCGACCAATTACGATCATGATAGCGAAGTCCAATAGTTTTGGTGGAGGAAGACCCCAGACAATTGTTTAGGTAGAACCACTGGTGCACCACAGGTCAGCTGGAAGACCTTCCCACATAACGTTCTTTGCCCCGAACGGGACTCGAACCCAAACAATGTGAGGCTAAGCAGTCCGGAGTCATAAATCGGCTACTCTACCACTATCATGGGTGCCCCCTACAGTGTACTTGCTGTAAACAGTTGTGGTCGACAACATGTGAATGATTTTTAATGGTATATCTGCTAAAATATCATGGTTTAGGTCAAACATGCAGAATTAAAAAAGCCTTAACATAAAGGTCGGGAAGGTAATTTCTTGCATCTTAACACAATAAAGATTTGGCATAATTTCCCAGGTATTCTTTTGAACATATGCACTCATTAGTACATTTAAAAGAACATTTGATTGTGTAAGACCTACTCCTAATAGGGTAAAAACAAAATAAAAGGAACAAGACCGTGTTCCCACATTTCTTAGCGTCTGATTGTATAATGACAATTCCAGGTCAAGAAAAGGGGCACATCACTGTAAAATTCAATGTGACAGTTACCTGCCCTTTGAAATGGGTTTCCATTTTGATAGTGAACAAGTATTTCACGTTTAAAAATATTACCTTTCACAGTTTTCAAAAAAATAGACCTTACCAGAAAAGGAGCATAAACCACTGAAAAGAGCATTATCTTCATCAATAAGTGGCAGTAATAAAAATCCACCTGCGGAGGTGCTTACCTTGCAAGAGGAAAGCTATCTGGAACACCTGGTCTGTGACTTCAATATGCCTGTTATGGACTACAGCAGACAGTAGGATGACCAGACTCTGGACAACTGACCGCACCTCCTTCATCTCCTCAGAGCTCAATTCACTCTCTTGATCACCCTCAGGGGATACCTAGAACAGAACTGTACAAATGAATGGAAGTTCACATTAATCGTTGTTATTTACGGTACATCAATTAATGACACAAATACATTTGGATAAAAAAATTCTATGAAAAAACATTACTGGTTAAAAATGTAGTGGAAATTTTCATAAACAGTTTCAGTTTTCTTAGCAAGTGATTTCTGCATGCTTTCCAGAACATTATAAATTTCATTAAGTGGTTACTGGTGAAGTTATTAAAACAGAAAAAATCAACCAAACTGATCTTTTTTATAGAATGATTTGCTCTACTAGAACAGTTTCCCCCAGGCAATATAGCAAAACCCTAAGCCAATAGAATTACATACCATAAGAATTTATCACTAAGAGGAACATCATTAAGATGTAGGGCCTCACATTCAAGCTATATCCAAAGCAAGATATATTACTATTTCTTTTTTAAGTTCAAATACAGAGTTCAGAGTAGTTAACAACAGTAAAAACTCACTAAAGGGACACCATGCTTAGCAGTACAATTTTTACGAGAACCGTTTTATGCCTTATTTTAATGTGCCCCAACCTCAGAAAGTGGGGCACCCTGCTACCCATGAGTTATTTCAGAACCAAAAACAAATTCACACATTCTTAATGCCCGTTACTCAGGCCAGCACCAGGTGGTCCAGTTATTCAAGTGTCATTAATCACTTGATCATCCTGCCAACACAGCTTGAGTGAACAAGATTGTTTGCACATTTTATGTCTTCAATTGACGACATTGCCAAGTCACTTTTGGTAATTGTATAGAAATCAATTACGGCAGTGATTTGTTTGATATTTACTAACTGATGTTGAATCATACATTGTATATGTTAAGAGGTACAAAAGAATCTGGATGAAATAACCTTGTCTCTTCCAAGCATCGATTTAGCCTTCCAGAAGCAGGCAGTGAAAGTCTACACCAAAGGATGACAGATAACATTTACCAGTTCATCCAGTAAATAACAATCTGACTCATGGTGTTTAGTAACTTGAATGTGCTGTTGAATGTATGTGCTATCACTTAAGAAAAATAGTTTATAACAAATTCTGTTTTATATTTCTAGTTCACAAATTTGAAATAAAATAAAAAATACTGCAAATCTACTTCATTTTATGTTTAATTATATCTTTGTGTAAATTACTCTAATACCGGTACTACAAAATAAACAGTTAAACCAACTACAGAAAGATGAAACAAATAAACAATAACACAATAAGAACACTATATATTATTAATAAAATATAAATACAATATAATATTGCACCATTTAATAAATATAAGAGTTTTATATATGAACTCAATAAGAGGACTACCTCACTAAGCAGGCCACTTTAAGAACCACAGATGGTCCTTTTAGCAAGGTTTTACTGTATAACAGAGACAAGTACCCAAATTGAGGCTTTTCATGTTGTAATCTTGTTAAGGCTGTTAATCTGAGAAAAAAAAGGAGACAAGATACATAGAAAGGTACAAATTTCTGATGTTACATTTACATGAATACATGTACAGAAAGCAAAAAGCATCAAACTAGTTTTATATGAAACTAGGCAATACAGTACCAGAGTCAGTATTGGTTTGAAGACCTCATAAATTCTCTGCCAGATATGCTGCTGTTCTGCTCTACTGCAACTTTCGAGAACCTCAGAAATACAAGCATCCCCATCGCTCTTGCACTTTAGAATATGAAAAAAATGTACATGTACTTTTAAAAAATAAAACTGTTCAGATACTCAACTTTTATTACTAATCACAAAATGCACAGTTCAAGAGATCATTGGAGCCAATATTTTATTCTTTCATTTGACAACATGATTTTGGACTAGATTATACCTGATTATACTAAACAGAAAGATGTAATAGATATATACGGCAAGGTTTTTTTTTTCAATGCCACAGGAAAGGGCCCTTGCCCTGTAATTTTGGGGAAAATAGCATGATTTCTTCATTAAAGCGGAATGAAAAAACCTGGTGTAAAGTTACTTTTTAGGGAAAACTGCATGATTTTAAAGAAATTTTCTAGAGAGAAGGCACCTGTAAATGGCTCCTACTAAAAAAGGAAAAAAAGCCTTGTACTGTATTACTTATAGTTATGAGCATGAGGAATCTCTCAGCTCATTTATTAGATTTGATGCAATTTCAGGAATGTTATTTTAGAATACCCTGAATTCAAAATTCAAGACAAATTCTGTGCTTCAAATTACCTTCTTCACAAAATCAATCACTTTTTCAAAACAGCTCTCTTCCTTCAAAATGCGGAGTAGCTCCTCTCGCTTGACCATTGTTCTGGAAACAGAAGAAAATATCTGCACTAATTGGCAGGACTATTTTTACAGTTACTCCTTGTCTTTAGAAGACTGTCTAAAGGATTAATAATGGTAGAATAATGCATCCTTAAGTTTTGACTGCCTGAAGATTGCATAATCCATTTAAAATGTACTTTAGGTGCTCTCTTTCTGCCCATCTTGGTTTTCTCTTAGAACTATTTTTTTTTCTGTATTGCTTATTTATTGACCTAAAATAAGCTATTGTTACGTTTTTAAAACTTCTATAAACTGTATTATTATTGTCATTATCAATCTGAACCATATTTAATATTCAAAAGTATAAGATTTATTACTGTTTCCTAGATGTAGCATTCTGTGACAAAATCAGCGCCATTTTTTTCCAATATACTTTATTTTAAACTACATGAAGCTGCATGTGTAACTGTAGATAACAAAATAAATGTGTTATATCAATATTCATCTACAACTATTCAGCTGTTTACTCATTTCTTGAAAATTTTGACTCCAGCAAAAAACTTAGTTGCTTTTATTTCAATGCAACAATAATGCTTTGTGCATTCTGTATGTTTCTCTAGAGATCATGTTCAAAATTGTATTTCACAAAATCAATGTGAAAAACTGCATCAAAAGTAATTTTTACCCTAGATAAACTCTTCTATTATTGTAAAATACACTGCTTTCTATGTATGTCTGTTTGTGATTGTGTTGCCTTTTAAAATCTGGTGCTGTCATTCCAAATTGGTAACTAAACCTGCAAGCACAGACTGAGAAAAATGCACACCAGTCATAAGTTACTGTACAGGTGACAAGACAACTAGCGCCAAGCCAACTTCTGCTAGGTAAAATCCGTTCCAGTATTAGACAACTTGCTCCATGAATATGTTGTAGTGTAGTTTTAGTTTGTGTTGGTTATGTTTACCTGTGCCTTCTGCCTGTAGTTTAGGCAATTTGATGTCTGTTTATATCAGTAACTGTAGCAATTGTAATTTTTTATTTTATTTACTATTTCTGAGGCTGTTGATTTTAGGAATTTTGAAGTGCAATAAGCCTGAATTATGTGAAGTAGCTACTATTGGGTACTGACCATAACAGAATTGGACTGTTATCTTTCCCGAATGAACAATACCAATACAATGTCAAATGCATACAAAATTATTGATGGATATTGTGGGAAAAATGGGCCACATTTGTGGAAAATATGGATCCGAATATTGGGTAAAATCATCACTTTTGGCAAATGGAAGGTCGATGATAAATTTAGGCTGAAAGAATTTAATGGCCGCACACCATCAACTGTAAATGCTTGTTAGATTATGTACACAATACAGTGCATAACTGAGACGAGTTGTTAAATACTAGTACGAATTTGACACAAATTGGTTTGGTGCAAGTTGTCTATAGTATATGCTTGATTTGCATACCATCTGTACATTAACATACCCTGACAATTTGCGAAATTAAATGCTTTATTAAATGCAATATGAAGTGTTTATTAACATTTAAATTCCGGGAACAGAAGTCAGATTCAAACGCCTATAAATGGAAATTAGTTACATGACTGTTGACATTCAATGATTCAACGGAAATAAATTTTAACATTCAACCTGGCAAGGGTAATAGCAATATGATGATACATAAACGGTAATTTATTCTCTTATTAGTGTACCTATGACGCTGATTATATTTGTATATCTGCTTGAAAACGCCTAGTTCTTTTGAATGTTATGAATGTTTCTAAATATGCGCCATTTTAACCGGAAGTAAAAATCAAGCCATCCAAGACTTCGGCCATCCAGCACCAACACACGGATATCCAGGGTAGCCGGTATCAAGAAAAGAGCAGAGACTAGACACAGCCAATGATGTTTTATTCCAGACAATTTATTGGTTGGTAACCATAACAGCCCTTCATGATATGTCTCTTTTGGGAAATTCCACTAAAAAGCATTTTTTTTTTCGATAGATTTGAGACTTTCTACACACGTTAACTGTACAAAGTCAATTTATCCCAAATAAGCAGAATAATTGAATTTAATATGACGTGGATAACTTCAGGAAATAGATAATATTAAAAGGAAAGATTTGTGTGATACATGTTTTGAGATTTGTCTCAATGCTTTAATGAAGAGAATACAATTGTGATGTATATGATGCAGGGATTCCATCTACTTGGAGTTTATATGGTGCTGCTTTCAATGTGGTAACATACCACGGACATGTGACGAGATAAATCTACCAGTCAGATTAATTTTCAATTTGTTTAAATATTTTCATTCCATTTTGACTGTTTAAAATTATTTGTTGTCAATATTGTTTGCTGTATATAATCCAAATCAAAGATAGAACAAATCTCGAAGAAACTAGTTCCAACAAATACACTGAAATCCAAGCAAGACATACCATGGCTAACTATCGAAATTAAAAGACTCATACGTGTAATGTTTATTTGTTTGTTGTCTCTATTGAGACATATATTTAGAAGTAATAATGATAGTATTTGATAACTCAATGGAGAGAAATCTAAGAAACACAAGTGTGCCGTTCTATCATTTAATCACAACTGTTATGTACATGCGGAGATCGCGATATTTATAAGACTCAGTACAGTGAGCATGCGCAACATTTGGAACTACAAAGTATAGTCTTTTTCAACAAAGCTAAATATACTACATCTCCCTTCTTTTAAAAATAATAAAAGTAGATCTAATAATAATAATCTTACTTTTGCAAATCACTATTCAAAATGTTTCATTTCAATTACTTATATTTGCATGCATTAAAAATTGTTAGTTAATCATATTTAACACAATACAAATCACCTTTATTCACCATTCCAAATCTTTACCAACATTTATGATTCGGCATTTATTTTATACTATAATGTACTACACTAAAGTTAAAGGCATGTCTGCTAAAAGTTCAGTTCTATGTACACAAGAGTAATTGATTGTTTATGTGCCTGTTATGTATACATCACTTTGATAGCGAGTGCTCGGCTTTACAACTCTTCCAGACCGTGTGACATAATGACCTGAATTGTTTATTGGTTTGGGGCTTGGTTTAATTGAATTATCCGTGGCTATAGTGTTGCTTAATGATTCAGAGGGTTCTGATGGGAATGCAAGGATGTTGGGTTCAAAGTCTGGTGCAGGTGTGGGGCTTTGCAAATGAATAAGCCGCTGCCTGTTACGACGATAAATAACGCCATCCTGTGTTTGTACTTTATACGACCTTTCCCCTTCCTTTGCAATAACTTTCCCGGGGACCCATGTTTTCCCAAACTGTATTCTGACAGAATCATTTTTCTTTAATGGATTGAGGGCCTTTGTGTTTCTGTCAAAATAGCTTTTTTGCTTTGACCTTATGTGAGTCATTTTTGTTTTGACAAGAGGTGGGTTAATTGTCTGGGGTTGTAGCTGTGATTTGGCAATAGGAACAATCGACTTTGTTCTTCGACCCATTAATAATTGCGCTGGAGAAAACCCACACTCGAGAGGTGTATTTCTGTATTCCAGCAAAAATACGTATGGATCTTGCTTTGTTTCATTGGCTTTTGTAAGTATTTTCTTAGCAATACCTACACCCTTTTCCGCCATACCATTTGATCTGCTATGATATGGTGATGACGTCACGTGGTCAAATCCCCATTCATTTGCAAAGTTCGCGAATTCTGCGGATGCGAATTGTGGACCGTTGTCACTGATACAAGTGTCAACTACACCGTAGCGTGACATATGAACACGAAGTTTTCTAATGACTGTTGACGATCGCGTATCCGGTAGCCAGTCTATTTCGAAGAATCTGCTGTAGTAGTCAATTGTCAGCAAGTAGTTCTTTCCGTCATGAAAAAATATATCTGTACCTATTTTCTCAAATGGTCTTTCCGGAAACGGATGATTGATCATAGGCTCATTTGCATTTGAATTCCTATGGTTCAGGCAGGTACTACACTGTAGAACGTGATTTGTTATTTCTTTAACCATGCCTGGCCAAAACAAATTATCTTTCGCACGCTCGATTGTTTTGTTTACACCCATGTGACATGTGTGAACTTTTTCTAACATTTCGGCGCGGAGCGATTTGGGGATAACGATCTTTTGACCTCTAAATATCAGATCGTTCTCATAGCTCAATTCGTCTCGGTGGTTCCAGAATTCTAGGATAGTCTGCGGACAGTCTGGCCTACTTTCAGGCCAACCCTCAAGTATAGTCCGTTTCAATGTCTGCATTTGACTGTCAGTCCGGATTGTCTCAGAAATAACTTGTAACCTTCTGTCAGTTAGGTTTAACTGTTTCTGGACAGTATGCACATGCGTGTCAAGATCTTGAATGAGATCTTTGTAACAGTTTTCTGAATTTTGTCTTGATAAACAGTCACTTACTGGTATGTTCTTTCCGCTGACATGCGTCACTTCAATGTCATATTTCTGCAACTGAAGTAACATCCTCTGTAATCGAGGAGGCGCTGCTGCTAATGGCTTTTTTACGATTGCTGCAATCGGTTTATGGTCTGAGTGTACAACAACCTTTCTGCCATATGTGTATTGATGGAACCTTTTACATCCGAAGAGAATTGCTAATAACTCCTTTTCGATTTGCGCATAACCTTTTTCAGTCTGTGTAAGGCTTTTTGATGCATACGCAATCGGGCGATCATTTTGCATCAAGCATGCCCCAATTCCATGCTTTGAGCTGTCGCATTCTAGCACAAGCTGGGCTTTAGGGTCGAAATACCCTAACACCGGCGCGTTTGTGATTATTTGTTTAACCTTTGTGAATGCTGCGGTATGATGCTCATCCCATATGAACTCATTCCCTTTTTGCAAGAGGCACCTCAAGGGGGCTGTAGCCTCTGCAAGATTTGGCGCGAATTTGGCCAGATAGTTGACCATTCCGAGAAAGGTTTCTAATTTCTGTCTCGAATCTGGTACATTCAAGTCCGTTATGGCTTTGACCTTTGCCATGTCCGGTTTTAAGCCTTCTTTGCTTATCACGTGTCCAAAGAATGACACTTCGTGCACACCGATCGTGCATTTTTCTGCATTTATCTTAATGCCTTTGCTTCGTGCGCGTTCAAGAAGCTGCACGAGATTTTTATCATGTTCCTCTTGCGTGCGTCCGTATACCAGAATGTCATCAACTATCGCCGTTACTCCGCTCAAGCCTTCCAAGCTTTCATTTATTCTTTGCATGAATAGGTCTCCTGACGCGGAAATACCGAATGGGAGTCTTAACCAACGGTAACGTCCAAACGGCGTGTTGAACGTTGT
The DNA here is from genome assembly GCA_007844125.1 of Sinonovacula constricta. Classification (NCBI taxonomy): domain Eukaryota; kingdom Metazoa; phylum Mollusca; class Bivalvia; order Cardiida; family Solecurtidae; genus Sinonovacula; species Sinonovacula constricta. The sequence continues at coordinate 34,326,663 of CM017560.1, read as the reverse complement.
GAGCATTGACGATTTCTTATCGAGCTTAATGCTCCAATACGCGTGCGTAATGTCAAGTATGCTAAATACTGCGGCACCGTTCAGTTTTGACGTCACGTCTTCGAGCGTAGGCATAGGGTAGTGAGGGCGTCTTATTGCCTCATTCAGAGCTTTGGGGTCTAAGCATATTCTTAAACCTCCTGTTTTGGGTTTTTCAACAATTACAATTGAGTTTACCCAGTCTGTAGGTTCATTAACCTTTGTAATTATTTGATCTGTGACCAATTTGTCTAGTTCTGTTTTGACCCTTTTTCTCAGAGCATCTGGAATCCTACGCGGGGGGTTGACAGTTGGAACTGCATTTTCTTTTAAATGCAAACTACATTCACCCTGAATGTTTCCTATCCCAGTAAACAAATCACTGTATTTGCTGACAACAGCATCCTTTGTGAGGGGTTTTGAATTTTCTTGCTCAACGGACAAGGTCAGCTTTATCAAGTCTAGATCTAATGAGGTCTTGAGACCAACAAGTGGGGTAGTTTCACTTTGAACTACGTGAAACTTTGCATGAATTGACCTGCTTTTTGCACGACAGGTCAAAGTGACCGTTCCTAGAACCGGGAGTGTTTCTCCTGTATATGAGGTCAGTTTACAATCTGGGGGTTTTAATGGATTGCTAAGATTTAGCTGCTGATACTGACTGTAAGGCAGGATATTTGCGACGCTACCTGTGTCTATTTTAAATGACACTGAGTGTTTTCTAGGGCCAAGAAATAAATTTGTAAATACACGGTCTTGAGAGATTGTAGAACAGGCACTTACCATGTCAATATTGCAGTCCTCATAATTTTTTGCACTGTCATTGTCACTTATTTCATTCACTTTTGTTTTAACAGTTCTGCACATTTTTGCAAAATGATTGTTTTTGCCACACTTGTGACACGTGACTCCAATTGCCGGGCACTTCGTCTGCTTCGAATGTTTGTTGCCACATCTTGTGCAGGCTGTCCGGTCGTAGGTTTGAGCCTTTTTCGCTCCTGTTCTTCTGGATTCACCTCTCTGTTTGGTGCGGACGTAGTCAACTGGTTGCTGCTCATTCTGTCCCATTGATGTAAGTTGCTTCTGACAATACTCATAATTTTGTACTATTTGTACAGCTTTGTCCAGTGTCAACTTTTCACCTTCATTGATAAGTTTTTCGCGCACTTTGGTGCTTGAACACCCGAAAACGATTCTGTCACGAATCATTTCCTCCATATTTGCGAAGTTGCAGTCTCGTGCCTTGTTTTTTAACCTAGTAACGAATGAGTCAATGCCATCACTTCCTTGTATTTGGTTGTTAAACTGATACCTTGCAAATATTGGATTCAGTTTTGGCTGCACATATGTCTTGAATTTGTGGAAATATGTATCCAATTTTTTCCTTTCTTCATCATCTAATGTCCAAGTTCTGTAAATCTCACGGCCTTGGTCACCTATCCACAGTAGTAAGTACGACACTTTTTCTTCTTCTGATTTGTCTTTTAATGGTCCCGTGAAAATTAAGTCTACATGTATTCTAAATTTTTCCCATTGTTCGGGTAAATTTGAAGCATTCCAGTTCATTACCGGAGGCGGAACACCACTTAGCTCCATATTTTGCACAGTTTCTGCTCTCTTTGTTTAAAAGTTGTTGTTTTTTTAACCAATAAATTGCTTTAAAGTCTGTGGCGTGGTATTTAAATTTTCTGACACCATGTAATGTTTATTTGTTTGTTGTCTCTATTGAGACATATATTTAGAAGTAATAATGATAGTATTTGATAACTCAATGGAGAGAAATCTAAGAAACACAAGTGTGCCGTTCTATCATTTAATCACAACTGTTATGTACATGCGGAGATCGCGATATTTATAAGACTCAGTACAGTGAGCATGCGCAACATTTGGAACTACAAAGTATAGTCTTTTTCCTAAATATACTACAATACGTAAAAGAGACCGCACACATAAAAAGTTTATGTCATGCAAATCAAACAAGAAACATGAAATCCAGAAGAAATACAAATCATTGAAACATCTTGTACAACAAATACGGAGGCAATCATATTGGAATCACATAGATAAAATTATTAATGATGACCGCAGCAAAGGTTAAAGCAAACCAGGAAAAAGCTCTGGTCATTTGTGAAAACCCAGAAAAGTGAAAACATTGGTGTTGCTCCACTCAAAGTTAATGGTAAAACAAAAACAAAACCAACTGAACAAGCAGAAGCACTTAACAATCAATTTCACTCTGCTTTTATCACACCAAAACCTCTCAAGATATCAAATATCTGTGAACTCAACAAACTTAAAACAGAAACACACCAACAAGAAATGAAAAATATAACCATAACAACAGAAGGTACAGCAAAACTACTCAAAAACTTGATTGCCACCAAAGCAATAGGACCAGACAATATATCACCCTACTTTCTCAAAGAAGTCAGCAGTGAAATTGCACCCATCATAACTGACCTATTTAACTGCTCCATTAATACAGGCCAAGTTCCAAACGATTGGAGGACAGCCATGGTCACCCTGCCTTCAAAAAGGGATCAAAATCAAAAGCTGAAAACTACAGGCCAATCTCCCTGGCCCAGTTGGCCCTTTTGCCGACTGACCGTTCCAAGGCGGTAACTGATGGTTTTTCTTTTTGTGTGTTATGTCTCATCTCTGTGTTTTTTGTCACATTTACATTTACCTTGTCTGCCTTGGTCTGCAGGTAGATAAAATTTAAATATCTGTGAAAATTTTGATAGGACCTTTTCTTATTTACCTATGTATTCTAAGTAAAGTCTTTGAACATATAATCACATCCTCCATCATGAAACACCTTGACAAACACAGCCTATTATATCCAATACAACATGGCTTTAGGTCAAAGGTCAGCTGTGATACCCAACTACTTACTTTCACCCAACAAATTTTTTGACAACATGGCTGATGGCGAACAGACTGACGTTGCAGTCATGGACTTTAGTAAGGCCTTTGACAAAGTTGACCACCTAAGACTTGTCCTAAAATTAAAACGAATGGGTATAAACAATAAAACATCCAACTGGATCCAATCTTGGCTGAGTAACAGATCTCAAAAAGTTGTAGTTGATGGTCATGCTTCAGACAGCTGTCCTGTATTATCAGGTGTACCCCAAGGCTCTGTCCTGGGCCATGTCTTTTTCTTATTTACATCAATGATATGCCAAACAGCCTCACAATTGTATACTTGACCATATCCAGTCTTGCAGATTGTCACACACTTCAGTCAGACTTGCAAAAACTTGAACAGTGGGAACAGGAGTGGCTTATGTCTTTCAATCCAGACAAATGTGAAATAATACGCATCACTAGAAAACAAAAACCAATTATTTTTATTATGTTCTTCACAATCAAATTTTACAATCAACTGATAATGTAAAATACTTGGGAGTCACAATAACAAAAGACTTATAGGAACATAAACATATTAAAACGATCACTAACAAAGCAAATTCAACTCTTGGCTTTATTCATCGTCGGTTATCCCCTGTTACATTACTCCGCTATGCTGCGTTATGTACCCGTGGGACAATTGGCTAGGAAAATCTCGTAATCATGAACAACAAATGAGGAAGTTTCATTGGTGCCGTAAGGAAACCACCATGGATAACTAGCCAATGAAATTACATTTTATATCTAAGGTTCGGTTTACCATTCAAAATGGGCGATCGCTCAAAATGGCGACCTCCATGAGAAAACATGTGCGTTGGTTTCTATTTTTAGTAAGAAAATCCCAGTATGACGTCATTGAGAGTGAAGAGTATTTTATTGTAACATGCGATTAGTCTGGTTCCCAGCTTCTATTGTAATAGACAAAGGGCAGGTAATCCAGACTAACATGCGATTTCAATGGAAGAAGATTGATCTCCCCTGCCTCATGCATGTTCATGAAAACGAGATTTTGCTAGTCAAATTTTCCACGGTATGTATAGAGTGTAACGGAAGAAAGTAATGTGGTTGCCGACGATGGGCTTTATTAAACGCAACATCAAAACTAACAGTATTAAGAACAAGGAAACAGCATACAAAACATATGTCCGGCCCAAACTTAAATACTGCAACAGCATTTGGAACCCATGGCAAAACCAACTCGCTCAAAAAATAGAAATGATACAGAGAAGGGCTGCTAGATACACCTTACATCAATATAATTACCAAAGTAGTGTTAGTGCCATGCTGCATCAACTCAATTGGCCCACACTACAGCTAAGAAGAGACCCTACAACAGTCATAATGCTTTACAAAATGCAACATAATTTAGTGAACATGAGAGTAACACCAAACTATCTCATTTCAACTCGCCAACACAAATTTGTACAACCACACTCACCCACAAACTACCACTCAAACTCATTTTTTCCAAGATCTATAAAGTTGTCGAATTCCTTGCCAAACCATGTTGCTACTAGCCCAGACCTGACCTCCTCTAAGGCTGGCGCTAAATCATTCTTCATGTAAATTCATAGCACTCTGTTTTTATCTTACACAAAAAATAATTTAAAAAAAAGTTATATAACACAACTTTCATAAATTGTATATATTCATTAAATCTTATTTCCCAGACCCTGACATGCGCCTTCTAGTTTCATCAATATATTGATGTTCATAAGTATAATGTAGATGTAGATGTAGAGATAAGTAAAACATGTACATCGTCTATATTATAAGCATAAACATTTAAAAAATTAAACATCATGTCATATGCCAAACAATGGTTTTTGAATGACTTCAGTTCTCTCCAATCATTGACACTGCTGTGAAAATGGGTATAAAGTTCCTCTGGCCAACAATGGTTCAGTGGACAAAATGGTGATGTATACTTATCGTACTATGATGGTAAAAGTAGCAGCGAATAGTTAATGTTTGGACGAGTGTCTGAGAGCCTGGATTATTGCTCACCCTAGTAAAAAAATCATGGCATGACATTTTTCAAAATTATTTTTGTTTTGATGCATTTGGCTAGTAAATGGTTAGGAAGAAATTGTAGAAAAGTTTTATGCAATTTTTTTTTGGTTCTGGTATCTTTGGCTGTTAAAGGGTTTAAGTTGCAAGAGAGTTCTTAAAGAACATGTCATTTGTCTGAGGTATTTGTATACCACACAGCCAAACTGTCTTTTGCAAACTGTCTCTGTTATCTAAAAGATTGCTTGATAGCATTTTGAAATGAAACAGTGGTAGGCATAAATGGCTTTTTAAATAATTACCAAATAAGACTTCTTTTATTTAGCAAATGTAAACTATTGTAACAATGTATTCTGATAACAGATTTTTAAAAGTAAATTCCTTCCCTGTTTATTGGATTTAATTTTAGCCTATGGGTGATTTACTTGTTCTATTAACTGTTAATACATTTTCAAAAGACAAATGCACTTCTTGTTAATTGCTGACAAATCCAATAAGAAAAGGAATGGCAATGGCTTTATTGTTACAATTAATGCTTGTGCTATTAAAGGTTGGCCAGACTGCATGAAGTTAAATTTAATTTTACAAATAGTGCATTTTACCAACTTCCCAAACATTGGTCTTCATGTAGTTTTTTATGTTCTGTTATCAGTAACTTCTTGGACAGTTCATTAAACAAAATTGTTTGAAAGTAAAACAAGCAATATTTATGGCTGCAGAAGGGCTTATGTCTAGAAGGTCGCGTGGTTAATGTGTTTGGGTCTAATATTTTATAACCTGGTTCTAGTTATATTTCACGTTATTCTACCTTCATAGATTTTTATATTTCTACTTACATATTTTAATTTTTACCTGATTATACTCAATTCGCAATAAACTGCACTGTATTCGGCGCCACATGACCTATCAAGTATTTTTGTGCAGTAAAACAAATTACAAATTACTACTTGTTGAGGTCCCCTGTTTGAAGCTTGAATTTATTACTATTATTGTTTAAAACAGTGATTTTGTAAAAGATTCGTTTGTTTTCATTTGTTTTACAAAATTACACATTACCTGTTAAGTTTGTGAATTGTTAACAAATGGAAGACAAAGTGGTGAACAGAACCTTTAAAAAGTAAAAGTAGTGTGCAAGCATCCTAATCTTATGATGAATTTCAATTAGGTTTCATAAAGTATGAAGAAAGATGGTGGCTTGTCACAATATGTAGCTATAAATTTAGTTTTTAAGTTTTATTAAAAGTTGAGGAATAATTTTACTTTAGTTACTGGTTCCAATTATCTGTGCATTGCATTTAAAAGGGGAATTTGATGCAATTTTGTATTAAAAGGAAAGATATGCAGTGACTTTCAGCACAGTCACAGACATTGGGTTAACTTTCTTTCCTTACGTGTTTTTTTTCATTTTGATTGTATAAGGTCAATTGTATGTTATTTGTTAATTTAGGCATGGCAGTAACATTGTAGAAGTCTATAGTTTCCACATCAGTGAAGATCCCTTATCTTGGCAGCCATCTTTGTTGGCAACTTCAAGGGATTTTCAGATGAATTGTATAGAAGCATAATTTTTATTTTCTGGTAATTCCTTTTTGTGGTTCAAAAAGTAAAAGCTATACACCATTTGAAAGCTCTTGGAATTCTTATTTTTAAAATACAATATTTTATAAAATTGATAAATACACAAAGAACTAATACACAGAAATAAATAAAATTATTGGCTCATCCTTAAACAAAATGAACAGTGTATCGTTTTTAAAGGTATTTTTGTACCTTTTAAACTATCAAAATATAGTTTTGACATTTAAAATACTTCATAAAAACTGTTTAATTTGATATAAAATTCAGTAAAATAGACTGAAAAATCAAAACACAGTTTTGATTTAATACAGCGCATATTTCCAGATTTTGGCCTGCATTAGCTTCTGCCTTCCAAGATGGCTGTCTTTAAACTGTCAAATTGGTGCCTATGACATCACATGGTAACTATCAATTACAAGCTGTAGCTAAGAACAGAAGTTAGTTGTACGAGAACAGTTCAAGTTCTATCAAAGACTTCATGCCGTCTAAAATACATTTTATGTTTGTAATAGTTAAACCTTTTAATGCTTTTTTGTTAGTTCTTAAAATGTTGGCTGTAATGGATAAATGCACTTAGAAACCTAATGTTTAAACAGCCAAGAGCTGTAGTGTATCAGGAACAGTTTCCCGGAGTTTTTTTAGGTTTATCTCCGGTTTTTTTTACCTGGCTTGATATGCTATTTGCTACACTTGTATTGTCACCATTAAATGTATTCTGATTAATAATCATGTTTGTTTATTGTGATCTCAAAAATAAATACCATTAGCTTTTGAAATGTGGGTGATTATTCTTTCCAATTTCCTTTTTTAAACAACCAGAGATGTTGGAAGTGTTTCAGACATCAAACAGGAACTGGTGTCTCTAAACTCCTAGCCTGTTAAGCATGAATTGATCAGGCATAGGCAAACAGCATAAATCCAGATCAGCCAGTTTTACATTCAGCCTGCTGGAAGACCTCTGAAAATGCCAGTTTTCAGTTAGACTGTGACATCAAATCATGCAATGACTAACAGCTTGGCAAGAATTAGCTTATAATACTGGCATATTGCAAACACACAATTTTGAGAGGGCAAACGGTAACTACTATTTATATCACAGGACTATTTAGATCACAGAACAAATTGCAGCATTGTTGTTTGAGGATTACTGGCAGGCGCGTTATTGCCAATACGCACTTTACGCACGTGCGTAACCACCGTTCGAAAATCGAAAAAATCTAAAAGTACTAAAAACACTCAGAAGGTCGCGGCTTAACCCGGATTATGAAAGATATATTTTATTTCCGTTGTTTCTTTGTTATAAAATCTCCTTACCACACCAGTCAAGTTAAAAAGGTTAAAAATTATTAAACTTATTCACGTCAGGATTTTAGTCGTTCATATTTTACATTAGCTTCCTCGCATGTCCGCATTTTACATGTTCTTCATTAGAAAAGAATCGAATATATTCAAAAGTATTACTACAAAGGGCATTTCCCTTGTAAATGTGCGTAACTTCAAAAACAGCACAGATACGCGCCTGATTACTGGCAATGCACATGTATTAACATTATCAATGCTATGTTTTTCTATTTCAACATGCCAAATGCTATTTGCTATGTGACCATTTCTATTGTTTTTGTGGCTACGGGTATTTGTGATAACAGCATGCTGAGTTAGCTAAAGATATGGCTTGAGACATAAAAGTGAATAGTTCCGATATTTTTAATTTGCCTTATCAGTTTTGTAGCGGCCAAGCTCGCCCACTGGCTGATAAGCCCCGCGCGGCTAAGCCCGCCCATTGGCTGATAACCCCGCCTCTCTAATCATATAAGATTATTGTATGCATGTATTGAAGGGTAGTTGTTGTCGGAGAATGTATGTGTGAGCATCTGAATAAAAGTGTAAACCATCCTTCGGGTCTTGTATTATCATCCATTAAGGGTCTGTATATAAACAACAACAACATTACAAGTTTGTATTTGGCAGGCTTTATAAAGTTAACAAACATCTAATAGGGTTTGCAGTTTATTTGTTACATTGTTACATTCGCTAAGTCCAGCAAACTTTTGGCTGAAAAAGACAGCGGACAAATGTCTGAGTAGAACCACTGGTGGAATCCTTGTCACCTCTCGCAATGAGATATTTAGCCCTGACCAGGGTCCAAACCCATGTGATAATGGGTTGTGAGCATCTCTGATATGCTTTTTACTTTGATAAATTCTTCATCACAGCAATTTCTTTTTTTAGTTGTTCCTGGACGGAAAATCGCAATGTAAGTTCAAGTATCTGGCATCATTTCATCATCAAAAATTGGCAGAAAAATCACTTCTTAAAAAATGTGTTTTCCTAAGTGCTGACTTTTATATAAATTGGAACATAAATAAATTGGAACAAACTATTTTTGTAGACATAAAAGACACATAAAACTTTAATTGAAGCAATCTTAACACAAAATCCCAAAATGTAAAAGCTTTTCGTGGAATAATCAGACCCATAGACATATAAATAAATTTTTCCTAATGCCTATGATCAGATCTTACGTGTTTGTGAAAGACCGTTTATAAATATTTATAAGGAGGCGTGGTAATTTATTAGACAATCCGACCTTTCGCATTACATTTTATCAGACCGCATTAATTTTATACTTTACAGCTAATTTAATGCTAAACCCTCATGGACACGTAATGATAAATAGATGTAAGGAAATGTGGTTATTGGAATTATCAGATATTACGTGTTGGTTTTAGACCGTGTATACAAATTGAATCCATGAGGAGGCGTGGCCATCACGCCATCGGACCTTACGCATTTATATTTGTCAGGCCCCACTAATTTATATCAAGCCTCCAACGCACAGAGTATGTGCGAGTCACGTGCATCTATTTTATAATTTATATATACGGTTTTATTGATTAATTATACCATATTTCAGTGTCATAAGAACATTATTTCAGTAAAGTGCACAAAAAATAAATAAATAAAAAATAAAATAAAATCAAGAATAAGCTAAATCCGATTTGGCAGCTTGTAAAAAAATAACACTACAAACGTTATTTCCTCTATAAAAAGAGGGAGGATCTTAACGAAAACATTCATTATGAGTTTCATAATGGTAATCTCTTAAGAAATTTATTATTGTAACTTTAGAATACAAATGTAGGGCTATAATTAAATCAAATTTGTATTCTGGTGATATAAAAAACACAACAACAGCAGCCAAACAAGCAAAAAAAAAAACAACAACAACAAACAAACAACAAGCAAACAAACAACAACTACAACAGACACACACAAAACAACAACAACAAACAAAAACAACAATAACAAAAGGCAGAGCGTCGGATTGCGGATCGGGAGGTCGCGGGTTCAAACACCGGCCGGGTCAAACCCAAGACTTTAAAGTTGGTAGTAGTTGTTTCCCTCCTTACCGTTTAACGCTCAGGGCTAATGGGACAGCATTACGCCTGACTCGTCGGTGTCAGTATAATGGACCGGCTGGGTTCAGTCCCTGGGCACCCCTGTGCTATAATGATAGAAATGTCGCTGCACAGTATCTGCAAAAATGCCGGCAAATCACATCCAATCCCAATAAAACAAAACACTCACAAAAACAAAGCACTCACAAAAAACACTATAAAAATAAAAACAACTAAACAGAAACAAAACAACAACAATAACAACATGAAAACAACAACAACAAAGAAACATAAACAATAACACAAAGAGTGCGAGCAGTCTACATGAAACATAAATCCAATAAAATTTACCTTCACGACGAAAGAAGTGAAGTTCTTGACGGTATCTATTGTATTAAATTATTCTTTATAACAACTATCGTGTTTGGCTTGTTCTTGTTTTATTTATTTTTTTTTTTTTTTTTTTTTTTTTTTTGTTGTTTTGGAAAATTGTTTTTAAAAGTGCGTTCATAAACTTAACCTGTGTATCTACAGCACCTTATGACAGTTGAGTATAATCGAGTTTTCTTATACTAGTACACGTGCAATGGCCCATATGTTTATACCTACAGAAAAAACATCCACAAGAGTCGATGTCTCTCTTCAGATGGTTCCATATGCAGGTAATCCCTTAGTAAGCTATGTCCCATAGCTTAATACAGGTAACTGCCTGTCTAACTCAAAGTCATGGTAAAATAAAATGAACAACATCTAATATAAGTTAGATTGGTCTGTGTGCATAAGATTTTTGCATTATGAAATTATTTAATTAATTCTGTGTTGACAAAAATCAATTAACACTATACCAACTTTTAGACAAGTGCTGTATTCATGTTTAATTATTTTGCCACATTAATTTATTTATCTTGTATTTTTAACATTATTTTCGTTTAGACCACGGCATGTAATTATAGCGCCGCGCGCAAGTGTTGCTGCAAACTAATTTGTCGGGTCACGTGATTGGTCACATGATGTTTGCTTAGGGTACAATGAGAATTCAAAATGGCGGATGACCTAGCATTAGTATCGGGAACCGATAGTTCCCCGAGACCGTCTGCTTATCAAGGCGAAACGGGACCTGAAAGCAATACACAATCGCCAAGAGCATTGGGACATTCTAGCCAGTTTCATTCTAGCGGAGACTTTCGACACTCAGAACCGCTGGATGATTCAATTTTGTTTTTAGACGGAGACGAATATAAACTTGACCAGTTCGATTCACATGTAAACAATGGACAAGACATTCATCTCGATCGCGGAAGACTTCTATTTAAAGACTCGGAGGAAAACATTGAAGAAGTGAACGGTATTTCGGAATATGCTGGAAATTCGGATGCACACGTTTATCATAAAAACTACCAGCCTTTCATAAACTTACCTACTCCACATACCACTGTTTCTCAGGTGTCCATAAATTCATCTGACTCTGAGCTAATTGTTGACCACAGTGTGTCTGCAGATGAAATGGAGACCCAGCATGACTGTGATATGGACCAGTTAGGAGGTGAAGCCAATGAAATGTTGCAGGACTGGCACTGCCATTCAACGAAGAAACTTCCACCAAATAACCAAGCAAGAAATCAGTTGATCGCGGTTTCAGTCCTATGTTTTCTGTTTATGGTTGGAGAAGGAATAGGTAAGTGTATGGATAGGAAATTTAATAACAATAATGTATAAATTTTATTATTCTAATTGCAGATATTGTTAATATCCTCTTCCCAGAGCTGACAACCTGATCAGTTGGTCAAGCACCAAACTTCAGAGCAGTTGGTTGTGGTTTTAAACACTACCTGGGGCAAAAGACAACTTAGATTTGACCAAAAAGTATACTTATTAAAGTCATACTCAAGCTCAATGAGACAAATATTTAATTCTGCATGTGTGTTTAAATGGTCCAAAGATGATTACAATGATTTTTAATTTTTTTCTACAAATAGAAGCATAGTAATTTTTTTACCAAAGCTAGACTTATAACAATGACTTAAAAGCATGCCTTTCAAACCTAATGTTTGCAAAAGACATTTTTTGTGGTAAAATAAAATTCTGCATAGTTGGCTTCAGTTGCATAAATAACAATTGTAATTATAATCTATAAAACAACTGCAAAAGTATGATCATGAGGTAATTTGGTTGAATATTTCATGTGATAAAGTTGTCATGTCCCTCTATGATTTAAAGCATCAGTTGCTTTGCCCTGTCTTTTTGAGCAGAATTATTCATTCCAAACCACATACCGGTAGTTCATAATATTAACAATTTAAATTTCAACATAGTCTATGTCTTGTAAGGATTTTACTAGCATTCAAGATGCCATGCTGTTAAAGTGAAGGCAGTACTAAAGACATTTCAAGTAAACAGTGTGTCTAGGTAAAATTGTAGGTAGTGCTTGCAGGCTGTTAAAAACAAATAAAATAATCTAATCTAATTAAGTAAGAAAATGTTGTTTTTTTTCATCAAAAGAAATGTGACAAAGGGTCCTCAAGTCCTCAACAACACATGTCTGATCTAGCAATATAAGCATCATTCATTTCAGATTTTATAACCATGAGATTTATTTGTATTGTGTTATTGTATTGTGTTGTATTGTCTTCGGGCGAGGGCGGGTCCTGGGATTAATTTGTCAGAGTTTGTGCAATGTTCTGTGACTCAGTAGCTGATATACACATGTGTCAGTGGTAGTTCAAAACTATTTTTATGTATATAGAAAGAAGCTTCAATCAACATGTAGCCACATAACTGCCATATGTCATATTTTCATTTCATGCAATGTCAAGTGTGTGCCTTTGGCTTCCACTTAAATGTTTTGTGAAAGCTTAACAAATTCAATTTTTTTTATTACCAGATTTATCCTTAGTGCCACATTCATATAGCTTTTATTCATTTTTATTCTCTATTAAATATGCAGGCAAAAATAACACCTTAAGGGTCCACTCGTTGTATCTGTTGAATGTTCTGTGTATTTTATAATGTGTACATATATATACATAATGTATATACAAAAATGAGAATAGAAATGAGGATCATTTTATCATTTCTTGGTCTTGCTATGATGATGTGAAAACACAATAATGTACCGGTATGTTGTTAGAACTTGCCCATTGTAATAAATTTCCCCCAAACATACAAGATTATGAATATACTTTTTTTGTTCTAACAGATCATTAATAATACCTGCCTTATACGTTAATAAAAAGACATTTTGATCATTTATTTATTTTCGGATTCAGCAGTAACAAGATGCAAATGCAATTATCAAAGATGGTAATATACAAAACTTCTAAATGTTAGATCATTATTCTATATGATTAGAATATTAATGCAGCACTGATTAGTTCAAGTTATCCAATAATCAATTGTAAATGATTATGGTTTTGGAACACATTACAAAATACATACTTACTTACTTAGAACTGGTTTATTTAAGGGTCAGCTCATCCATCTGGATTTTATCATGACCCTGTCACATTGCACAACCATGACTTAAAAGGAGTTTTCTAAATGTTTCTAAAGTAGGCTTTTCTATCAGGCACCTAATTTCGTGTACCTATTTAATCAGCGTTTTAAAAGAAGTTCAATTTCATGTTTTTTAGACCCTATAATATGTGACTTTTATTGCCTGTGTTTCACGTCCTTATCGTTGTTTGGATTTCTAATTCATCCCTGGTCTTAAACATAATATTGTTACTGCACATCATATGTAATCATGTCTCCAGGGCCTAACCACCCATTAAACCATTCCTCCTGTTGTACATTTTGTACCAAATACTATGCTTGGTCCAAAGTTATAAAACTTTGAGCTGTAGACTGAGATCATTCCCAAGCCTCTGATTGACCAGAGTTAAAAAACCTCTCTCTGATTGGCTAGATTTAAAATTCTTAATGTTCTATAGACATTTTTATGAGGTGGGTTTCCCAACCAGTACTAGCTGGACGGCACTAAAAATGTCATAATTGTATTGCTACAATGTAATTTTTACTGTTAATCAAAACAAGAAATATTAATATACTCTGTTACCTATTTTTCTTTGAATTGGGAACATCTTGACTTTAGAAGCACCAGATGTTTACATACGATCTAAACACTGTTGCCTACAATATAATGAATCTATTTGTTTAGTACAAAAGATAAGAGAAAGCCCATTCTTCACTGTATAGGGAGTATATACAAAGACACCATAATGTTATTAAAGCAAGATACATGTATCAGCTTATGGCAACTTTTTAACTCTTAGCCTGCTAAGCACATATTTATAAGGCTAAGGAAGATTATGTAGACCCAGATCAGCTAGTTCCCAGCTGGGAGCTGACAGATCAGGATCTACACTTTGTATATAGTTGCAAGTAAATAAAAATATTTTTGTAATATTTTTTAACAAATGAAGCAGTGTATGGGTTAAGTGGATATCACATATGAAATACTATTATTGAGTTGCCAAGATGTGTTATCTCCTAGCCTTCTACGATCAAATATATCAAGCTTAGGCAAATAGTGTAGATCCAGATCAGCCAGCTCCCACTGTGATTTTGCGCATCCCTTAAAGAAAACATTGTTTAAAAATTACAGCATAAATAATTAGTACAGAAATAACAATCTACCTTCAATAACTAAGATCATTATTAATATACAGTGGTGCCCGTGGTAGCGCGGGTAAGGTCACTAACCCATAACTCTCCTGAAGTCATGGCCCCTCCCAGAGAACTTTGATGTTGGGAGGGCTTGCAGCTAATCTGTGCTGTGCCAGTGGTTCTACTCAGACAATTGGTTGGGACCTTCCTCCACAAAGCAAAAGTGAATGTCACTTTAAAGACCAAAAGGCTAAAAGACCATAGTAGTGTTGCTAGGATGTATTTCACACAAAAAACAGGCAGTTTTTTCATATTCTAAAAATTTGCTTTGGACTTTGGTTCCACAATTCCATGTTTAAATGAACAGGAAGCTGCAATTACTTACAAGTCTCTGGTCATTTTCTTGATTCAAAAAATTAATTTTACTTACAATCAACAATTTTTTGTAGTTCTTCTAATAGAATACTTCTCTCTCTTCTAAATTTCTCTCTCTTAAAAAAATATGTCAACATTTTTATTCAGTGATGTCACTACTTTCTTCCTAACTTATAAAAAAACCCATCAGCGCTTGGACATTTGTTATTCAAATTGGTCGGTTTTCTTTCTATTGCTTGCATTTGAGAAACCCCTCAGGAAGTGTGAGGTTAGATCACTGTAAAACGGTTTAAGCACCCCATCTGGTCCCTTTTGCAAACTGACCATTGCAAGGCCGTAACTTTTGAATGTGCTCGTTTTGTTCAATGACTCATCACATATCTGTTATTACTTTCACATTTGACTTGCCTTTAAGATTTTGGTATATGTTGCAATGCTCATAGGACTTTATCATATATTCTTATTTATTTCTTCCCAAACTTTCATTTATTGGCGACGCGCTGAAGCGCACCGCCTATATATGGAATGCTGAATAAATTTTGCACATGCGAGCGCATGTCCTCAGACATTCTCGTTCTAGCTAGAGAATGATCGAGGGAAAATGCACAAGGCTTTCCAAATTCTGGAAGTTTCACGATTTACACATTCTCAACGTACGGGTCCTATTTCGGTAAATGACATTGTTTTTTTAATATATAACTGTAGCGAGTATGCAGTATTATATATTATAAGCAAAGTTGTTCTTTGTATTAATATGTTTATAAATCTTATGAAAACTATTGGTTATTCGTTTAAAATTTACTATTTTCTCTATTTCTAAAAATAGATCGATAGCATCTGTAGTGGCACGTTGTACAAAATATCAATTTTACTCACACACAGATGGCGATCGGGGAATAGCGCAGTGTTTATGATCTTGTTCTGATGTTAACGGTCTCCAGAGATCGAATCCCATTGCAGTCAAAAAAAAAAGTCCGTGACTTTTTTGTTTTTTGTTTTTACAATTAATATAACAAACGAAACTTTTAAACAGACAAAAAATATTGATCAGTAACAAATGTTAATTATTTTTATTATTGATTATAAGCATCGTTGATTGGCGACACGCTGAAGCGCGCCGCCTATATATGGAATGCTGAAAAATTTTGCACATGCGAGCGGATGTCCTCGGAAATTCTCGTTCTCGCTAGAGAATAGGCGAGCGAAAATGGGCGAGGTGTTCCCAATTTAGGATTGTACATAAACATAGCCTTATATACCAGAATTAAATTATTCCGGTGATTTTAATGTTTACTTAAAAATTAAAATTAGTCATCTCTAAATTTCTAATAAATATGAATTTTTAGTATTGCATCGCCCTTTGATGCTTTGCATCAATGCTTTTCTTGTTATTTAATTGGGATGTTTCATAAGTGCTAGTGTTTGACTTTTGCATATAAATGTACAGACTGCTGCAAGTAGATATACTTGTCTGTTCTGATGGTTACCATATACATTCAGATCTGATAAGAAAATAAATGATGATTATAGAGTTGCCAGGAGGTATTTAGATGTTAGTTATCAACATATGTAGAACTCTTTGGTTATTATGGAGTGTTGGTCAGACACCCTTACCTATCATCTGCTATATCAAACCTTCTCTGCTACACTTGTCAATAAGACTTAATTATTGTGTAACAAAGACACACAAATGAAGCAAGACATAAGAAATTTGGCAGCAAATAGTGCATATATTGATCAGACAGCTCCCGACGGGAGATTGTTGACCACTATCTACTCTTGAATAGGGATTGTCAGTTCATGTTCGGCAGGTAGAGGTTTTATACATACACACACATCTAAACTTACCCTGCAGCTTGATTACATTTATACTGCTAGTATGAAGAATATGCAATTCTTTTGAAGATTTATAATGAATATAGCCATTGTTTGATGACTCATGCTGCTCAGGTTTATTTCATTTTTTGTTTACATCAACATAATTACCTTGAATCAGCCCAACACTCCAAAGCTTCTCGCAGGTCGGGGTGAGAACTTTCTTGCTTCAGGGAGGTCGTCCAACTGACCTGTGAAGTGCAGGTGGTTCTACCCAGGTATTTTCTGGGGTCTTCTTCTGCCAAGTTAGCTGGGCTTCAGTACTGTGATTGTGTCACTGACATGTACTTAAAAAACAATAAAAAAAAATGCAAAAAAACATTGTTTTTAATTTTGCAGTAGATTTAGTGGATGTGTTCAAAGTTAAAGGATGGTCCACCGGCCGCAAAAGCTCAGGTGGTAGAGCGTCGGCTTGCGGATTGGGAGGTCGTGGGTTCAAATCCTGGCCAGGTCAATTTATTCAATGTGTGTAAATAAGTTTTGCTGTTTGCTAACGACCAACCGCAATAGTTTAGTTGGTAGAGTGTTGGCTTGCGGATCGGGAGGTCATGGGTTGAAACCCTGGCCAGGTCAAACCAAAGACTTTAAAGTTGGTAGTAGTGCCTTCTCTCCTAACACTCGGGGCAAAGGGGACAGCATTACGCCTGACTCGTCGGTGTCAGCATAATGGACCGGCTGGGTTCAGTCCTTGGGCACCTCATAAGTGCCCCTGTGCTATCATGATAGAAATGTCACCAAACAGTATCGGCAAAAATGGCAACTAATCCCTTAAATCCCTTAAAGGATGGTCCTCGAGCTGACCATTGGAGAGCCAGTGTTGTTGCCAACTCCAGATTTATGGGGGTCATCAGTGACTAACGTCATGGTAATTTGGGGGTTATCTAGAAAATCAAAGGGTCATATTATGCCATAAATATCTAAATGGTGTCTTAGAAACATGTTTAAAAGCATATATTCATACAGTATTTTAAGCCATTATTATTATGGAGTACAAACACTCTAAAAATTGTCTTTTATTATTTCGATCTGTAAAAGAGCAAAATTGCTATCATTGCAAGCTTTCAGGTTTAGAAAAATAGATTTGAGAACATTTTCTGTCAGTATTTTGATTCCATATGTCATCTAAACTGTTACTTTGTAAGTTAGTCTTTAATAGAAATAATGGTTTGAACAATTAGTCTTATGCACTCGGCATGAGATTGTACTCGGCATGAGATTTTACTTTGTCATGTCATTATTATTTGTTACATATTCTATTATGTTCTATAACAGTCAATCAGGAAAGTCAAATCGAATAGGTCCAATAGCTCAGAAAGATCAGAGGTATCAAACTGCCCCTGCCAAACAAAACATCCTGTGCAAACAATATAATTGTCATGGAGTAACTGCATTGTTTGTAATAAACAATGAAAAAAAAGTGTACTTTGATGACCGTAGCGTAGCCATAAAGGATGGACAGTGACTTTTTAATTTCCTGGTAATTTCCTGTAAAGAGTGAGGATAGTTTTGCATATTGTTCCCTTTTTTATTAAGATACCATAGTCTTGCATTGAGACCCCAGTCATTAAAATAATATGTGGTAATAAACTAAAGAAAACAGCAATTCATTTATTTCTTCTTTGCGTAATTGTCTGCTTTATAAAATTGACAAGCGAGTACAGTACAGCATCACCATTTAGTGTAAAAAGTTAAAAATACAGACCCGAAATCAGATCCATAATATTCATAACAATGGCCAAAGTGTAAATGGCCTTATCCTTAATCTTTAAATTTTCCATTGTTTTGTTTCTCAGTAATGATGATTTAAATAGCAGAAAGGCTGATTTTACTTGGCAATTTAGTTGTGTCATGAAAAAGCTCAATATGCTCTTCTTACTGCATCAAATACCAATGTATGGCTTCAAAAATGCATAAAACTCACAGAAACACTGGAAAGCAGGTCCTTTATTTATTAGCACATGGATGTCGTCAATATTCCATAATTCTGTTGGTGCTATATATCTGAAAACCAAACCAAACATTGTTGAACGATAAGGGTTACTGACTTATGATTCCCAGCCCCTCCAGGGCATTCCCTTGGCCTTGTGGTTAGTGGCCAACTTGTAGCTCAAGACTATGGTCCTTCACAATGTAGGTTCAATTTTTTTCTGTCCAGGGCAAAAACTTTTATGTGAAGAAATTTTCCTGCTGTCCTTCCTTGTGCCAATGATGCCACCAAACATTGTTGTGGGTCCTCCTCCACCAGTAATAGTTGGATGTTACTACGATTACAATGATTATTGTGTCACTTTGATGTACCGTAAATACAATATGTCAAGATAAAGACCTTTACTGTCTGAGTTTTGGCATTTGTATTCACTTCATTAGAAGCAAATAAAGAGTTTCTGTGTCACACAGGAAGCTGCCTAACAATTTAAGACTCCTATTTCCAGGGAGGCAAAAAGTAGATCCATAAATTTACATTATTGATCTGAAAGGTAGATTTTCAGTTAAAATCATGTAGTAGAACAAGCATATAAAAATAGAAAGCAAGTGAAAAATTTGTATTTACTACTCTACTGCATAGATTAACTGATTTCCCAACACTAGTGACATGTGTACAAATATATATTCAAATGAGTTTTACACAAAATATACAAAATGATACACCCAGTCTCATGGGCCTATTGTCACCTTAAATACAATAAATGTTATGAAGTTTTTGGCGACACGCTGATAATTTTGCAACTTTTATCTACATATGTAACATCTTGAAAAACCTATTTCTCAAGATTAATAGTATACTGACAGGGTTTTCCCTTGGCTTCGCCGACTGGGGGTCATTTGGACCCCCAGACATCCATAATTGGGGGTCATTTAAAAAATTTGGGGGTCATTCTTAAAAAAACAAGCAAACACTGATTAAAGAAAACCTGTGATACAGTCTACATGTTCGACTGTGTCTTCCGCTGAGCAGCAAAGACAGGAAAATACGATCAATACACTGTAAACCCGTCTTATCTGGTGACTGGTTTGATTATGTAAACCCAACTAGCGAATAAAAACCATCAACATTAGCGAACCAGTTTGGTTAAAAATGAAAGTAGAAGAAAAGAAATTCGGACAATCAACAAATCGGTTAGCAAACTAAAATGATGAAATATTTTCGTTCCACACTAACCTGCGTCCACATGGACGCATCGTATTTTATTTTGAGGGTCATTAACAGAAAAAATGTGACAATGATGCAGGATTTGTGCGTCAGGGAAAACCCTGTACTGAAAACTTTCAAATAAAAAACATTACTTTTCAAACAGGTCTGTTTTCCTCTTCCACTTTTTGCCTCGCCTTTGATGCTTCGCATCAACGACTTTTGTTGTCAGATAATAACATGCCATATGGAAAGTCCTGTAGCACAGATAAAGCAGGGTACACTTATCAGACACAAAGGTCATATACAGTGTCTCCACCAGTTTAATTGTCTCAAAATGTGACTCCTATTCTGCAGCTGTTCTGAATCCTACAGTGCTTGCAGCACTCTGATAATTTGGGTTTAGATCATGCTTATACCTAAGAAACAGTTTTTATGTTACCCAGAAATGATGTTCACTAAGAAGCAGATATAGTACTACTTTCACTCTGACAGGCTGTCAAGAAACATGTTTAAAAGCATATATTTATATGGCCTATTACACCAGTCAAATTATCCTGACGCCATGACAACCAGTCATGGAACTATCCCAGCAGCTTTAGTAGCTACTTTACTACATTTTTAATGACTTGTAGTATGTCTTATTTGAATGGTGTGTTTTGTGCTATGTATAATCTAATGTAAATAACAAAGACTGAATATACAATTTGCTTTGGAGGTTGTATCCGACAGTTTGCCAAAATAAAATACATGATATGATATATAATGCATGTTTGGGGGAATATGTGCATTATATATACATAAACCCATACTATAATCTAAGCAAATATGATATTAAATGCCTCCTTGATTGTTAAACAGTACAAATGATGAAAAATCACATTAATTCTTCATTCTTTCCAAATGTATAAATAAGCTCGATGGGGATTTCTGCTAAAAATAGATATCAACATCACAGCGAATTATCCGGATGGTCATATAACGTGATCTCATAAGTAAGTGGTCACATAGTTTTCTTAGTTTAAAAAAAGCTCGGATAGAAAATGCCTTTTGTAATGACCAGTCTGGTGTTTTGCTTCACAATTCACTTAGATGTAGGGCATTAATAAAAAGCATTCCTAGGGATCTATTCATGTAACAATAATTAACTTTGTGTTTTTAAAAGAAAAAAGTTGGTCCAAACTGTCGGATACCACCTTTAATTACTAGACAAGTTTACTAATTGGATTTAAAAATGTAGTTTCTTTTTAACTGCACTGCTTCAAGGTATCAAATTTTTTAAGTGCCAAATATATAGAACTAGTGTAATCCAGTTTATACCTGCTGAAAACTTGGGGCATATTTTCATTGCAGATAACATTTCAGTCATACTTGACTACCATGTGCATTGAAATATGTGGACTTACAGTACTTTGAAAAGTATCACATGCATTTGTTACTGTAAATATTGTCATTAATATAGAGGCTATTTTCATGACAAATTATATCAAATTCCTTTTAAGCAATAATTTTTACTACCAGTGCATGTGAAGAACTTCGAAATTAGAATAATACACACATCTTGAAACTGATATACAATGCATGTGACATATTTTACCATGAACTGCTTTTTATTTATGCATGATCTAGTTGATTGCAATGGAAATGCTCTGAGCTGAATTGAATATAAAGTACACATTGGAAGTCGCTCTACATTTGTAGCAAATTGGAACCTATGAAAATTCTAATTCCTCTACGATTTAGTTCAAAAGAACTCCTTTCTATTTTCTATTTTACAATGAATAAAATAGGTTGATGTAAATTAACTCCTCCCCTTGTGACGACAAGTTTGAACACATCAAGACGATTGACGGTTTTATGGGGCGGATTACATGTCATTTTGGTAGAACAGATAGAAGTTAGCGCTCATTTCGACTTCTTTTTTCTATAGAAACGTCTTAATGGACTCTCTCCTATACATAGTTGTGCAGATTTGTATGATTTGCAAAGGCATACAATAGCTTATGCATGCATTAACCCTTCCACCTGTCAAGGAAAAATTTATCATATCAAATCCCCATCTGGGAGCTGTCTGATCAGGATCTGCACTATTTCCCTTTGAGTCTCCAGCAGTATGTATAGGCACCTCATTATATGTAAATGTAAATAGATGACTTAGAACAATTAGGGATTATTCAAACAGTATAGTACAATAAGAATTAACACAGATTAAAGTTCCTTGTTAACATATAAGCAAACAAATAACCATATTTCAAGTTGACATGTCTACAACTTGTCTCACAAGCTTTAAAGGGACTTGGTCACAGTTGATTAATTATTGTTGTTGTTGTTAGCAAATAGGAAGGTATGGGATTTGCCAGCATTTTTGCCAATACTGTGCAACAGCATTTCTATCATTATAGCACAGGGATACTTATGAGGTGCCCAGGGACTGAACCCAGTCAGTCAATTATACTGACACCGACGAGTCAGGTGTAATGCTGTCCCCTTAGCACCGAGCGTTTGGAGGGAATCCACTACTACCAACTTTAAAGTCTTTGGGTTGACACGGCCGGGATTTCAACCCACGACCTCCTGATCTAAGCCAACGCTCTACCAATTGAACTAGTTGGTCATTAGCAAACAGCAAAACTTATTTAAACACATTGAATAAATTACTTCCAATAAATTATTAATGAATGTGTTATCCTTCAAACGATTGTATTGTCTTCATGTTGAGATAATCAGAAGCATTGATACACTTTTCAGCTACTGTTAAACTTGTATTTACCAACCACCCAAGGGACCAACTAAAATTGGCTGCTAAAGACAAAATATGACCACATTGAATGTGTCCATTTTCCTATATAGATCTACTGAACAGTATTATTTTAGCAATTTAACAATTGATGCAAGTCGAATGTGTACTAATATAAAATGTTACTTCGCAATAACATAGATACAATGACATTATAATGACCGTTTGACAGAAAATGCCAGACATTTTTGTACCACACATTTCCGTGCCAGACATTTCCGAACCCATTGATTGGTTGCAATAAGGCAAAGCAGCAAGTTTTTGTTCACCATGAAAGATCATTGATATGTGTGTGTGTTATTCTTAATCAACTCATCAAACTTTACTTTAAAAAGATTATGCTGCCTATATATTGACCCTTTAAACACAACAATTATGGATTGTGTGGTTCTGTTTGTCATCTACTTATGCAAACAAACTTGTGACCAAATAACTTAAACATACTTATGTGAATTTCATACATATGTAGAGAAATAAAAATATTCACCTATTGGTACTTAATATTCGGTCGATCACTGTTCACTCATGGATAGTGTTTGTTTTTACACAGTTGACAGACTAAGTAAGCATGGTACTATGTGTAGCATAAAAATATGTAGGAATTTAACCCTGAGCATGATACTTCTATCAAAAGCCAAAACCTAATGGTCAGTTATTGCTGCTAACAACTTTATGCGAAGGTGAAAATAAGAATAACTGAGAGACTATTAAGTAGCAAATTGAAAAGCTTCAGACATCTTCCTGTGGGAACTGGCTGATCTGGAATTGCACTATTTTTCTTTCCTTATAAGTTTGTTCTTAAGCAGGCTAAGAGGTGTTTTCAATATGGGAATAAAAAAATACCCAGGACTATAAATGTGTGTTTGAAAACAAATTAACATGTGTCATTTGAATGGGCTCTGACCTCTGACCTTCAAAGCTAATGACCTTGACTTTGAGAAAATCTGAAAATTTTGAATAAAGATGTGTATAAAATATTTTAGAATGCATTTGCAATGTAACTCTGCTTAAATAAAGTTGAATCTGACTTATGTTACTTCAAGAAATGACATACAAGAGACATTTGGTTTGTTTGATTTGCCTTTTGTTTTACTGCACTGACACACTTACATGTGAATCATTGGCAAGATAAAGCTAGTTATTGGTGGAGGGAGACCCCAGACTTATGTCTGGGACCGGAGCTAGTAGCGCAATCGGTGGAGCATCAGCTCCAGGTACGGGAGGCCGATGCCGCAACATACCAAAGTCGTTAAAAATGGTAGTGGTATAGCTCCCTTGCTAATGATCAAGCAAATATAAGGGTAGTTCCACAACTGGTTGGCTCGGTGACAGGATAATGCGACTAGGTGTGGTATACATCATGCCAGGTATTCATGGCGTTCTATACACAGTGAAGGCAGCACTATATCTACTTCAAGTGGACACCATCTGCAGATAACTGAAGTACTGTTGGTGGGACGATAAACCCAATAAACAAACTTATGTCTGGGGTAAGTAACAGTAACTGTTTAAAGTAACAGAAGGCTTTGTTATTACCATTAACTTTTCACCTGCTTAGTGTGCATTGATCAGGCTTAGGCAAATAAAATAAATCCAGCTTGGCCAAGATCAGGATCTGCACAATTTGTCATTAAATCTCTAGCAATATGTCTTCTAGCAATATGTCTTGTTATCTTTGCATGTACTAACATCTTGTATTGCTTATTATCAAATGTGATGATTAAGGCTTAAAAGACATTGGGACCTGGTAGTGCTAACAGATTGAGTATTAGCTCCAGGTTCTGGAGGCCCCGATGCCAGGATAATGTGACTGAGTGTAGAATCAGCCAGGTGTTCACCATATGCTATAAACGGTAATGGTAGCGCTATATCTGTCCTAAGTGGACACATCACCAAATAACTGAACTGAACCCAACAATTCAAAAAGGACTGAGTTGTCATGGTTAGAGAATTAAGTGTGCGACATACCACTCCTAGGTTTGACTACAGCATTACCTTCCTGGTGACATTTACAGGCGAGATGGATGACTGACAGACTGTCATATAATAATGATGTGTAATTGTATTTGGAATAGGAATGTCACAATGACCTTAAGGTATCCAGCATTAAGGAAGATAAGGTTCTATAACAGGAAACAATGACTTCAAGAATAGCTACCAGGGATGTCTGTGATAGTATTTCACATTTGATAACCTTATAATGGTCTTCATGTGATGTATGGCAAGTGGATCAATTACAGTTTTAATTAAAAGCCTGTGTGTGCTCAGCTTCATTCTGATTCATTGTTCCACAAATCATGTTTCCTTGTGAATTAATTTGACAGGTGCATTTGGTTTAATATAATTTACATGTTAGAGAAAAAGATCCAATTAATGCATTCTCAGTTTTAAATCTAGATTTGTTTAAGACTATTATGATCAGTCTCTTAAATATTGTACAGAGAGAAATGATTGCGCTGCCAGTTCAGGGTTCAAACTTTTGACCCCTAGACTGGTAGGCATCATCTGGTATGTAACGATCAGTCCAACAAAGGCAAAACATTAATTTTGATATCAACATCATGCAGATGACTTAACATGTTTACTGGATTTTAGTCAGTTTCTCTTAATAAAAGGGGCGTCTATGGCCGAGTGGTTAGGCCAGGCGCGTTTCTGCCATTACGCATTTTACGCACGTGCATAACCTTCGTTAGAAAAATCGAAAATCTTAAAGTACCAAAAATACTAAGAAAGTCAATGCCTTACCCGGGCTAGGAACGATATATTTTATTTCCGCAGTTTCTATGTTATAATATCTTATTACCACACCAATCAAGTTGAAAAGGTTTTAAATGATTAAACTTATACACGTCAGGATTTTCGTCGTTCCTATTTTATGTTAAGTTCCTAGCATGTCCGCATTTTAACTGTTATTAATTAGAAAAGAAACGAATATATTCAAAAGTATTTTCACAAAGGTTATTTTCCTTTTAATTGTGCGTAACTTCAAAAACGGCACAGATACGCGCCTGGGTTAGGTGATTACTTGTAATGCCTCAGCTCCTTGGCTTGTGGGTATGATTCCCAGTCTGGTGACAACTTTCATGTTAGGAGGTTTTCCAGCTAACCTGCAGTGCACTGGTGGTTCTACCCAAACATAAATCTGGAGTCTTCCTCTGCCACTTATTAGGTGGATATCACCAATATGATCATAATTATCTGGATACGATGTAACTAAAAACAACAACATAATAAATAAGGGATTTCATATCCTGTACAAGATGGGAAAAAATGCAAGACAGCAAGTGATCGACATCTGGCTGAATTTTTCTAGTATGTACATGTATTTAATTATTGCTTTGTTAACTGTACAGGTAATTACCTGCATCTGTTTTAATTACCGTTCCCTGTAATAACAATTGATGCAATACATGTTTAGGATTAGACTTTTCCCAAATTACACATCATCATTATCAACTTCATTATTGGCATTCCTCATAATAATTTGTGTCATTATCATTGGCATCATGGTCATTGTCATCATAAACATAATTGTCATCTTTATCTTTCGCAAATGTCACAAAAGGCTCCAGTAAATATTTTATCAACCAATTATAAAATAAGATAGAAATTAGGTTTATTGCAGAGGGTTTAAAGATAATAGTATATGAAGTGCCATCAGTAAAATTCAGTAATCCATAGTTACTTCAAGTCTTGGTTAAATGATCTATTAATGGAAGAGATTTTTATTTGCTTTTGTAAAGCTCAAAAGTCTCTACCAGGCCTGGTAGCATAATCGGTAGGGCGTTGGCTCCAGGTACAGGAGGCCCTGGGTTTGATCCTGGACCACGACATACCAAAGTCATTAAAAGTGGTAGTGGTAGTTGAGAGTGGTATAGCTCCCTTGCATATGGCTGGCCCAGTGTCAGGATAATGTGATGTGGTATCTTGCCAGGTGTTCAGAGCATGCTTTACACAGTGAAGGCAGCACTATTTCTGTTTCAAGTGGACACTGTCTCCAGATAACTGAAATACTGTTAGTGGGATGATAAACCCAACAAACAAACAAACCAAAGTCTCCCATATCTCATCTAGAATCCCATAATAACATTAAAACCCAAAAGAATATAAAGCCTTAAATTAAAATACAAGTATAACTGTGTATAAAAATCCAGCATTTTCTGTTATCTCTTATTAAAAACAAGATCTAACATAAAGCTGCTGTCAGTATGTTCAACATTTTATCTGTCTCAAATCTGATCTATCAGCTGAATATTGCATTAATAATACTACTGTACATGTATAGGCTATATGAAGATGTGGCACATTGTATGATTTGATTGGAAAACAAAGCCCATCATTTGTGTAGGATGCTCTGGGCACAGCTGGCAGACACAAAAGTCTTGACAGGGTATCAGTGAAATTAAAACAAGAAATATTCTAGGTAATTATATTTATTAGAAAGCCTATCATCATCAGCAGCTGCAGAAGTCTTATTACCATCATCATCATTTTCTTCCTTTGTCCCTGTTGTCACCCATCATTATCACCATCATAAGCTTCATCATCATCATCCATCTATCACTGTCATCATCATCACCAAAACAAACAAAACAAAATATTCTCCACCTTCTTATTATCATCATCATCTTCTTTTAACTTTATCATCATTCTCATCATTAACATAATCACCATATTCCTCTCAATCAGTTTGGTCATCAGTCTGTTTTGAAATTCATCACAATGACCAATGGCGTACAGTGGTGAAATGGTAGTTAATATCTGCGGTATTCAAAACATGTTCTTTTATTTGGAATTCTTGGACTTTAACACCTGTTCTTTTGTAGATATTATAATTACAGTGAAATTTCTTACTTTTGCATAAATATAGCCTTAAAATCCATTTAAATACTTACAGAAATTTGTTATTTAAAAAGGAAAATGGAAGTGTTTGTTGATGATGGTTAACCTGGGTATTACAGGAAAGGCAGAAATTCAACAAACACTGCAAAGAGCTCAAGCATAAAGACTGAATAAAATAAATGAAAGGACCTACCTGCATTTAGGGATTATTCAGGGGAGACTATTCATAATTGTCTCTCATTATGGTTATTATAGTGACATCTACTTGGTAAACAAATACCCCAGACAAATGTTGGGGTAGAACCAAAGGTAGACCTCAGGACATCTGGAAGATCTTCCCACATTAAGCCCTTTGCCCTGAATGGGACATCAACCCAGCTGTGAGAGACATCACAAATTACTCTGTACTCATTACTATAGTCCTGTTATCAGAATCATCAGACCTGCATGCATCTAGGGGATCGCTGATAACTGGTAGATTCTTGGTTGGCTTTGCACCAAAACAAACAGCCAACTTAAAGATATCCCCTATTGTAGCTGGTAGTGCAATCAGTAGGGCATTGTCGCCAGGTACAGGAGGCCCCAGGATTGATCCAGGCTCACAACATACCAAAGTTGCTAAAAATTGTAAGGGTATAACTCCCTTCCTAAAATTCAAGCTATAATATAAGGGTAATTCTACAGCGGTCAGACTGGTGTCAGGATACTGTGACTGGGTGTGGTATCATGCCAGGTGTTACAGACATGCTATATATGCTATGTACCTGCTACACATGGACGTAGTCTCCAGATAACAAAAATACTGTTGGTGGGACAATAAACCCAATAAACAAACAAAAAATATTTCCTTTCACTATCCATTTATGTATACTACTGTGAAGACAGCTGCTACAATCAGAATCCAGGCAATACAGCTTTTAGATATACAAAGGAGATATAAACAACAAAATTTGTTCACACTTTCCACATCTCTCCCACAGAGATATGTCAGACTTTCCCCGGGCCAGAAGTTGGTCTGTACCTGGAGGGCTGTGGCAATTAATTAAGCCTTAATGATAAAAAATACCAAATTATAACTGAGATTAGAATATGTGATAATATTGATTAATTGATATTTGTATGCTGTGAGGTGCAATATGTACAGATACTAAGGCCTTCATTGTTCTGATAAGTGCATACAATTGGCAATGAAGTTTCTATATATTATTATTAACATGAGACAAAACATTATATCATAATTAAACATAATGAGATCTTAATTTATCAAAAATACTTTTGTATAATGATGTAAAATTCTAAGCTTATAAAATAGTTTATGCTTGTAATTGTTACTGTCAATAAATGTTTTCCTTTTTGCTAGAACTGTTTTAGCTTTAAATGTACAAAAAAATTTCAGACATGAGATTTACTGGTAGTATAAATTGCATTATTTCTGACAACTAAATCAGTATTCAATTACAGTAAATTTCATAAAAATGGAATGTTCTTAACTGGTTTATTTTAACCATTCAGAAAGTGGATTGCATAATATGCCCATTCAAAAGTGCCCACAAGCTAATGAAGCTCACAAGTTAGTGAATCAGATCTGGCAACACAATCGGTAGAGCTCTAGGTACAGTAGGCCCTGAGTTCGATCCCGAGCCACGACATACCAAAGTCATTAAAAATGGTAGTGGTTTTGCTCCCTTGCTAACGCTCAAGCAAATAAAAGGGTAGTTCCACGACTGGTTGGCTCGGTGTCAGGATAATGTGACTTGGTGTGGTATCATGCCAGGTGTTCAAGGCATGCTATACACAGTGAAGGCAGCACTATATCTGCTTCAAGTGGACACCATCTCCAGATAACTGAAATACTGTTGGTGGGACGATAAACCCAATAAACAAACAATTTAGTGAAGGTACATCCTAAATATCACCTCATAGGTCTTAAATAGACTTCTTTCAGAATAGGCAAAAGATTTATGAAAAGTTTATAATTATAATACATAACATAAGCCCAAAATCATTTGATCTTAACCAGCAGCAATAGCTCAATTGGTAGAGTGTCAGCTTTCGGGTTAAACCAAAGACTTTAAAGTTGGTAGTAGTAGCTTCCCTCCTTAGTTCGGGGCTAAGGGGACAGCATTATGCCTGACTTATCGGTGTCACTAAAATGGACCGACAGGGTTCAGTCCCAGGGCACCTCATAAGTGTCCCTGTGCTATAATGATATAATGTCACTGCACAGTATCAGCAAAAATGCCAGCAAATCTCACATTCCTCGTTTGATCTTTTTTTTAGTTGTCCAAAGTGTAAATTGGCTAAAATGTTATTTATTTCTGTAAAAAAATAAATAAGCATGATTTTTGCTGTGTTGTAAACAAGTAGTTTGCGATTATGCATCTCCTTTGAAATATATGTTTGTGAGAAAATAACTACAGTTACTAAGTACATGGAATAGTGCATTGTCTTGCAGGCCATGTGGCTGTATCAGTAAATTAGCCCGACCAGTTCTGTGTATAGCTGTACGTGTTCAGATTGACACATCAACTCCTGGTGGGGTAATTAAAGCCACAAGTAATTGGCAGCAACCAGGAGCCTCGTCACAGCCGTGTGGTGTTGATCAAAATCTGGGACCAGTGTCTCACAATACTGGTTTTAAAGCCGACATATTTTAACTCTTAGCCTACTAACCACGTAATTTAAGAAAGGCTTGGGCAGACAGTGTATATCCAGATGAACCAGCTCTCTTCTGGCAGCTGTCTGATAAGGATTTATATTTGTTTTTTGTGTATTTTAATGGATTTATTTACTTTTACATTTAATATATATGCTACATTAGCAAAGAAATTAGATAACAGTTTAGCCTGAGCTCCAAACGAAATGAAACATGTTCTGTGTTAAAGTGAACCTTCAGAAAAAAATAATCCAAAATGTCCTGTAAAGAATATCGCAATAAGTGCACTTTAGAGCAGGGGCAGACCCAGAAAATTTTGGTGGTCATGTGAAGTGGGGGTATGACTGTATGACTCAAGATCTATTCAACTTTATCACAGTGAATACTATATATATATATATATATATATATATATATATATATATATATATATATATACATATATATATATATATATATATATATATATATATATATATATATATATATATATATATATATATATATACATAGTAAGGGACATTTACTTAGACCTAAGCAGTCAAAAGACAAAATCTACTTTAAAAGCTTAGAATTTTTTAAGTTTACATGTATGTGTTTTCACAGATCCACTCTTTTACCTGGTTGGTGGCAGGCGGAAGGGTATACTGGAATCAAGTTATTTTTTCTCAGTCTGTTCGTCCTATGGAAAAAAGTTTTGTCAGGCTGCTTCTACAGTTTAACATCAATTTTGAAATATCACAATTACCTCAATTACCATGGGAACCTGTGCACCTGTTTTTATCGTTGCAGTCAGATGAAAATGGCAGGACTAATTTTCCCTTTTAACAATATACTTCAGATGTTGAGATAAAAAAGAGACATATTGACAAGGAGCAAGGTGGGGTGATTCATTGATAACCCTATTGTTGTGTGTGTAATTTTTCTAGGAGGCTGGATTAAGGTTAAAGTCCATCTTTATACATTATATGATGTGAAATGAATTAGTCACACAGTTAAAGTCCAGTAGCAATACAAATTTATCAAATGTTCACAAAAGGTGAGCATAAATGTAAAATTTACTATAAAATGCAACTTGAAATGAAATATATTTTTTACATAAACTATATCTACAGCATGTGTAAATGCAGCATCCTGTGAAACTTGGTACTGTTATGTAACCATCACAGGTCTATAGAGATCACCTTTCATGGTTTGTACTTGACCCTTAACCTTCTACTATATCCACTAAATGAGATACATTATTAGATAGTCTGTCCTGAATAATCCCCAAATGCAAATAGGTCCTTTCATTTGGATTACTCAGTTTTTACACTCATGTTCTTTAGAGTGTATGTTTACTTTCCTGCCTTTCTTGTGATACCTATGTTAACTGCAAAAGAACAGGCGATAAAGTCCAAGAATTCCAACTAAAAGGACCTACCTACTGTTTGGACAACCTCAGATATTATCTAACAAGGGAGACAATTTCCATTTTACCAATATACCATATTAAATACTTGCGGAGTGGTAAAGTTTAAGAAGAGACAGTTAATCTAACATGGTAACTATGTTAACAGCTTATCCAACAAAAAATCAAAATTTTGTTTAAAAAACAAATGTTCATTCTGTTGAAAAAAAAAGCTTCACTGTAAATGTCACAAATTTTCACAAATTTGGCGCAGATGGCGTTCTGAATCTAGCAGCAAATTAGTCCAAACCATTTGGTGTCTTGTCTTGTGTAGTTGAATCTGGACTTAGATTGACACAGCAACTCCTAGAAGGGTAATCAAAACTACAAGTCACTGACAGCGTTAGAGCAACCACCAGCCTCTTGTCTGCAATATATCATGTTGCAATTATTTTCTTCTTAATTGGATCTTTTACATTCAACTGTGACTGCAATTTATGAATTAAATTCTTTTTTTGGTGGACTGTCTTAATGACTTTGAGATGTGCTAACTAAAAAGGAAGACCTCTCATGTGCTAACTAAAAAGGAAGTCATTTCATGTGCTAACTAAAAGGAAGACATCCCATGTGCTAACTAATAATAAGGAAGTCAGTGTCTCACAATGCTTCTATTTACCACATGCTATTCTCAAGTTAATTACGACTGCTGAAATGTTTTGGTTATTTATATGACATATAAAATGATGATCTTTTTTGAGATGAAGAATTCTCTTCTGTACTGTTGTTTTTCTTTGTTCATTGAGCACAGTACACCAACAATAATGTTAATTATTACTTGCAGAAAAAAAGACCCTAATTAAATGGCATGGTAGAACTCTTGACGTACCTCTACAAGCTAGCTAGAAAGCATTTGAAAGGATGATATCCAACAATTTGGCCATTCAGAATACATCAGTTTTATGTGTAACACTAGCAGCCAAGCCTTTGTTGTTGTTTTTCAGGAATGATAACTGAGCATAAGTATAGTCTTGTATTTAATCAAAACTATTTTTAATAAAACTTCAGTGGTTGGATGGTGTACATGTAAGACATGAAATAGTAAAACTGATTTATGTGCATCACCATCATTTTGCAATTATTGGATTCAGGGGATGCCCATGACTGAGCAGTTAGAGTCGCTGACTTAAAACTCAGCGTGGGTTTGAGTCCCGGTCAGGGTGAGAACTTTCATGTGGGGAGGTTTTCTAGCTAACCTGGGGTCTTCCTCCATCAATGATTAGCTGCACGTCGCCAATATCACCATAATTGTGTTGGTGTGATGTTACAAAAAACAAACAGAACAATCATGTTTGTGGTTTTACATGACAACTCCTACACAAAGACTTCAACCAGCATCTTTTAGCTTGACCTTCAAAGTAACCAACACATGTTGCACTGTGATGTTTGTTTTTTCTCGCTTGAACAAAGTGTCAGACTTCCAACTTTAAATTACAAAAATGTTTATGAACCTTTTTTATATTGCTGTACAGACATTGTTTTGGAAAAGATATTGTCTATTGTTATAGTGGTTTTGTTTTTCCAGTCTAAGGAAGATATTTGATTTAATTTTTTTTTTTAAATTCTTGATCATGGCTTTAAAGATATATATGCCAAAGATAAATTAGTTTTTATTACAGTGTGAAGATAAACAAGAATTGGTCTTTTATAGAATAAAGGTTTATTAATAATAATCATAATTGGCCAAGAAAACAGATACAAGTTAGATTGGTTATTGATTATACTTGGCTCCTGTTGATCTTTCTCTAATTGGCACGTGTCAGATCTTTTAATGTTTAAAATTTAAAAAAAAAGTACTTTTTTCACCATTTTTTTTAATTTGACATCTTATTTTGTAACTTTACACAAGTTTTATTGTGAATTTGGCTCTTATAGTTCACTTCTTGCAAGTTCCAAGTTCCTGAGTAGAACCAAGGACCTTGGTAGAACCACCACTTAGGTACATAGAATAAAAAATTGTAAATGGTGTTATACAACAATTGTGTCTGGCATAGTAAAGTTTAAAATTTGGATCTGTTTTTGGGCTAATTCTGTAACCACACCAACAGGACTGATGTAAATTTTAAATCAACATCTTCAGATCAAAGTTAGGCCCAGAAAATCCATTTTTTTCTTATGTTTAATTCACTGTGGCTTGACTTCCTGACATATGATGGAATGTTTATTGACTACATCTGACGGTCTGCATTTATGTCTGTGATTGGCTTGTATTCCACTTTGGTTTTACCATTGCATCATCTGTTTTTCCATCTTCAAGAACTGCCTACTGCCAGTTGATTAGATTTAAAAATAAACTTGTCACAGTCAGGCTTGAGGTTTGCTTGAGAAAAAATTACAGAGCTTGCATGTAACGTAGATTAAATCTGGGTGTCAACTTTTTAAATTAATATGTCAAAGCTAAGAGAACATTTCATTGTGATGTTCTGTTCTAATACATGTTAATTATGTAAACTCTATCAATTTTGACAGGATCATTAATTTTGATTGTTAACCATTAAAAATGTTCAACAAAAACAAAAGCACATGAATTAAACTGAAATTTAAACAAAATGAGAATCAGTAATTACTAATCAATACTGAGTATATATGGAGGCTTTATTTGGGTAACATCTGTCAGTTGGTCTGTCGGTTGGTTAATTCATTGACAAGATCTATCTGCACTATTTCATTGGCTATTTTTGTTTGTATTTTTATAAAACTTTACAGGATTAGTAAGTACAAAGCCTAGTTGTGCATAACTATGGCACATCATAACTTAATTGACTTCACAGGTGGTATCTGACAGTTTGCCTGTATCAAATGCACGTACCATTTTTTTTTCAATATTTGGGGAATTTAGGCATAGTTACTGCAAAAACTCGTACTTTAGTGTCTGAAAATATTATTATGAACACTATCTATATTGTTAGACAATACAAATTAGGAAACCGAACCTGGAACTGCAATCGGTAGAGCGTCAGCTCCAGGTTTAGGTAGCCCTGGGTTCCATTGCGGACCGCGACATACCAAAGACATTAAAAATGGTAGTGGTATAGCTGCCTTGCTAATGCTCAAGCAAATATAAGGGTAGTTCCATGATTTGTTGGCCCGGTGTCAGGATAATGTTACTGGGTGTGGTATCATTCCAGGTGTTCATGGCATGCTATACTCAGTGAAGGCAGCACTGTATCTGCTTCAAGTGGACACTGTCTCCAGATAACTGAAATACCATTTGTGGGATGATAAATCAAATAAACAATTAAGAAAAATCATTCTAAATGTCATTCTTTCTGAATCTATAAATAATCACCATAGTGATCTCTGCTGACGACGATGACGATATTACATGATCTAAACAAGTAATTTATCACATAATTTTCCTAGTTTAAAATAACTCTCTCTGCAGCATGGCTCAGATAGGAAATACATGTTTGAAATGACAAGACCTTTTCAGGTACCAATGA
Organism: Sinonovacula constricta; assembly: GCA_007844125.1. Taxonomy (NCBI): domain Eukaryota; kingdom Metazoa; phylum Mollusca; class Bivalvia; order Cardiida; family Solecurtidae; genus Sinonovacula; species Sinonovacula constricta. The sequence goes on along the minus strand of CM017560.1, from coordinate 34,291,576 downwards.
CCTAATAGGTAAATTGAGAAAAAAATATTTGGTCCAAACTGATGGATACCCCCTTAACTGCGTTATGACCCTTTTTTATCTTTATAAACTGGGGCAAATCTTTTTCTGGGCTAGGGGTGGTGGAGGTATGCATCATCTTTAATGATAATACTATTAGAAAGTCGTATCTCCTTCTCACCCCACTTTATTGAACTGCAAATATTAACTTGTGCTACTAGAGTGCTACAAAGATAAGATTGATTTGGTTTTGGATTTCCATTTCTTCTTGGTTTATTTAGTATTAAACTACGATGGGCCTGTTGTTTTACTTAAGTCTGTAGGGTCTTCCTCCACCGACAGTTAGCTAGATCTTGCCAATACGACCATAGTTGTGTCTATGCGATGTAATAAAAAATAAAACAGACATAATCACTCAGTCTTTACTTACTGATGCCATTGTAAAACTATTGCCTTGTTGCCATATTTCAGGTGGGTTTCTGTTCAACAGTCTGGTCCTGTTTACCAACATCCTTCACATTGCCATGGACCTGATTTCTTTGTAAAACTATTGCCTTGTTGCCATATTCCAGTTAGGGTTCCTGTCCAATAGTCTAGCCCTGTTTCCAAATGTCCTTCACATTGCCATGGACCTGATTCCATTGTCAAGCTATTACCTTGTTGCCTGCCATATTCCAGGTTGTTTCCTGTCCAATAGTCTAGCCCAGTTTACAGATGTCCTTCACTTTGCCATGGACCTGACTTCTTTGTAAAACTATTGCCTTGTTGCCATGTTCCAGGTGGATTCCTGTCCAACAGCCTGGCCCTATTTACAGATGTCCTTCACCTTGGCAGCGACCTGATCAGCTTTGGCATCAGCCTGTTATCGATGTACCTTGCCAAGAAACCACCCACTAAAACCATGTCATTTGGATATCATAGAGCAGGTGAATTCTTGATAATTATTTTTTAAGCATTTTATGTCATTTTCTTGTCTTATAATATATGTAATGGTGATGTCATAAATTGAAGAGCTTATATGGTCAACTAAATAATTTTATGTCAATTATTTGATACAATTTGAGTGCTCTAAAGGTCAGCTATGTAATTTTGTCATTTCCTTGAAATTAATTAGAAAGCTTCAATGGTCAACTAAGTATTTTTATGTCACTTAGTCAAACACCAGACCTGGTATTGCAGTCGGTAGAGCGTCGGCTCCAGGAAATGAGCCCCGGGTTTGATCCCGGACTGCGACATACCAAAGTCATTAAAAATGGTAGTGGTGTAGCTCCGTTGCTAATGCTTAAGCAAATATAAGGGTAGTTCCATGACTGGTTGGCCCGGTGTCAGGATAATGTGACTGGGTGTGGTATCATGCCAGGTATTAATGACATGCTATACACAGTGAAGGCAGCACTATATCAGCTTCAAGTGGACACTGTCTCCAGATAACTGAAATACTGTTGGTGGGACTATAAACCTAACAAACAAAAAAACACTTAGTCGAATGCTCAACTTAGGAATTTTATGTCATTTAGCTGATATAAATTTGAAAGCTTTAGTGGTTTACTATATATTTTTTATGTTATTTAGTTGACAAGAATAAAAAAAGCTCTGATGGTCAATGTTTAGTTTTCTTTTTTATATAGGTTTGGGTGGTTTTGGTATTTATTGTAAATTAAAAATTCAGTAAAATACTTTCTTGTCATAGTCCATCACCTTGGCAGTGACTAACCAGTTTTGATGGTAGTCTACTCTCAATATACTTGGTAAAAAGCAACCCATTTAAAACCTTTTACTTGGATACTGTGGGCTAAGTGAGTTTCTAAGGAGAACTTGCATAGCATACAAAGTGAATAACCAGAAATGCATAAAGAGTGAGTAATAAAAAATTATGAAATAACTAGACATTTTTTGGTTTTATTTAGCTGTTCTTGTTTCATATGGTACCTCCCAGTTATATTCAGTACTTGATTGTTGGGAGTATCCCTATTGAAGTTTTGAACAAATATTATTTCCTTGAGTAACCAGTTTTGGTGCCCTTCAAACCTTGTTTAATTTTACTAAAGAGTAAATGAATATTAATTAGAAATTTAATGTTTCCTCCCTTAACCCTTTCCAGCATGTATACACCTTTTTACACTTTACAAACCATTCACAATCATTAGCAGAATCTGAATGACTAAAGGTTTATGTGTAGAATTTTTCAGCCTTAAATCTATTTTTACAAGCTGAACATACATTTATTAAAATCATTTTATCTCTTTTAAAGAAAAACAATTAAGTCAGGTGAATTTTAAAAATAAATAAATTGAACAATGAATAATAAAGGTTAATTAAAAAATTGAAAAAGTCACACAGATCTTCTATAACTGAGTACCTCACTTCCATATGTTCTTAATTACAGACCCCATCTGTTATAGATAATTATACATGTATTCTCCATTTCAGAGGTAATTGGGGCCTTGATCAGTGTGTTCATTATATGGTCAGTAACTGGTGTGCTGGTTTATGTAGCTATAGAACGTATTGTACATAAACACTACATGGATGTCAAACCTAACGAGATGCTTATCACCGCTGTGCTGGGAGTCGTCTTCAACATCATGTAAGTTATCAAACAGCTGGATGGTTTTGTTTTTCATAAGGGAGAGCAGGGGTTGAAATCATAAAGACACTTTGTTATTATTAACCCTTTAATTCATAGTTCATCTATCCTTTTGAAAATTCACATGACTTCGTTGTTTTTCTTTAAAAGAGATCAAAGGATTTTAATAAATGTATGTTCAACTTGTGATTAAAGATTTAAGGCTGAACCAGTCTACACATAGGCCCTTAGTCATGCAGATTCTGCTAATGATTCTGAAGGCATAAAATGGCATATGCATGCAGGAAAGGGTTAAACTAAGAAATTTCACTAAGTCTTGAAATACTTTCTCAGATATACCATGACAACAATCATAGTAGGTATGTATATTAATATAAAAGTAAAGTTATTTTTTTGTCTTAAACTAAGAAAACTTGTCAAATCTTGAAACATCTTCTTAGATATAAGATGGCAACTATCATAGTAGGTATGTATGTATCAATACAAAAAATATGATATTTTTTCTGTCTTAAACTAAGCAATTTCTCAAATTTTGAAACAATTTCTTAGATATAAGATGGCAACAATCATAATACGTGTGTACATGTAAGTATTAATAAAAAAATCTTAGTTATTTATTTTTACTGAAATTATGATATTTCCTAAAATCTTGAAATATTTATTAAGATACAAGAAAATGCCTATAATCTATTCTTAACACCATTTTATCTTTTAGTATTTAAAATAAAAATACACAACAAACAAACAACACAAAAAGCAACTTCAGTTAAGGTCAGAAAAAAAGAAACAAAGATTCTATATGACTACCACTTCAGATGTTAAGTCATATTATGTTTTATTAGTGAATAGTTTACATAAAATCTGTTTTATTTGTCAACTACTGGTTGTAAAGTATTCTAGCCATATTGCTTGAGATCCGTCAAAAAATACTGAGGATTCTGAACAGACATCTCCCAACGACAGCTTGCTGATTTTGCCTGGTAGACCTGCAATGTCTGATCAGTTGGTGTTTTTCCAGTTTAGAGTTCACTTATTTGACAATCGAGAAAAATTGCAAGTTAAATAGAGCTGGTTTTGTGTAATTTGCAAGTTACTTTACATAACATCAAAAGATGACTGGAAAATATTTAGTGAAAATAAACCAATGATTCTATATTTGAATTCTGATGTATTTTATTGATAATGAAATAAATTTGACAATGTCCAGTTATTATCTGTAGATTATAAATTCCCTTTACATAAACGTTTCCATACCAGGAATTATAACCCATGCACAGTGGGGCTGTGGATTTACTAGAAAACTACTCTTAAAGTTCAGTTTCTAGTGCATCAAATAATAAATGATTATTAAATGAGACAATTTCCAATTATTTCAGTATGGGTGTTGTGCTACATTCCGAGATGTGTTGCCGAGGATCAGGTTCGGTACCCAGTTTTGGACATGGTCACTCCCACGGGTCCGGTCACTCCCATGGATCAGGCCATTCCCATGGCCACTCACACAGCCATGGAAACCATACGTCACATTCCACCCATAACCATAGCAACAGTAAACATGGCAACAATCATAGGCATGTACATGTATAATGTTTTTTGGCAATTTTTATTTGTATCACAAAATATTATTTGTAGCAGTTATGATAATAACAATTACATGGTAACAGTCATAATATGTATGTTCTTAATGAACCTATGAATAGGATTTTAGATTTTTGATAATTATATTTAATCAATCCAGTACCCATTTTTATAAATATGTATGTTTTATTTGAACTATTTTATTTTGTATTTAACTATGTACACTTAAGCAGTCACCATGGTAAAATGTTAACATTTATCATTATGTATAATATATATGAAAATAGCCTTTGTTTAATATTGATTTTTTAACAGATTCTACATAACATTGGAAATAGTTTCTAACCTATACACTGATAAATTGTAAAATAGCATGTCCACAAAAACAGCACATTGTTAAAATGATTTTTTACTGTCATTAATGATTGTTTTTTAGGTCCAACCATACCCGTGGGAGGAGTGATGATTATCAGCCCCTGCTAACTGATGATGACAGTGTGCAGGTGGTTGAGAATGTACAAGATGAGGAAGCTGTGATAGGAACTAATGAAAAAGTTAAACATCCAAAAAATATAAATGTCAGAGCGGCTTTTATACATGTTATAGGAGACCTCATCCAGAGCTTTGGAGTGCTGCTTGCATCATTGATAATCAAGTTAAATGTAAGTGAGCAGACAGCTTCTTTGAAATAAAACTTTTTGCTTAATTATGACATTGAGTTAATATTTAAATCTTAGTTTTAAGTTAAGCTTACATTTTTTGTAAATATTTTTTGATGTACATTTATGTCTCTTCACAGCAAAAACAAGTAAACTTTAAAAAGGGATGTGAATATTACTATTTTACTTTAAAAATGATAATTAAAAGACTTTTGACAGTTTAGTTTAATGATAGAAATAAACGAATGATTCATATTTTACTTTTAAAACTTACGAAAACCTGCAATATCTTTTTTTCTGTATTTGGGATATGTCATAGCTACACAATTGTAGTCGTTAACATGACATCCAGCTATCATTTATAGTAGAAGACCTCAGACACATTTCTAAGTAGAACCACTGGTGCACCTGCAGGTTTGCTAAAAAACCTTTCCATGTGGAAGTGTTAGTCCCGACAGGACTCAAACCCACACAGTTAGGAACGTTGGGGTCAGAGAAGTTATAAATCAATGATTCTACTCACTATGCCACAGGCATCTCGGTCCAACAATGTCAAATTTAAATGAGAAATATACGATTAAGCATTGAAACAAACTTAAATTTACAAGCAATATGGAAAGTATTAGCTCTGTTATACTACAATCATTCATATCACATTTATATACATAATGTTGCAGATTATTTTTATGGCAAATAAATATGACACTTTTATGAATGTATGCATAAATAATTGTAAACCAAGTATGGGCAGTCCTTAGATTGATCCCGAGTCGGGACATACTAAAGTCATTAAAAATGGAAGTGGTATAGCTCCCTTGCTAATGCTCAAGCAGATGTAAGGGTTGTTTTACAACTGGTTGACACATTGTCAGGATAATGTGACTGGGTGTGGTATCATACCATTTATTACCTTGAGCAAAAACCTTACCTCAAATTGTTCCACTCTTTCCTGATGTATAAAAAGGAACCTGTGGGGGTTATTTGAATCATAAGTATGATTTCACAGTGTCAAGTGTCGGCTGCCATAGTAATGGATAGACAAATACATCCAATGACCAGGGAATAACAGTAAAGAAGGCTGAACAAGCAGTAGCTTAAAAGACACTATAAGTTGGTATAGCTTATATCTAACATCAGTTATTTCCAGTATGTTAATTGGCTTCAATAGTGATAGAACAATTTTCCTACCTATGAAGTATGTATGATGTTGTTCTACCTGTTAGGTTCCTTCTCAAGACTTTGACCAAGTTATCTTAACTGCTGCCATTTTTCTATTTCTGTATCTTTCATTTTTTTACAGGATGATGACAAGTATCGCCTGGCTGACCCCATTTGTACATTCCTATTCTCAGTATTGGTTCTTTTCACCACTTTTACAGTTCTACGAGACACCATGAGTATTATCTTGGAAGGTAAAATGAACTCTGATTTATTTTATGTCTAGTACCTAGTGGTGTATTATACACTAATTTATTTTATACCTAGCAGTGTATTATACACTAATTTATTTTATGCCAAGTGGTGTATTATACACTTGCTCTGTTTTATTTTATGCCTAACAGTGTATTATACTCTTATTTATTTTATGCCAAGTGGTGTATTATACACTTGCTCTGTTTTATTTTATGCCTAACAGTGTATTATACTCTTATTTATTTTATGCCAAGTGGTGTATTATACACTTGCTCTGTTTTATTTTATGCCTAACAGTGTATTATACTCTAATTTATTTAATGCCAAGTGGTGTATTATACACTTGCTCTGTTTTATTTTATGCCTAACAGTGTATTATACTCTAATTTATTTAATGCTAAGTGGTGTATTATACACTTGCTCTGTTTTATTTTATGCCTAACAGTGTATTATACTCTAATTTATTTTATGCCTAACAGTGTCATATACTCTAGCGGTGTTTTATGCTCTGATTTATTTTATGCCTACCAGTGTTTATACTGAGATTTATTAAACACTTTCAAAATACTACTATTGGAAAAAGTGTTCATCACCATCCTCGTACATGTCATTAATCGTTTTTATTAGTTTTGAAACATTTTTAAAGAAACATTAGATGATTCTTTTTTGGAGTGTTAACTTTTCTTTTTTATAACACCAATGGTGGGAACATCTGTGGCCTATAGACCCATTTCTATTTTTTGCACATAATATCAGTATGCACCTTTACACGTACAGGGGTTCCCCGAGGTACCAATTACTATGCAATCAAGACCAGTCTACAGAAGTTAGAGGGAGTAAAGGCAGTTCATGGCCTGGCGATATGGTGTCTTACACTGGAGAAAAATGCTCTAGCAGTACATCTAGCTGTGGGTAAGTGCTCTTTAATATTTTATTCATAGATTTGGTCCTTAAAGCAAACATTTAGTGTAGGGCTAGAGGTTTTTTGTTTCATTACTGAGGCATATTTACCCTAATTTTTCAAATTGTATTATCTCCCTTGTGGCTGGAGTTTAATATATTGATATATATATGTATTAACATTATGGAACCACCCCTAGTTTAAACAATTGAAAACACCTTAGACTGCTTTATGGATACAGTACCTTACTTCATAGAATATGATACATACATAGTAATGTTATATAAGCACAATGGTTAAAACAAAGTACTGTACAATTTTTTTCTTAAATAATGAAAATACTTTTCTAAAATGGAGATAGCTTTAATATTTCTTTTTATTCAAAAATAGGGTATTGCTCACTGCATGTAAATTACCTCTTAGTGATTGGTCATTGTTATTATGTTGTCAGATATCAATGAAACTTCATATCATACGTATGCTTTATTTTTGTGTAGTGTAGAGTATAGACCCATGACCTTAAGCTGCAAGCATACATTACATTACAAAAATACATAATTTTCTGCTTAAAGCTTTAATAATTAATTATATTTTTTTTCTTAACCAACCCAACTGTTGACCACATGGCTGTTTTAAACAGTTCAACATAGATTTAACTACTTCTTGTTTCAATTTCCTCCTTATACCTATTAATGCAATTCATATTTTTTTTACTTTATAGACCCAGCTGTTGACCACAAGTCAGTTCTACAAAGTGCTTCCATCCTGCTTCAACAGGAGTATGACTTTGTCCACACAACCATCCAAGTTGAAGATTTCCAGTCGGAAATCATGGCCAAGTGTTCGCAGTGTACTGAACTCTACAAATAATGACAATCTGCAAAAAAAAAACCCATATTTTATGTTGAAATATTGGAACACTATGTTTGAATATTGTAAAACCATACTTCATTCATAAACCTATATATTTTAGTATTTCCAGTCACGTTAAACATGGTATAATTAATTACTTGTAAATTCATTTTTAAATCATTAAAACAATTTCTAAATAATGTTAATATATTATAGTAAAACAATGCTTAAATCATGTTTAATCATTCCTTTATCATGTTCAACCATATTTCATCATGTAAAGTCATGTTTTTTACCATGACCACAATGGTAAATCATGTAAAACTACAAGATTTAAATCCTGAAACCCCCTTTTGTTCCAACATGTTAATTATATAAAATATTACTCATCACTGGTTGACTGTTGTTGTTTAATGTAAATCTGTTTATATATACATTTATATTTACATTTTCGAAAGTGGGCCTCAAGGGTTTTTTTTTGTTATTTTTTTTTACATAAAATTGTTCACTGTTCAGTTACAAAGCTGAAGTGTGACATTTTTTATAGCTTATCAGATTATGAATATGATGATGAATATTTCTAATATACTTATGATGATGATGATGATGATGATACTGATGTTGTTGATGATAATTTTGATGATGATATTGTTGTTCTTGTTGTTGTTGATGATAGTGATGAAAAAGTTCAGAAGGTTGTTGTGATATAAGACTTGATTATGAATAGGTTTATCAGATGATAAATGTGCCAATGTCAGTAATGGTCATTCGTAAAATCCATTTTATATTCATCTGCTCAACTGTCTGTTATTCTGACAGCATAGTTCTAGTGTGTTAAAGCATATTTTAAGATTCATTTTATGCCTAATCTTCTTTTTACAAATCTGCATTCATGAAAATGTAAATAACAAGTTTGACTTTCAAAACGAGAGTTTTTTGCATCTCATTTTTTTGTATGAGTTCAGTTATGAGATAAAATGGGGTTGTAAATGCAATATGTTGATATTGATAACTTAAAAATGTAATCAAATAATAATTTTACTATGTCTAGTGGAGTGCCCACTTGACTGATGCCACATGTATATATATGATATAGCTTTGATGATATTGTTTATATAATGTTGTCAAACTGGTATGAAGTTACTCCTAACGTTCAAGTTCAAAATTAAGCATTTTTAATACCATGTATGTCAAAAAAGTTCTACCGGTTTGTGCATAGAGTTCTAGGTGAATGTTAATGTGTTGTATTTTTATATCTGGTGCTTGAATAATAGCATTTATTAATCCTCTTCCCCCTTTGATTTTTGCTTGTTAAATTGTAGCATTTTTTAACTCTGTGATTCCTTATGTTCAGGTTGGTGATAGTCATAGTCACTTCATAATTTCGTGTCACCAGCATTAAGAATATTCTAGTCAAAATTATTAAGCTCAACCTAATAAGAAAAATCATGAAATTCTTTGTTAGAGCAAAAGTGAGTTAGAAGGTAATCGATGGGTGCAAAATTTCTTTAAGTAAATTGATAAACTTTAATTTTAAGTAGAATGTTTTGTGTCAGACAATATTAGGTATCCTTAAAAGAATTGTTTACAAATTAAAAACATTATTCTGGTTGACATTTGGAATACATGAGATATTCAAATCCATGCAAAGGAGGCCCAGTGGGTTAGTGGTTAGAGGTGCTGACTTATAACTCCTCAGTCCCTTGGCTTGTAGGCTTGAGTTCCAGTCTGGGTGAAAACTTTCACGTGAGGAGGTTTCCAGCTAACCTGCAGTGTGCCAGTGGTTCTACCTGGATACAAGTAGGCTCTTCCTCCACCAATAATAAACTACATGTCGCCAGTATGACCATAATTGTGTTGGTGCATCCTAATAAAAAAATATATATCTTTGCACAGTGCAACTCAAACTTTAGATTGGTTTAGAAATAGGTCTATTTACTATTAACCAATGAATCACGTATTGATAAGGTTGAGTCAGTTGTAGATCCAGTTCAGTCAGGTTTATATCCAGATCAGCTTAATGTAGAGCAAGGTCAGCCAAATTTAGAGCCAGATCAGTCAAATGTAGGTCCAGGTCTGCCAAATGTAGATCCAAATCAACTACATGTAGATCCAGATCAAAAGTACAGCCAGATCAGCCAAATGTAGAGCCAGATCAGCCAGATGTACAGCCAGATCAGCCAAATGTAGATCCAGACCAGCTACATGTAGATCCAGATCAAAAGTAGAGCCAGATCAGCTAAATATAGATCCAGATCAGCCAAATGTAGAACCAGATTAGCTAAATATAGATCCAGATCAGCCAAATGTAGAGCCAGATTAGCTAATTGTAGATCCAGATCAGCCAAATGTAGATCAAGGTAAGCCAAATGTAGAACCAGATCATCCTTATTAATAAATGTAGCAAAAAAGGTTTAAAAGCCTATGATTGCCTTGGTGTAGTGGTAGGATCATCGGCACTTAACATTTTGGCTTAGCCTCCCACCACTAGGGTTCTAGTCCCAATTGGGGCAAAGGACTTACTCTGGGAAGGTCTTCCAGCTGACCTGGGGTCTTCTTCCACCAAAATAGCTGGACGTCATTATAATGATCGTAATTGGTCACTGATGTATTTAAAAAACAAAAACCAGGCCTATGTGGCAGTTTCCTGTTTTCAATATTCTGATTAATGCATGTCTGCAAACAAATACATGTGCTTTCTATAATGTAGGCATTTACATTTAAATTTTGTATCTCACTTTGGTTACCTCACATAGGTTAAGCACTTTAATATTGTATTTCTACTCGTTTAGGAAACGATCATTTATTTTAAAAAGCATATAATCTCTCAAATGTTGTTTTTTTCACTTGTCAGTTGCTGTGAAAAATAATAATTTACACAATTAAATCCAAGATTGGGAGACTCCAACTGTTGGGTGACCTTCTTCATAGGAAACTTGCCAAGATGCCTTTCCTTTTAAAGGGTTTGTCCTTTGCAAGACTGCATATATCTCATACAATTTTAAGTAACAATTTATAATAATCAAATTGAGTAAATGCCATACTGATTCGTAAAACAGGATAAATAGTTGTGTACATTTGATATTGATGACGTGTATTGTTTTTGTTTGATGTTGTCCCTTATTCTAGTTAGACTTGATACTTTTACTGTACAGGTATATCAAGACATTTTGTCTATTTTTGATAAACATTGGCAAATATCTTCCAAGAAGTATTTACCTTTTTTGATTTCTTATATATATTTTTTTATTTAGAAACATTGTACATTTTAAAAAGTCATTCTTTTTTGAAAGAGTGACTGTATATGTTTTCACATGTGATTTTGATTATGATGATTAGCTTAGATAATTCGCAAATCTAAAACCAAATGCTATCTATGAATGGGTTTAAAAAATGTTGATTAACCCAAACTACAAAAAATCTAAATTAAACTCTTCCTTGAATTAAGATATTTTTCATCTATTTTCTATGGGAGAAATTTTCTACTATCTCTCTTGACTGCACCTGGTAGCGCAATGGGCAGAGCGTTGGCTCCAGGTACATGTGGTATACCAAAGTAGTTAAAAATGGTGGTGGCATAGCTCTCAAGCAAATATAAGGGTAGTCCCACGACTGGTTGGCCTGGTGTCAGGATAATGCAACTAGGTGTGGTATCATGCCAGTTATTTACTGCATGCAATACACAGTGAAGGCGGCACTATATCTGCTTCAAGTGGACACCGTCTCCAGATAACTGAAGTACTGTTGGTGGGACGATAAACCCAATAAACAAACTATCTCTCTTGCTTCATACTTGTTCCATAATTTAGGCATAAGGTTTTAGTAATCTTTAAAAATAATAAACAAAATCTAAATCTTGTAATATGTATTGCCTTCATATTTATTAAGAGTCACATCAAACTGTTGCAATTCTTTTTGAATTTTTTCTAATTTTGTTATTTTTAATGCCATTTTTTCAAAAAAGAAAGCGGAGCTGCTATCATGACCTATCATGATGCTCTGGTCAGCATCTGATAATTCTTGTGAAAAACCATCACAGAAAGTCCATTTAAACTTAAAACACTTGTTCTCTATCAAAAGACACCTCATTTCAAAATTAAAAAATTCTGGCAGAGTTATGCCCCCTTTTTCTACTCTTATTATTGTAAGAACTTAATTAAAGAATATCCTCCAGCTGAAATGCAGTGTGCAGGTGTTTATACCCAGACAAATGTCTATTGTCATAGGGTTTTCTCTTCCAAAAATATCTGGATGATGCTATAATGACCGTTATTTTGTGTCCCTTTGATGTATTATTATAAACAGTAATTGTACTTATATTATATAAGGACCTGCCAATGTATTTTGATTCAGTTTTGTTTAGTTGTCCTAAGTACATTTATATACAGCTCATTGACACAATTTAAATAAATATGATAACTTTTACTCATTTTTCAACAAGTTGATCTTTTATATTATATGTCTGCAAAATTGAAATTATTTTCAAGTTTCTATCCTTTTATGGTATTTAACATTGCTACAACGTTGTTTACAAGTCATTGTCATTTATAGAAATTCTGGCTCAATGCTTTTTCTTACATTTTGTTGATCCCTTGTTTTTCATTTGTTTTTCCCCATGTTGTTGCTTGTTTCTATGTGTTCATGTTTATTAATCCACATTTTATAAAATAATCAGCGCATTTAAATTTATTCCAGTAGAAAGTTGTTAATAAATAAAAGTTCGAATATATATTTTGAAAAGAAAAGTTCTTTTATCATATTATATGGATTTTATTAATAAAGATTTATATTTGTATACTGTCTTGTTATTATTTATCACATTTAGTAATATGACAAAACCAGATGGCTCATTTGGTAGAGCATCGGCTTGCAGATCAGAAGGTCGCAGGTTCAAACCCTGGCCGGGTGAAACCAAAGACTTTAAAGTTGGTAGTAGTGGCTTCCCTCCTAATGCTCGGGGCTAAGGGACAGCATTACGCCTGACACGTCGATCTCAGTATAATGGACCGGCCGGGTTCAGTCCTTGGGCACCTCACAAGTTCCCCTGTGCTATAATGATAGTAATGTCGCTGCACAGTATCGGCAAAAAGACTGGCAAATCCCATCCTTATATACAATATTTGACCACATAGTGCAATCAGTAAAGCTTTGCCAGAATACTGGAGGTCCCACTTTCAAACCATTGTCACAATATACCAGACTCATGAAAATGGTTGTGGTATAGCCATGTTTGATTATGCTCAAGCAAAATATAAGGGTATTCTCATAACTGGTTGGTTCGATGTCAGAATAATATCTCATCTTGCTAAGTGTTCATTGCAGGATATACACAGTGAAGGCAGTAATATATCTGCTTCATGTGGACACTGCCTAAAAGATAACTGAACTACTTTTTATGAAACGATGACCGCCAACAATCATAAAATATATGGATAGAGAATCAAGTGTTCAATATCCCCCCTTCTTGGTTTGTCTCTAGCTATTGCACCACCGGTCCTGGTGACATGTACAGCATAAAGATGGCTGACAGATCTGAATGATCTTTACTGTCTCCATTGTTATTGCATTGTCTCAAATCCCAGCTGGGGCAAAAACATTCTTTGAAAAGGTCTAATAGCTGATCATGTGGTATGTCAATGGTTGAAAACCAGCTGTTATTGGTAAGCAAGGATGCCTTTGGTCGAGTGGTGGTTGCGTAGGTTTGAGTTCAGGTCCAGGCAAAAACTTTCTTGCCGGGAGGTCTTCCAGCTAGCTGACTGTACGTCAATGTTTCATCCTGTAACAACTGCTGTGGTAGAAATATAAGCGCTTTAAACCAGCCTCACTGCTGGGTTAACTCTTTAGCAACGTGGTTACATTGGTTGGATAGTCAACTGCCGGACTGGAGTTGCTTGCCCATGGAACTTCCCAGGCCAAGTCTCGGGCCGAGACTTCTCGGAGGAGGAAGTCATGTAACAACCACAGAGGTAGAAATATAAGAGCTTTAAACCAGCCTCGCTGCTTAGTTAATTCTTTAGCGACATGGTTTAAGCAGTTTCCAAACTTATGCGGTTAAGCAACGGTTACCGTGGCTGGCGTGTGGATGGGTCAGGGGGGTTCCGTTTATGTGCTCACGTGTAAACATAGAACAGCTGACTTACTTTCGTTTCTTCTTCACACACAAAAAGAGGGACAAAGTGAATTAAAATGATACACCAAAATCAGAACTTGTACTTGTATGTTTTAAATGAATTTTACTCGCTTAGATAATTTTATTTTGCTAAGGGACAGAACGATTTCTGCTGTGCTGAAGGTTGTAACCACGAGAGATCTCGAGGTGCCACATGGAATTTTTACAAGATTCCTAACGATAAAAAGCTCTGACCTTTAGTTCCAGCCTTTAGTTCCAATTAAAATTTAAATTATCTTCCAAATTATGCCATTTTGAAGACCACTCCCCTTCCCCCCCCCCCCCCCCCCCCACCGCCAAGTCAAGGAAAAAATGATTTAAAGTGCCAAGTATATTTTCCCATAGACCAGCAGTAAGAAAGGCCTCAAGATGACAATCAAAAGAAAACATAAAAACTATGCCTGGTAAGCTAATCGTTTTTGATTAGCACCCTCTTCCCCACCCAACAGGCAAAAACCAACCAGAAAACCTTCTTTCATTAAGGTTATTTTGATTTCAAATAAAGTGAATTGTTTACATGAAACTCTCTAATAAAAATTCTGTTTGTGGTTGAAGAAGAAAAAATGTTTATATTTATATATACCTTGAGTAATCTGATATCATTTGTGTTTGACTAAAAACTCCAGGGATACATACTTGAATAACATTTATAACAATATTAACAATACAAGGCACCGCAAAAATAATGCATTTTACACTGTCGATTTATTACATAAACATAAACATTTGACAGTAACGAACCATAACTCTGATGGAAAGTAGAGTATTTGCTACTTTCTTTGTTATCCTTGTTCTCTGCTACATCGATATTTACAAGATGCATTGCTAACATCGGTATACTCGGTTTCTTTTGTTAAACAAGACCTCGCCAAACAGCTGAGAACTCCTATTAATGCCTGCTACTTTCTAAAATTGCAAGCTACACTTTATTGTTGCAAGCTATGCCGTTAAAAAAAGGAACACTCAATTCTTTTTTTGAAAAGGGTCTCATGGAACATCTGCGACATCTTATTATTTACTGCTCACGTATCGTCCCTACAAAAATGCATCCATAGGAGGCACCGCTCTCCAGAGCGGCGACCAAATATCTAAATAAAAGTACATTGGCGACGCGCTGGAGCGTGACGCTTATATGTGGAATGCTCACTGAAATTTGCCCATGGGGAAAGTTCGTTTTGCGGACTTTCTAAACCTGATAAAATACGGGTCCTTCGGTAGACGGCGTTCTATTTTATTTTATTTATTTTTATATTTATTTTTGTGTGTCTGTAACTTTCAAAATAACTTTGAAAATAAGCAATAAGATTCCCAGAAAGAAAGAAAAAACGTTCTAGAAATATACTATCTGAACAATACTTATTTGTGCAATGTGAGGCCGCAGCATACGTGCAATTACTGCTTGTGCACTTTAGTTTTAAAGTTAATTAAAATAACATTGCCACTTTTTTCTCCATATTTAACATCTACATATGTAACATCTTAGAAAACCTATGATATAGTGTCGGGATTTGCTATTTATTTTGTATTAAATTATTCTATGGTCTCAGGAATATAAGTTATACATACTGTTTTGTCGAGATTTATAGTATACTGAAAACATTCAAGCAAATACGATAACGTTTCAAATGTCTTTTTCACTTGCTCTCATATTGCTTTCATCTCTTTACCTCTTCTACTTTTTGCGCCGACTTTGATGCTTCGCGTCAATTGCTTTTCTTGTTGTTTATCTATTGTTTATAGCTAAGGTGTAAATAGCTAAACAGTATTGGTATACATAATTATGAACTAACTGATGGTGACAGTCTCTAAGTGCTTATATAATCTTTATGCAAATTATAAGCATTAATTTTAAACTTCATCGTTTTAGTTTAACAATTAGTTCTTTTACCTGCGTAAAAACATAATTCTTGATCAGAGTTCCGAATAATGCCTTTAAATGTGATAGTCAACAGGACACTGGTTAAACATTCAACTCAAAAATCTTTTTACATATTTCGATCATGTTGCAGAGCTCTACTTCTTTCATATATTTTCTTTATACTAATCTTCCTGCACCGGTACAAATGACACTGAACTTAACAAGGAAGGGATGTAATTGAAAGTCATTTGGCGCTGAGATGGCTCGATATGGCGTGGTGATAGTCACCATACATGTGAACTTTTTCTGAGGCCAAAGTGGAAGATTTTCTATGGAGATTTGTTGTGGGGTTTTTTTTCCATATAAATGAGGAAGAAAGTTATCTGTTTCCCAATAGGAAGATTTCTGACAATGTGTAAAACACCTATCATTTACAAGAAATTTTGAATTTAAAAAATCCGTAAGAGTTCATGTATGAGTCACATGATGTCAAATATGGCCATAAGCTTTTTTAATCACCGATCGCTGTTTTGGCACAGCGTTGTGTGAATTTTATTATTATTAATAAATTAATCAAAATATTAATTATATAGGAAATTTCCATGCCATTGCAGCTACTTCTAGTATTGTTGTTACATATATAATATACAATCATTTGTACTTAAATATGAACATACTGATACAATTTATAATTGCCGCGATTTTCTCAATGGTTAGTACTTTTTCAATTTTGTTTTAATGTGCAGTGTAACAAACTGCCAAGTGTTTTCATTTTATCAGAGGTAAATATGAAGTTTCAGTTTTGGAGCAGGTTGCAAAACAAAGTAAGTATATTGATTTCAATCGGCGTTGAACCTGAACGTTTTAGTGTTGATTTTGATTAGAGCAGGCTTAATGGGTATTGTTTTAGATATTTAAAAATAAAAAATCAACAAATATGTTGTAGGCATCAATGTTACCATGTGTATAGCATTCACAGTAAATTTTCTCTTTGATTTTTTAATCTATTGCCTTTTCCCTAACGATTTTCATAGTTTCTTTAATTAAGCAAGGTATTTGAAGTTTTGCATTTTTACTTACTTAAATCTAAAACTAGGACATAAAACGTGTCATTTTTTACAAATAATAATCCGACTACCTAATTACATCCGAGAGATGATTCGTGAATTGTTCCAATTGAAACAATCAAAGCGGTGATTTCAATAGTACCGCTTCTTTTGTTCAAAAGAAAGAAAAAAGGCCAAGTGTATATATGCATCTTTTTTAAGAAAATAATGCCAATTAATTGTATGTCATACATACATCATAATTTGTCATAAATGGCGCTTTCTAAGAAGAAAGAACGCGACTAACATGTCTATTGTCACATAGTACCTACCCACAGGGACGTTATTTCTTCAGCCTTGTCAAAACCACACATTCAGCAGTGTCACGATATATGTTCCTGTTTTAAAGCAATAATACCAAGATAAAACAATAATATGCTTAGATAGACAGTATCGAACATTCGCACATCACTGAAATCTGGAAGATAGTATCCGACAGTTTGAACAAAACTTTTTTTCTCAATAGCCAAATAAGTCATTGTTACATGAAAAGGTCCTGCAAAACGCTGTTCATTAATGTAGTAGATCTGTGTTAAAAGTGAAGCATTTATCATTGTAAACAGGTAATCCTATCTGAGCCACGCAGAAGAGTGAGATATTTTTAGAATTAGAAAGCCACGTGACCATTTACTTTTGTGATACGTTATATAGTCATCCGGGTATCCCGCTCTGACGTCGATATCTATTTTAAGCAGAGATCACTATCGTGCTTATTTATATGTATAAAACGAATTTGTACAGTCTAGCATTGTAGGTAGTGATCAAAAACGTATTTAAGTATGTAGTTTAACTAAAGTATGAGTTTATGCAGAATTTATACCAAACTTAAGCAAAGCTTTGTTAAGATATTGTTACATGTTTCTAATATCGGCAAAGTGTCGGATACCACCTTGAAGATTATTGTCTAGAAACAGGGATGTGACTTAATTAACATGCATAAATCTATGATGGATTTTTCGCCGTAGAGGTGGGGGTCCCATTAAAGCAACAGAACAATTGACTTTCAATAATGACAATTCATATAAAAGAGGTCGTCTCTTTCTATAAGTATGTCGTTGCGTTCTTACAAATAAATTGTCAAAGGCAAAGACTAGTGGCATCTAGCAGAGCAGACTACAAAGGTTTTCTTTTTCATTTTTCTTTTCTTTTGATATTTTTAAATGACACGTGCTTGGTGTATTACACCAGTCGAAGCCTATAAACTTTTCGATAGCTTGGTATTACAGATTTTTTGCTACTTAGCACATGTTTAGGAGTGTACATATTTCGGAGATTATTGAAAAAAAAAAACAACATCATGTTGAGTTTAACAGATCGAAGCAATATTTTGAACGCTGGCACTTTCTTCTATATATTAACCATATGCTGTTTATTTTTATAAAACGAGAATAACCTTTGCAATTTTAGCGCAAAACACAAAGGTTATATCAATTCACTGTTTAAGTGTTTTCTGGCCTACTTCTTGTAGTGATGCCATATATTTTATGTGCTTGTCAAAAACGGATACAGCTACTACAACAGTCCCTGCCCAGTATAACTGAATCAAAGCGCTGAAAGTGTTGTATGTGTTGTGTTAGTTTTACAATTAAAGCGATTAAAACTGTGCAAAAAAGACGTTAAATGACTCCGGCGTAAATCGATTTCACAATTCATTAAAAAACAAAAGTCTTTAGCTGCAAAACAACCACCTTTTCTACATATAGGTTTACAATCTGGACTAAACCTAGAGCACAGTCACTTACATCTGATTAAAGAAATTATAACATTAAACATACGATTTTTGCCATATTGTTGTATTTTAACTAACGAAAGGTCTACAGCTGTTTTAGTGCTACCGGACGCGACCAAATACATGGAGTTTAAAATTAACCCCCAGTAATTAATTGGTCAGTAGACCATATATAGTTAACGGTTCCACGACAGATGATTTATTTCGTCAACACTAAACTCATGCGATTTACATCTAAATTTACCCCAATTGTAAACTACGTATAGAGCCGCAGAAGGCAGTGAGGCCTCTCGTGGGGTATCGCAAATATCAAGGACAATGTATTATTCATAGTCAAAGGAACACTTGTTCTAGTAACAGTTTTTTTCCTTCATCCCGTCCTTTAAAGTCATGAAGTAATATTCCTGTACTGCATTGTTCATTAATAAATCTGCATTTTATGCATGTCTGCATTACACAATAGAATCACATGAACATCTTTTTTAAACAGATTACACTATTAAAGTTAACTATGTGGACATTATTTTTCAATGACATCACTACTTTCGTCATACTTTGTCAAACAAATAGTCAACGCTTGGACACTTATTTAAATGGATCGGTTTTCTTTTCATTGCTTGCATTCGAGAAACCCATCAGGAAGTGCGAGGTTAGAGCTCTGTAAAACCGGTTTAAGCACCCCAGTAGGTCCATATAGCCGACTGACCGTTCCAAGGCGGTAACTGTAGGGTTTGCTCTTATTGTTAAATGACTCATCACAGATTTGTTCTCACTTTTACATTTGGTGTGCATGTGAATACCTTGGTCCTGTGTCTTTTCAATTTTTGTATATGTTGCAATGCTCACAGGACTTAGTCAATGCTTTGCAATTCCGAACTTCAGCTTTCTCACAACTCCGGACCGCAAGCGACACCGCCCAAAAATGACGGGCCAACAGTGTGTTCTTTTCATTGTCTGTATGGATGTTCAAATCCCGCAAACGTACCGTTTTGTAACATAAGTTGCTACGCTAATGGCTTCAACACTTTTGAGAAATTTAACCACGACTTTAGCAGATAATCTATAAAATGAAGCATGTGCATGCGGTCCAACGGGATTAACTTAGGGTGGTCTTAAGTGAATGTACTATTTGAGATTGCGAGGAGATTTTTCTCCGTTTGCCGTAAAAGAGCTTTTCTTCATCTGTGTAATGTCTTGTCTCAAAGTCTTTGTTACCTTTACCTTCAACATGTGTGTATTTGTGTGAATGCGACGAAATGTTCTGAAAACTAAAATTTTCCTAAAGGGCTCGACCGACAGTTGCATTATGACAAATGCTTACTTTTATAAAGGCTATGAGAACTAAAAATTGTGTACAAAGACATGCAACAACCTTGATCTGAGGGCTGTGCAGATGAAATATGTATGCAACACACTGAATGATGTTTGTAAAAGATAGTGGCCGAGTTGGAGATCGTTCTTAGATGGAAAGATTTGTGCACGTGCTAAATGTGGCACTGAGAGCGTGTAGCCATTGAGGTGTTTTTGGTGCATGTAAACAAAATTTACTAAGGCAGAACGACCAAAAACGTCAACGTTTGAATCATGATGGCTACGCTTTTGATGACATTCTTTTCAAATTTAAGATATATTTGAAGATAAGAAGCCAACACACTTTTTGTCTTACAGTATACTTACAGGTATACATATTTTTTAACAAGTGCATCTTAGAATAAATTACGTCCATATCGGAGAAATTAAACGGGATATGTCTAGTTCTTGGTAAAATGTAATTATGACGATACCATTAATTTGAATAAGAAAGTTTTGTTTTTCTGTTTTATTTTGCTCACATTAGACTAAAGATGTGTTTTGTGGTGTAAGACAGATATGTCTTATGCGCCATTTTTATAATCGACATTGTGAGTACATATATTATCACTTGTGTTTTAACATTAATTAATGAGGAACACATTTTCTTAAGTAAAAATAATCAAAACAATTGTTAAAATCGATGTTCCTGTGTTTCATTAAACGTATTTTTCACATTGAATATTTATTTTACATTTAGCTACATCCTCATCTGTCACATGCACCTGTACTACATTTTGTATATTGTATTTGCATAATTACACATATTGTTTGCAAAAAAGTTTAAATAGTGAATTACAAAGGTTTGCACTTACTGTAAGGACGAAAACTCGCATATTACTTTAATGTGTTTGTGTCTCTTTTTGACTTCAATATGTACTGTTAGTAGACGGACATGTCTCATGAACAATGAGGAGTTGTATTGTGTGTAATGGACGTTCCGATCTGCAACTGTCAGTTTTAACCAACCAGAAATATACTTGAAAAGTGAGGTAACAATTCACGTATGATGTAGAATGGTACATTGTGAGCATAGAGAATAACATATAATTTGCTTATTTTCTGGTTTTTTTTATGCGATTTAGTAACAAGCCTTTCTACAATCACTAGTCCTAACCACTTTTGTCTATACTGAAATACTCTTTGTTTCAGCGTCTGTAAGGTTATATCGCATTGTTGGATTTGTTGTAACTGTGTTCTTATATTAGTTGTACTTGGCATGTAGTAAATTAAGATAAGCTTTAAACGAATACTAAAAAAATAACGTAAATAACATGCCCTGGCCCTGTTATTGCCCATATGATATGTAATGATAAAGAAACATGTTGTTATTGGCACAAAAGGTGATTTTTCGTTGTAGTTTTAGTTGGATGTAGATTTGCCAGTATGTCGGTTTACGTCCAACACACAGTGAATGTAAAAGTAATATTTCGAAACACGGATTAACAAATCCTGAAAAGAACATTTATCGAGCTATTTAACTTTACTTAATAAAAGCGTAAGCGCGTCCTCGACGGCTTATGCTAAATTAGCAACTGAATAGTATAATATTATTTTCTAATGTTTAAAACACGATTATTAGTAAAATTATTTAATATATAATTATATATATTTGTAGTTATGCTTTTTAAATCTAATGTACAATATAATAAATACAATTATAGGTGTTCAGGTATGCTTACTTTATAAAAAATGTAAATTAAAAAAATTAGTAAGTATTATTTTATCAGACTTACCTGTGTACTATTCTAATTTTTGTATGTCAAAATTGCCATTAATTTTATTTTTTTCAAACCGGAAGCATACACTTACATAAAGTACCTGTTTGCCCTGCATTTTTCAATGGAACTAGTCTTTAAATGTGACAAGACGGATGCTCTTTTAAATTTGACATCGTTGGGTAAATATTATCCTAAACATGAACACTTTCTCTCGAACTTATTTTTTTCAAGCCCAATGTCTTGATGTAATAAAATGAGTCTAAGACTATCCTCAAGAACCTGATTAGTCAAACCTAACTTATTAAGTTATCATTCAAGGTTGAATACATGCTTAAGTAAGGTGTCAAAACACAGTGCTGTCTTAAGCACTTTGTATAAATTAACTTTTATATTTTTCCTCTTTTTTTCCACGGTCTAAACTTTAAACAGAAAGCAGGAAGTCGTAATAAAGACTAATTTCGTTTATGAAGAGCGTTTCCAAGATCAAAGCCATTTATATCATAATTCCACGACCTCGTTGCCATATTGTTAGTGTTAAGTTTTATAGTACTTGACTATCCATAGCAATGCCTGCTTTTATATTTCTATCTGTAAATTTGATAATTTGTTAATTGTACTTGCCCTATACAGCTTGAGTGCTTAACCGCTCTCTTCGTTCTTCAAATGTAAGTCTTAGATTATTAAAAAACAACAACAAACCAACCAACAAACAAAAACAAATCAAAACAAACAAACAACAACAAACGTTTCCGTTATTTTTCAGACATATGCTTAAAAACTGCATTTATTTGTAACACTGTTTCAATTAATTGCTCTAATGAAAACAATCATGAACATTCAATGGTGAAGTTAGATTCAGCAGTTAAAAGGATATATGTTGATGTTAGTTTACTGACAGACGTTTTTCATTAATAGCAAAGTTTACATTTCTATATTATATCGTTATAAGTTTATTGATTTGGTTATAGTATTTATGATTTAAAGAGATTTTTGTTTTAACAAATTAACACATATCACTTGAGCTTTCTTTTTCTGTGCCTGCATTTGAGTTATCCACATTATTCTCTGTTAAATTTTGTTAGGTTATATGAACAATTAACTGAGTCCTTCGTTGAATTTCTTCTGAAATGCATCTAATTAAAACCAACCAAACATGCACGAACCATTTGTAGTACCTTATCTTGTATACAGCATATTGTTAGTTATAACCTTTTAATGTTCGTGTATATTAATGCAGGACTTTTATCTGTGTATTATCAGTTATTCTGGTTAAAAATTGGTAATCCGAACTATTTATAAGATCAAGTTTGAAATGCTAGGCATTATTTTTATTAAATTAAGATTTATAATGTTTTATATTTCTGAAGCATTGACGCTGCCGACCGTTCTATATAAAATTCACATAAAACCATAGCCAGTTGAATTACATACTGTTGTTTGATCGTTACAGGCCTAGTCACTGCTCTGGTAAAGTTGATTTGCCATGTTAAATATATATTCCAAAAGTTTGTTCGAGTTTTATAAGTGTTTGTGTGGCTTGACTCAAAGCTTAGCTTAGCTTTTTTTCTGAGAAATCTGTAACATTTGTTACAATTACATTTATATTAACCAAGGTAGGTATTTGATAAATCTGATGCCCCTAACTTGGGGACGCTTGCAAAATTAATCAATCGATATTTCTACCTGGCCTGGATTTCATCATATACCACTTCATTATATACCACCACTTTCTCTTTTACCTTTTAAAATCTATGGGGGTTTGTGAGGGGCCTACCCTTATCATTTACATGTACCTCCTGCTGTACAGGTACAACTAAAGTCAATATTAGATGGTAAATATGTCTTTAATAAGCTTCTGTATGCATTAAGCTTCCTGTCGTTTATTAGTCTTGTTTGTAGGCTATCCGATAAGGTGACCATCATGTGCAAAGCAAGCTTGGCCTGGTTTAAATCTGTTTACTCGTATACGGCAAGTAAATATTTTGTGACATATTTAACGTTTATGAAAAATGCATATTGTGTTTAAGCAAATGAGATATGAATAATAAGTCTAAGATAAAGCAAAAAATACAAAATATATATCTTTAATAGTTGCTGCAATTGTAATATCATGTATATGAGCACATGTGTAAATGGAGTTATATTTCTATGTGTGCAGCATTTTAATATAGGCCATACAACAAAACAGGAAATTATCTTTACATGCGCATTCAAAAAGTAAAATATTTGTAACAAGTAAACATTCAATTTGTCACACGTGGGAAACTAAATGTCTTCAGTTCTTTTAGATATACATTGAATATAAAAGGAAACTAAATAAAATATGACATTAACCTGTTCATGTGAATGTTTGTTACTTCGACTGGAAATCAAACCTGCTCACAATAAACAACGGATTTCAGTTTGAACGAAGCAACGTATCAAGTGTTTCGGAATTTGAGGAAAGGAGGCTTTGCTGTTAAGCATGTTAACCAACATGGCGTGGCTAAAAACCTATGCGTTTGTCGCCTGTCTTTTCAGCGGTAAGCACTCAATTCAACTGTTTGTTTTAAATGTTTAAACCGCAAATGACTTTAATCAATTTTTTAAATTTCGTGTTCGATAAATTAAATGTGGCGATTTTGTTTAAAAGGGATTTTTAGTAAAAATTAATGCAAATAAAAATATGGTTTCAGATATAGCCTGTGTCCTAATAGGACACATCTTGTGTTTTAAGATGGAAATTAGTTAATCAACTATATGTAGACAATGTTTTAATGTTATTATTTATTACATTTTTAATTCGGGGCGGAAAAGTATTGAAAACACACAGGCAAAGAATTCAATTCAAGCATTGATTTTAGAAGTTCTTTTGACCTCTTTCGAAACCTTCATATAGCCCGCACCGATGCCTTCAAGATTTGCGAATTGGAAAAAAAACTATTCCAGAAAACAGATGCGTATTCAGATATTGATTCTAAAACGACATGTACATTTGATTAATAGTTTTACATCAAACAGTAAATTTTAAATTAAGCTATATACCCAAGAGGTGAAATGCTGTAATATATAATTAACAGTCATCATTAAAAGTGAGATCCACATGCCTAGGTCAAACGTTAAAGTATATTTTCACTGTCATTTAGGAGGTCCATAGTTTCCGAAAGACAATCAAGATTTTTTCCGAATCAATGGTAACAAGCAATTGTTGAGACCAATTTTCTAGAGCGATTTGATTGGTTTAAAATATGTCACTTGTAATGCTTGCACTAAATAATGATGAGTCGTTCGTAAAATGACTAATTTATATATGTACAGCAATGCTATTAACATGTTTTAAACAGAAAAGGATCAGCATAGGAATTTATAATAAGCAATTTCATACCGATATATTTTAATATTTGTCGTTCTATAATTTATTCCACCCTGCGGTAATTATGAAATAAAGCTAGACAAAAGTATGAATATTACCTACTATCAATATGAAACTGTCAATAAAAAGTTGAAAACGTATGCATATCGGAACATTGGATTTGTTGGCACATCATACAACACTATTTGTAAAGTCCTCACCTTTACCTTAATATACTGGTAGCCTTTTCAAGTAGGTAGGAGGTATGTGAACGTCTCTATGAAGTCTCGCATGACTCTAGGCCTATGTAGACTTACAATGTCGAAAGCAGGTCGGACATTGGCACTCAGTAGAGGTGACAGTTGTAACAAAAACCATGTAACGGCGCTAATTCCAGGGTGACATATGGCACGCCAACCGAGTTTGTTTAATTCAGTCAATTATTGCACGCCTGTTTAATGATGGTACTGCTTCAGATTTACTTTTTAGAGGTTCCGGATCTGTAGTGCTGCTTTTTCTCTCTGAAGAGCTCACTTAAGTAGATTCTTTTCGGAATGCCATCATCTTTCATTCGGATGACGTGTCCTGGCCACCGCTCGACCTTGCATTCCAAAGCGGAATCTGATTATCTCAATAAACATTTCCGGGTATTCGTATTTGCAAGGTCTGCTCAAAGTACTCCCTTGTTGACAGTGTCAAAAGCAGCTGTTAAATCTAAAGAGAGAGTACTCTATCGATGTAAGTTTATTTAAAATATCGACACGGATTTGTGAGTTTTTAACAAATATAGAAATCTGTTCATATTTGTTCTTTGCAATATAATAAAATATTTAGACATGTTTCAGAAAAAGGAATGGCCTTAGTAATTAAACAGTAGCCTTGAAACTAAATTTGTTTATACAAAATCTTAATACAAAACCATGAATGCAATTACTTAATCGGTAATTTACAGTAGTAAATGTGTTGCATAACTGTAGGTTGACAAATGCGTACAAGGAATACTCATAGGCTTATCATCCTAATGAAGACTTTTATGAATCCAGAAAAAATGTATACAGCACAAACATGAAGTCATGTACAAAAATTTCCTAAATTTATGAGGTGTTTAATTTGAGCAGGTAAACGTGTGCATGTGTAATGTCAGTCCGGGGCTTCATGCAATGCGCTTAAAATAATAAGATTATGTTACTTGCTATTTACAGGAAATTACTTAGAATCGACACATATTGAAGTGTATGGTTTGAATTGCATGTGTGAATGAACAATATCTGTTTAAGAATTATGATGACCTTAAAGGTAGTATCCGACATTTTGATCAATATTTTTATTCTAGCAACCAAATAAATTATTTTTACCTTAAAAGGTCGCATGAAGTGCTGTTTATTTCTTATGTCCCACATCTATAATTTATTTGTTCTTTTAGCGTTTTTCGCACCGACAGAGTTATGGTCATATTGGCAACGTCCAGCTAATTTCTTTGTGTGGAGAAAGACCCCATACTTAGGTGTCTTGTTATCACCACTGAATAGCAGCTTAATAGTTACAAGTCAGCAATACTAACCGCTCTGCCACGATGTCCCATATCTATGAAAAAGATGACACACATTCTGGTCATTACAAGTATGTAATTTCTATCTGAGCCAGGCTAAACTGTTCGTAATTTAAAAATGAAACCATGTGACCAATTACTTTTGATATCATGTTACATAATCATCCGGATAATCCGCTGTGTCGTTGATACCAATTTTACCAGAAATGTATATCGTGCTTATCTCTAGATTTGGAAAGAAGGATCAATTCGAGCAATTTTGTCACTATTTGTACTGTCTAACAGTTGAGGTAATGTTCAAAATTGGCTTGGCTTGGAGTAAAGTGTGAGCGTATGTAAAATTATTTCCAAATTTCCAACAACAGGGTAAAGATATTGTTATATGTATTTGATGTAGGCAAACTGTCGGATACCACCTTCAAAACAATAGTTAATACCTTGTTTCCTTTTGTTATCTTCAACTGTGCTTTTAGAAAAAAATAGTATTAAACAGTTGAAAAGGATCTAACTTGCAAAACCATGGGTCATTAAACGCTTAGATTACACAACTTTACAAAAAAATGTGCCATCTGTTCAATTAATCCATTCATGCTGCTAGACAACCCTGTCTTCACATGGTAAAGCATTGCAAAGTCAATGTCTTTGGAAGAACAAACTCACCTGGTAAGCCCTGGGTATTATGTCAATGAGAAGATGTCTTGTTGATATGAAAGAATACGTGGCAATCTTCTTGAAGAAACCCTTTGTAGTGCTGTCATTGGAAAATTCCCATTCAATGTATATAGCCAGTGAAGCCCATTTTCTGTCGATGGTCTGTAATGCTTAAACATGGAAAACTACCTGTTCTAAAAGAATAATAATAAATTGAACAACACCATTACACATTTTTAAATGTTATCCGAGTGCGTTAAGCTGATAGTTAATGTGATTGAAGTAGTCTATTATGTCATTTATTTGACTAAAGGTGAGAATATTTTTTTCTTTGATTCGGGAAGTGTCTTCTTCAAATTAAGCAAAAACATAGTTTTTTGCGATTGGAAAGACGACCGAAAAGAGGTTTTCAAAGCCTGTATTCATGTTGCGCCAGGAATAAAATTCTTATCAGAAGGCAGATTTTCTATTTCCTTTTATGTATATGTTTATGTTTGAATAAATCTAATGTTGTTCCTCTGTATATACAAAAATGTAGTTATAACAGTAAGTTACATTTCCACTACAGTTAATTGCAACAAACTATAATGTAATATGATGTACTTAGCCTGGAAAAAAAGATTCAAGACTTTATTTTATTGGGACATATTTGGATTTTTATTAGACTAATGTTTATTATTTAGATACACCGATTTGCTTAATAAAATAAATAAGAATAGAAGAAGAAGATGATGATGAAGAAGAAGAAGAAAAAAAAGAAGAACAACAACAACACAATGCCATTTTTTATTGTTACCGTGTAACAAATCAAGTTAAACATGTGCCACAATATGCACCTATCTTAAACTGTAGCCGTTTATTGAACTCAAACATGTAACAGTGGTGTATTCATGTGACGCCATTATTCCGGCATTTTTAGCAATATATCTCACTGTTAAAACATTTATTCACAGCAAAATGAATCGTAAAAAGGTTTTAACTATTAAGCGGGTCTTTAATCATTAATAAGTTGATCGGAGCAACTTTTCCATTCGTACCTTTATTAATCTGTGGACCAGTGTATGAGTAAAACTGGAGAGCGCTGTTAACACAATATTGAAGAGTATTGCCAATCCGGATTATAACCTTTTGTTTTGCATTATCTTTTAGTTTCCTATCAAACAACATCAGTGACGACCACAACCCCTGACCTGTTCAACTGCAGCGAGACATGTCTTCCTCCGCCTGTCACTTCAGATTCCACTTATATTGAAACTTCCAGTCAACCGACGGTGAAAGATGTAACGTCCACATTATACTCTTGTGACAGACTTACAGGTCATTGTCAGTATGGATGTTCATCTGATTTGGCCGGACCATATTGCAATATAAGTTGCTTAGATAATAAAATCTACAATTGTGACATATGTGGCTACGACTATTCCAGGTAAATATTTTGTAAAGACAAGTAACACGGGGTAAATGAGAGAGTTTTATTTCCCCAAATTAATGTAATTAATATGATACTCTCTTATTAATTTTAAAATGTCAATAGTAGATGTTACATAATGAACAATCATCTAGAAGCTGACAAAATAATTGTTGAATTATATATGGTTTATATGGAGTCCAAAATTCATATGGTTGCACTCTAGATAACAAGGCCACAGCGGCATTAATCTTGCATTCATCTTTTTATGAGAAAAATAATGACAGTGGCTCTCGGGGGAGCCCGTGGCCGAGCGGTTAGAGTCGCTTACTAGTAATTTCTCAGCCCATCACCGCGTGGGTTCGAGTCCCTGTCAGGGCGAGAACTTTCATGTGCGACGGTTTTCCAGCCTACCTGCGGTGCACGGGTGGTTCTACCCAAGCATAAGTTTATTATTATTGTAATCTGTTAATACTAGAAGTTATTATATTGTGTATTGCATATATTCTTGAAATGCAGATTTAGGAATGAACAATGCCGCGCACTAATATCATTCGGAGACGAGAGGAAAGTGTCAAAACTGGTAGCGAGTCTTTATTAGAACGAGTGTTCCACTAACTATGTATTTATAATAAGAATATATGACAAAGTCCTATGAGCATTGCAACATATACTAAACTCTTTTGCAGCTGAAAACTTGCATGCGTTCCAGTGGTTTATACATTTGATTAACAACGGAATAATTTTGTCTATTATTTGCACACCTTTAATCGCTTACAGGGTAAACTTACACCACCCAAACAGCGCTTTCCAGAGCATTACTTTTCTCTTTGTTATATTATATATTTATTAGTAGACAAGCAATGAATGAACTGAAAGCGTTACCAGTTGTTGTTTGCACTGGCCCACTATTGTGTTTCTTCCTATCTATCTTTACTATATTTTAACCTTGTTGGATTAAATTATGTTTAGTATTACTTGCAGTAAATTTTAATGACTTAAAATAATTATTTTTGCATTGATTAAGTAATAACACAAATATAGATCTCTGTCTCTTCATAACTGACTAGTACTGTTTCCTTATTTAGAGGGGAGGTTTTCAAGATAGTAAACTGCTTTTAAATGACATATGATTGCAATAAGAAGGACATTGCTGCAACGTGTTTTTGTAAGTTTTGCGAAAGTTGGCCAGTGTTTGTAAAATTGTAATTAAGTAATGGTATGACTGGTATTTAAACGATGTCAAATAATAAATAAGTAGACATATCATTATTCGGTGCTATAATTCTTAGAGTCTTTTCTTTCTAAATATAAACTATCAATAAATGTTGTCTATCAAAGCCTTGTCATAAAAATCGTTCTTGACTCGTTCGCACAATAGTATTTCATGGTGTCGGTTCTCAATTTACCGTGATATCTTAATGTCAGCTCGATCCAATGAGTTGTCTCGATCCAGCTCGATTTCCATCTTTCAATGCCATACCCTAACGGGGTTAAGTATATACAAGCGGCCATGTAAGCCTACCCGTGGGAAAGACGACAATTCTACTCTATTGAGCTTTCGCAGTCACCCTTTTGACGCGCGAACCTAACAGCATTTCGTTTTCCACATACATGTAGAAAGAAACATGCACTCACACAAAACATTGTCACTGAATTTTAAAAATATATCATAAAAGATAAACAAGTAACTTATTTATTTACATATTTTGTTAGAAATGTAATTTTATTTACATAAATACACGTATTAACGACATAAAAGTTACACAGACATCTTATCAGAGTATCATTAACATGTCTTCCCATAACTTCTTTATTTTACACTGAACTAAGATTACAATGCTGTTTCAAATCAAACATTGTCAGATGAATAACGCAATAAAGGTGGTATCCGGCAGCTTGGCTGTATATTATTTATGTTACAATGTTACAACACTTTTCTCCTGTTCTGAGGAATATTTGAACGATTGCTTCATAAACTCATACTGTATATATATATATATATATATATATATATATATATATATATATATATATATATATATATATATATATATATTACCAGTTATATTTTTTTTATCATTATCTCAATTGTAAGAGAGTACAAATCTTGTCACTTTAAATGTCCCTTATCTTCACGTTGGAGGTGTTAGCTAAAACAGACATCGAGGTTACAGCTTATTACCAGGATGATAATGTTATGTAATTTCAAAAGAACGTAGTAACATGGTTTACACAGCTTACTTGCTGCTTGCACTGATGGGAAATACACGTTTGTAATGACAAATAGTGTGTTATGCTTTACTTGTCACATGGATGTAGGACACTAAAAAGCAGAATGTCGCGGGATCTTATCATGAAACAATTATTTTTGGTTGCATGAAAAAGAAAAATGGTTCAAACATTTGGATACTAACTTTGAAGTGTGGTAATTTTATTTCTTGCATAATATGGATAACGTAATCGCCACAGTTTGCTCACGTAGCGACAGACCTCGGTTTATAGTGTTATCCGGAACTTAACGGACGCACCTTTTAGAGGACGGCTGCATGATAAGGCTCAACTCGTTCACTATATTATGCCATATCTGATTCAGGTTAAAACTTACGTAATAAGGTTTATCATCGAGTTGTATGTATTTTTTAGAAATGTTCCGATTTGCAAACAGTGCTCCCGCAACTTCTACCAGACATCAGAAGGGCGATGCACAGAGTGTGGTACAAAATGTGCCAATTATAACAGCACCACGTCCAGATGTAACCATAACGACGGCTCCTGCAGTTTCGGCTGCACTGGTGAATACTACGGTTTGACGTGCAATATCCAGTGTACCGTTTATTGTTCACCCCGTCCTTGCGATCAATTGAATGGTAGGATAGAATTTTACTTTTGACCGTCTTAATAAGTACGCTAAAACACATCTCAGTTTAGTTTTGTTTAGTATATAATACTAAATCTATAAGGAAACTTTGCAAACCCTTATCTGTATTAAGGCGGCATCTACATTTCAAAACTGGTTTAAATAATTTATTTTGGTGAGTATTTCTATGCCATTGGTATGATCACCCATTTTACTTTGTATTTCTTCAGTTAGACAGATACAACATCTCGTTTCAATCTGTGCCCTCTGTATCATCTTATGCAGTCTGCGCCATCATCCCATTGTAAACAAAATAAACATTTTTGTTAACAATTAACTACATATTTCAATGAAATTAATTAAATAATTATATTACTCTTTCCTACTTTGTAGGCTGTTGCACAGAAGGATGCTATTTCAACTATAGGTGTGGATGTAAATGCAATCAGCCGTGTAGTTCCAATTGCAACAATGGTGTCTGTAATCATGATTGCACTTGTGCAGACGGCTGCATGCCAGGCTTTTATGGCTCTAAATGCGACCAGATATGTTCCGAAAATTGTGTTTCCTTGAATGGCTCAGCTGACACCTGTAATTCGACAACTGGCCACTGTTACAACGGCTGTGTGAATGACACATTTTGGACAGAAACGTGTGAACTGCCATGCTCTGAGGGCTGTGCAAATGACACGTGTGTGCAAGAAACTGGAGAATGTACTAGGGGTTGTACGACATTGTCTTTGTATGGACACGACTGTAGCCTTTACTGCAAGCATACTTGCCATGATCAACTTTGCATGAGAGAGGACGGAACTTGTTTGCAAGGATGCCTCGAAGACTGGTATGGAACCTTCTGCGAGTATCCCTGCGATCCTAATTACTGTCTTGATCGTACGTACGACTGACTATGGCACTTTCTTAACAACATATTTCATTTATATGTGTTAACAGAATCAGTTTCCTCTGTATACCAGTATTCGTAGCCTAACCTTGCAAATAAGAACAATCTGTACAAAATATAACGTGTTTATGTGGCTTTCTCGTCTCCCCAATTATTTCAAAGACATATGTTAATATAACCTAAATCAAATATAGTGCAGCATTAGATGTGAAGTATACTGCCTTACAACTATCTGCATTGTGTATATAATGTTTTCTGGATTATATATTGGTACGCAAACTTAAAAAAGATCTGCATTATTTTTTAGGTTGGTCGTTTAGTCGATCAATTATAACAACCTCAAAATCCTTGTTTTGTACTTTTTAAAACACATTATGAACAGCAACTGCTATTGGGATTTAATTAGATGCCGAATACTTATCTTGTAGACTGTTGCTCCAACGGATTCAATGTAAAAACAGAATGTGGTTGCAACTGCAATGAAACATGTGACCGACATATCATTTCTGATGGCTCTGTCGGCGCTACCACAGGGGAAAGCAGTAAGTCCATACAGCAAGGTCGTTGAAATATTTATTTCTATTTCTTTTCTTGTAATTTTACAACATTGCTAGTAAAGTATGGTATTAAGTTAGTTACAGAACTCACATCCTCAATTTCGCATTCTTATTATGTTAAAATAATACCATAAACGAAGAGTTGATGCAAATTAACTAGAATCATCGTGTTCTATTATATTTATAATTGCAATACTTAAACTAACACAATCTTCAAATCATGTTTATATAAAGTAGTTATACACTCATAAAAAGGCAACATTTGTGCAAGAAATAGTTTACAATCAATCAAGGGTATTTTTTCCGTCCATTCTTTTATATTCTTGTTGTAAAGGGGCAAAACATACAGTTTGTCTGACACGTGGCATAATGTTCAAACAATATGATTCTAGCCAGTCACACCAATGTACAATATCAAGAAGGGTAGTAGAATGGTGCATTGCCAGTCTTTGAAGCAAAGAAAAACTAGCTGTGACTTAGACTTTGAGTGCATGGTTTCGATCATAAAAGCAAAGAATAAAAGTGTCATATCAGAATGACAAAATATGTTTAAAACTAAACTAGCCCAATACAAGAAACAAGCTCACGATTTAAATTAAAAATTATGCAAAAGCATTAGGCATTATAAGCACAGGTAACATCGACACTCACCGCCTTGGACAGATAAGTGTGCTAAAACCGATTTACTGAGCGCATACATCAATTTTGCCTATATTCCTTTTCCTGAAGAGTTCTTTTTTATTGACAACAGTGACAATAAAACAAGTCCATCAAAGTGAGACAAGTAAGAGTAAATATCTGCATTGGAAGTAAATAACTGAACTAGTAATAGTGTCCACAAATAATACAGTCAAGGCAATGCACTATTTTTAACATGTACAACATGTACACAGTATAAATGCATAGAGCTACGTTTTAACGCAATTGTATAAGACTTGGACTTCTAACAAACGAACAATTATAATACTGTCGGAATAATCCTATGTTATTAGAAAGTAAAGAACAGGAAAAAGTGAAACCAACGCAACAATACTCCAGCACTGTACAGCGTTTTTAGATGATAAATGTTATAATATGATAAGGCAAACAATATCCCTTATATGCATGTTAAGGCAAAAGAGTACTGCGCCCAAAATAAGTCTTTAAGTCAACGGTCTCATGTAGTCGCAGCGGCATGTCCTGTCACCGTGTAGTTTAAATGCAGTGCGGGGTTACGACTGTGAAAAGAGTCATTTGCAAGCATTGCACTACAATAGAAAAACTCCAAGACCAAGACGGTTAGAGAAATTAATTTGGTTAATCCTATAAAATAACTTATCATGATTTTAAGACTGGTGCGCATGCGCATCAGTCTTAAGTAACGATGCTGTGAACACGGCGACGCGCGGTCGTTAACTTCGGGTGTATCTTTGCGACCACGAGAGCGTATTCAAGTAGTTGAACGGCATAAGAAGTAGTGCGTTTTTAGAAACGTGACAAGCGGGAGATAGCGTTGGTCGCCATTTTGGATAGATCGGAGTGCTTTTGATCGAGTTCTGCTCAGCTTTCAAGGACCGTAAGTAAGTTGGCAAATATTTTTGTTAATGCATTGTTGCGATCGACGTAAAAATTAGGATTGTAACTGTTTCAGTCTCTTAAGTTACCTGGGCTTTTTGCATTTCATTGTTGACACTACTTCAGTTGTGGCGGAAGCTGATCATAACTGCATTAAAACTAGAAGGTTTTTTATTGTTTACTTCAGATAATGCTTTTTTCGTAATGTTGTGTGGTGTTAGTTAAATAAGACAACTGACTTCGGCAATTTTTTGTCTTGAAATCTAGACCTAAATACAGGAAGCTACGATTATAAACAAATCAGTCACGTGACCAAAATTGCGGGAAAATCTAGCGTGGGTTGCCATTTTTGTAAGCTTCTGTGGATTGAGAGTTTCCTAAGCAATATTAAGGTAGCAGTGACATCGATTGGTGGAATACAGTTTTCTGGTATGTTTTCATGTTTTACTTGAAAGAAAATGTCCGGCTTTAAACTGACTCCTCCTTCTAGCATTATTACTATTTATTTCCTACTGCATATGTACATACATGTTACAATATTGATGACCGCAACCGTTCACGTAACCTTCATGCTGTGCTACTGTTGACAATCACTGTACTTCTACTGCATGAACCAATTACAACAGCCAGGTTAATGGTTATCATCACGGTACTGTATACTCAATATATAAGGGATTTCAGTAGCTTTCACTTTTGTTGAGAATTTCTTTGACAATTTTCAAGGGATCATGATCAGATTGGCACAAGTCAAATCATGTGTTCACGAACTTAACTAATTGCAAAATTGCTTTAACTTCATTTCCATATATTTACAAGGGTCCAATTAGTATTAACTTCATTTTTTAAATGCTATACATACTACATTTATGGTTATTCTTGCAAAATTTGACCACTTATCAAGCGCTTCTGCATCAAAATGAACCCCAACCTAAGATTTAGGTGAGGTCAAAACTGGAAAATCTCAATTTTCCTTGCATCAAAATGCAAATATCTGGATCTGTTGAAATCCCTGAATATACTGAATTATTTGCTAATGTTGTTGATAGTGACTGTCACTTACAAACGAAAAGAACATACACATAGTTTCATATCTTTCGAGTTATGATATCTGCAGGAAAAGTTTGATTATTTTGTTCTTCTCCACTTCTCTTTTGTTCATCTTTAAATGTTTTTCAAAGTTTTGTTACATTAAATTCTTATATGAAAACTACTAATTTTTATTCATTGCTCCCCTATGACATCCAATGTAAGACCATCAACAGCAATCTTTCCAATCCCTAATGTGCATTTCGCCGTTCAAGACATCTTGATTACTCCCTTGGAACAACGCTTTCAACCGGCGCGCCTGTCTTCCAACGCATACAGCGCTTTGATTCCTTATGCATGTGTGTTTTCGCACAGATATTTATTTTGTAAAATAGTTTTGTAAACGCCTTCCTCAATTTATAAAAGTACAAGTCTTTTAACTTGTATTGAATTTATTTTCTGGCAGTGAAATTTTAAACCTAACAACTAAGACTCTTTTCAGCTTGGCTTCACAATGTCTGGATGTACTCGTATGTTACTGGGTTGGTTGTGATTATGTTCCTGGCTTGAATTTGCTTACCATTTGGCGAAATCGGGTAAAATGAACTAATTATAAGATTGATTGTTAAAAGAAGTTTTTTATGCTTTTGAAAAGTATTTGCGATCAACTTCCTACCTAATTGCTATTTAATCGGATAATGTTTCTTAATAACTGACTTGCTGAATGGATGTCAACATGAAAATGTTCCGACATAATATTAAATGTGCATTTATAAGAGCATAATTTTTTTTATAGACTATCATTATCGATACTTAATTAGGGTACTTGCAGCATAAAATAGAATCGACTCTTAAGCAACTTTTTGGTCAGTTTAAATATATCAATCCGAAGCTTAAAAGTGTTAATAATATTGTTTTTCGTCTTTTTTTCAGGCACTAACTTGAAGGCACAAAGATGGCGGTCCTTATAAAACTTGGTAATGTTTATGCCAAGCTTCGTAAAAGAACAACGACAGTCTTTTATAAGACAGGCATTGATTGATTCGATCGATATCCCACATATATTAAGTATGTTTGTAGCTTGATGTGTTTATGTTACTTACTTAAGTTTCTTCCATATCAATTTATTCATTCGCAATTATTTTACTCTCACAGTCCATTAAATGAATATAAAATAACTCAAGACATAATTAATTCGAAGCTTCTCGTGTTGCTGACTGACATTTTATAGATTATGTATATTTTTGTAATCATTATATAACCGTTAATTTAGTTGATCGTGCGTAATTAAAATGATTTACAATGAACTTTTAACCTTATTTTGCAAGTATTTAATCGAAATATGTTGCCGGCTGTTCATTTATTTTAATCTTCTTGTTTAAACAACGGTTTCTGAAAATGCATGACATTTAAAAAAAGAAAAGACACAGATATTGTGATATCGCTTGATACTTTTACAGCTAGAAGCTATGTGTATTATTTTAATATGTCACATTTATCAATTCACATTGTCCCTGTATGACCTTGACGTTTTGCGGTCAGTAATTTATTCCTGGGAAGAAATAGTGCGTGTACAGAACGAATACATATGCCCAAGGAGACTAGACGCGTCAGTTGTGTCCAGGCATGCTTCAAATGTTAGCATTAATACTGTTATCTTTTTAAACTGGAAGTTCATTATATTGTGTAATTCAGATAAACATGAAATGCAGATTTATTAAATAACAATGCTGCTTATGAATATCACTCATTGACTAAAGGAAAGGGTCAACATGGGGAGCGAACTGCTATTAAAACGAGTGTTCCATTGACTATGCATTATCTACTAGGCCGAGACATTTACAATATCCCGCCTTCTGCGGCTTTGGACCAGCTTATGTAATAACATAGGCCATTCGTATCATGTCAGCATCTCAGTCTAAAGCTATCACACGCGTTAGAATGTAAATTTAAATGCAAAATCATAAAGAAAGTATTGAATGTTTAATAAAATGGTTTCTACTTTTGAATGTTAGTGACGCTGGTGTAACTTTTGTCGAAATGTATAATCTATATTTTGGTAGACGTGTTTCTTGGCAGCAGAAGACTTGTTTGCCTTCCAATTTCCAATGCGTTGTACATTTGATTTACTATGGAATAGTTTTTACCATTGTTTGTACACCTGTAATCTCTTAAAGGGACAAACTTACACCGCCCACACAACACTTTTGATTATAATAATGCATATGAGCTGTAAAATAGAAAAAAACTGCAAGGTTATTTTTTGACATAGTAAATGTCTTCCAATAGGAAACATTATTGACACATTCTAAAGCAAGCAAATCATTTACCGTAGTTACCACAGAGGACGCAGACGCTATGGACCGTACCAAAACTGTCGGTGAAGACTGTTTACATAAATCGACTTACCCAATCAGTGTAACTGTAAACCTACATGGTGAATAGTTTGTCTACTCTATACAACGAATATGTGCAATTTGTTTGTGATATTATTTGTAAGCATTCAAGGTAGGCGTGATCTAAAACTGTCAAAATAACAGCAATATAGAAAGGAGTTAGCTACAAATCGCGGAACGGTCCATTCATCTTAATAATGTTGTGCTTCAGAAAATGTGTGTATGAGACAATTCTGTGTAGGGTAAGTATGCGTTCTACCTACCAGCCTACCTACCTACCAACCTACCTAACCACCAAACCCATCAAATTAACAACACACCCTACCTACCTACCTACCCACCTATCTACTTACCTATCTATCAACCTGCCTACCTACCTACCTATCTAGCCACCCATCCATTACAACAAGCCCCCTCCCCCCCAACAAACCACCCACCAGTATTAGCCATGGAACAGACACTTAGCTAAAGATACGACAGTGATGCTTAAACTGGTTTAACAGAGTTAATCGAGAAAGCAGTCTGCTTTAGGTACAAACATATGTAATTGTATCAAATGTCCAATGGCATATATTCATACGCCTCCGTTTTCTAATAAGAAAATTGCACGGAATTGATTCCAATACATTTTCTTTCTAACGGATTAAAGCAACGAAATGGTATCTTACCATACATTCTATATCATCAGATACATCTATGCAACGTGCCGATTTAAAAAAATGATCAAGGAAGCAACTTAATCAAGACAACAAGCCAAGAAGCAATGCGTGTGTTGCCAGAAGGTATAACTTGAACTCGCATTTTATTAGCCCGATAACATATGACCGTTTATTTCAGCAAGGATGTTTATACTTAATCAACAGAGATCGAGATAAGCTATTACCTATCAATGCTTTTCTGAATGAATGTGATTATTGTAAATAAGGAACACTGACAAGAAACATTGTTTAAGTAAGTGTTTTTTTTTTGTGTGCAAAACTGGTTGTTACAGACACCGTCTAATATTGTTTAACAAAATTGTTCTCAAACATGTGACAATCTATCGTATCAATATTGCTCATCCACACTGACTTTCGGATCAGTCACAGCATTATTTTCAGCACAAAACATCGTCTCAAGACTAACACAACAGAAAGAAAACCCAACATTTCCCACCTTGGAACAGTCACTTGTTAATTGACTAACTGTTATGGGTAAAGTAAAGTAGAACAAAGTGCCTGCAAGAATTATTATCTATTTAAGGATGTTGACTAAATTTAACTTTCGCAATGTTTTAAAAATGGAAAGGGAAGTAACTCAACTCAAGTTTGTAAAGTGTAGAATCGTTCGGTTATTCGCAATATTCTAATGTAACGTAAACAACTAAATGAAGATTGCAATTTTACCGTACTGCAACATAAGTTGCTTCGGTAATGCGATCTTTAATTGTGAGCAATGTGGCTATGACTTTTGTGGTAAGCCATTTGTTATGACAAAGTAAGACGGGATTAATAGAATGTTTAATTTGCTCCAAAGTATTGAAATTAATATGAATTAAAAAGGAAGTTTAACTTTCTCCAAATAAATATAATAAATAAAAAAAATTCTATTACTAATTTTAACATTTCTATGGTATAATGGAATATAATGAAC
The DNA here is from genome assembly GCA_007844125.1 of Sinonovacula constricta. Taxonomy (NCBI): domain Eukaryota; kingdom Metazoa; phylum Mollusca; class Bivalvia; order Cardiida; family Solecurtidae; genus Sinonovacula; species Sinonovacula constricta. The sequence continues at coordinate 34,251,791 of CM017560.1, read as the reverse complement.
AATGGTCTAGATTCGAAGCTGACTAATTGTTGATGGAAACGTTTATATGGTGTAGTGAATTTACAATGCTGCATTCTAGTTGACGATGTCCCAACGGCGTAAAGCTTGTGTTCGTCGTAATATAAATGATCTTGAATGAGTAACAAGCGTCACTATTGCCTGTCTGCACCACTGGTCAACTGTGGTGTTTCTGCCTATCTTTCCTATCGTTTAGCCTTTTCTTATTATATTCATTATTATTTGCAGTAAAGTTTTTATGAGAGAACATTACTTTTCCATTGCTTAGCCAATAAAGCATACATGGCTGATATTTAAACTGTGTCAAATATTATGAAGAAAGTCTAAGATTATATCTAATATTTGGGTGCGGCCGTAATTCTTACAATTTTTTTCTTTCTTAATATAAACGGTTAAAGATCCTCAGCAACAATGCATATCATTTTCTTAGATATTCTTGCCTTGCTCGAACATTCATAGTTCGTGGTGTTGCGTCGTCAACATCAAGGGACGACGCTCGAAATCCAAGCTTCTGAATTTATCGTGCTATGTAATGTTACCTCGATCAACTAATTTTCATCATTCGCTGTCAATACTTAAAAAAAGTTATGAGCATTAAATTATCCAGAAAGCCTGTTAGAAGAAAAGGCGTCGAATGATTCTAATTAATATGGCAGTGTGTCAGTGGTTCTATCCACACAACAGTCTATGATCACCCACAAATAAAAGCTTACTTAGCACTTATGCCTTTTAACTTGAGTTTATCAAAACTGTATTGATTTTCAGAGGTCTCCTAGCTGTGTGTCAGTAGTTCTACAAAGACAAGTCTTCAAGGTCAGATTATCACCTTTTATACTAACTATTGCTATATCATAAACAGATTACTATATATGCTTAGGTGCTGCCATCACTGTTGATTTTTCTTTTTTTAAAATAATCTAAAACATAACATCCTACCAACAATTGTTGAATAGAAAAGACCATATAGGTATAAATGCATATTAGTCCTGTTTTCATTGTGATACAATGTCATTAATATTACATACTGAAAAGAAACCCACCCTAAACAGTTTGTTGAGCTTTTGCAGTCACGCTTTTGACGCGAGTCGTTACAGCACTGTATGTCCACACACAACTAGAAAAAAAATAACCAAATTGTCAAAATGATTGTATTAAAATTACCCTTTTGGTTAAAAACTGTAATTTGCATTTACGGAATTTAAATGTATTAACGAAAAATAAGTAAATTAAAGACGAGATTTTAGGCAGTTAGTCAATATTTGTTTACATGCTTCCAAGAACCTCTTTATATCTACTAACTATGAACGAGATTATAAAAATCAAAATGTGAAAGCTATGAATTAATACGAATGTGAACCACATCGGGATCATGAATGTGTCTAGTCTTTGTAACTTCCACAGTCCAAGGGATGTAATCGGCACAATCTGCGCGCATATTCATACTTGGGTTAATTGTCTTACCACGACATCGTGTATCTATTCTTGAAAGGTAGACAGTACAACATTATTGAACTCCGTCACTGTAGTGTATCATATCAGAAGCGGGTTTTGAAAGTTATTAAATAAGTTTCTTATTGAGTTGTATGTTGTTGTATTAATAGAAATGTTTCGATCCGCAAACAATGCATCCGCCACTTTAACGTGACATCAGAAGGTAAATGCACGGTTGTGCCAATTATAACAGAAATACATCCATATATAACCATAACAACGGCTCCTGCAGTGTCGGCTGCATTGATAAAAATTACTCTTTGACATGCAATAGGTGCACCATTTTTATTCACCCGTCTTTCCGACCAAATGAGCGCTAGGTTAGTATGTTGATTTCTTTCGCTGTTGTCTTAATACGGAAGTGTAAACATATCTCAATTTTATTGTATATATTACTCAATTTAAAAGAAATCATAGCAAACTCTCCATTAATGCGGCTTCTACATTAAAAGCTAGACGTTACATAACTATTTCTTCTATAACAAAGATCAAACCTATTGTAAGCAAATGATACCATATTTCAGTTTAATTTCTATGGCCGCTAAAGGATATGCAAGAATATGGAACACTTTCCTATTTGAAGGCTTTGCTCTGAATGGTGCTTATACAAAACCATGTGCGAGTGTAAATGCAATGAACGGTGTAGTTCATTTTGTTCCCTTTGCAAGAATGGTGGCTGTAATCATTACTGCAGTTGTAGAGTATGTTGTAGGGCAGGCCACCACGGCCCTAAATGAGACTAAGAATGTTCTGAAAATTGTGTCGCCCTAAATGACTCACCCGACACCTGTAATTCGACAACTAGTCACTGTTACAACGGCTGTGTGAACGACACATTTTGGATGGAAACATATGAATTTCCTTACTTTGAGAGCTGTGAGAATGGCACATGTGTTAAGGAAACCGGGGCGATGTATGTGCTAAACAGATGGATGTACGACACGGTCCACCAATGGACACGTATGCACTGACTTCAGCTCCAGTGGCTTTGAATTCGGACAATCAAGTAAGATTATTTGTAGATTAGTTCAATAATTTAACATCTATGTAATATACCACCTTTCAAGACGAACAACAGTTTTTTACACATATTCTGATTCATTGAATTATTGAATCTCCCCGCCTCGACAAAGGTAAATTCCCAAGTAAAGAGTGTTATTTTTCTATCTACGTATTATTATTATTAATATTATTATTATTATTATTATTATTATTATTATTATTATTATTATTATTATTATTATTATTATTATTATTATTATTATTATCAGTATTGCCTAGCAGTGTATTATACTCTGATTTATTTAGGCCTAGCAGTGTGTTATATTATGATTTATTTTAGGCCTAGCAGTGTATTATACTCTGTTTTATGTTACACTTTTAAATACTACTATTGAAAAAAGTGTTTATCACCATCCTCATACATGTAGTTACTTGTTTTTTTTTAAATATTTTTTATATTGTTATATGCTCTGCCATATTCCAATATAAACCTTTGCAAATATGTAGAGACAGAAATTGTTTATGTTTAATTCTTGAAAAAGGCAATTTGCCAAAAAATTTGAGTGAGAGCATTTTTAGAAAAAATATAATTAATACAGTTCCCTCTGGAACAAATTACACTATTGTTTTTTTAGTTTTCAAACAGTTTATGAAAGACACATTACCAGTACATGATGCTTGTTTGGGTTTACTTTTCTTTTCTATAATACTATTGACCCATTTCTAGTTTTTGCACATAATACCAGTATGCACCTTTACACCTACAGGGGTTCCCCGAGGTACCAATTACTATGCAATCAAGACCAGTCTACAGAAGTAAGAGGGAGTAAAGGCAGTTCATGGCCTGGCGATATGGTGTCTTACCCTGGAGAAAAATGCTTTAGCAGTACATCTAGCTGTGGGTAAGTGCTCTTTAATATTTTATTCATAGATTTGGTCCTTAAAGCAAACATTTAGTGTAGGGCTTGATTTTTTTGTTTGTTTTTTCATTACTACATATTTATCTAATTTTTTCAAGTTGCATTATCTCCCTTGTGGTTAAGAATTTGAATATGTATTAACATTATGGAACCGCCCCCCAGTTTTAACAATTGAAAATACCTCAGACTGCTTTAAGCATATAGTGCCTTACTTTATAGAATAAGATACTTACGTAGCAATTTTTTATAAGCACTATGGTTAAAACAAAGTACATAAATAACAATATTTCTTATATAATTAAAATACTTTCCTAAAATGGAGATAGCTTAAATATTTCTTTTAATTCAAAAATAGGGTATTGCTCACCGCATGTAAAATACCTCTTAGTGATTGGTCATTGTTATTATGTTGTCAGATATCAATGCAACTTCATATCATACGTATGCTTCATTTTTGTGGAGTGTAGTGTATAGACCCATGACTTTAAGCTGCAAGCATAGATTGCACTACAAAATACAGATTTTCTGCTTAAAGCTTTAATAATTAATTATATTCTTTTTCTTAACCAACCCAACTGTTGACCACATGGCTGTTTTAAACAGAGTTTTAACATAGATTTAACTACTTCTTGTTTCAATTTCCTCCTTAAACCTATTAATGTAATTCATATTTTTTACTTCATAGACCCAGCTGTTGACCAGAAGTCAGTTCTACAAAGTGCTTCCATCCTGCTTCAACAGAAGTATGACTTTGTCCACACAACCATCCAAGTTGAAGATTTCCAGTCGGAAGTCATGGCCAAATGTTCGCAGTGCACTGAACTCTACAAATAATGACAATCTGCAAAAGAAAAAAAAAACCCATATTTTATGTTGAAATATTGGAACACTAGGTTTAAATATTGTAAAAACATACTTCTTTCATAAAACTATATATTTTATTATTTTCAGTCACGTTAAACATGGTATAATTAATTACTCATTCCTTTATCATGTTCAACCATAGTTCATCATCTAAAGTCATGTTTTTTATCATGACTACAATGGTAAATCATGTAAAACTACAGGATTTAAATCCTGAAACCCCCTTATGTTCCAACATGTTAATTATACAAAATATTACTAATCGCTGGTTGACTGTTGATGTTTAATGTAAATCTGTTTATATATGCATTTATATTTACATTTTCGAAAGTGGGCCCCAAGGTTTTTTTTGTTATTTTTTTTTACATAAAATTGTTCACTGTTCAGTTACAAAGCTGAAGTGTGACATTTTTTATAGCTTAGCAGATTATGAATATGATGATGAATATTTCTAATATACTTATGATGATGATGATGATGATAATGATGATGATGATGATAATGATGTTGTTGATGATAATTATGATGATGATATTGTTGTTCTTGTTGTTGTTGATGATAGTGATGAAAAAGTTCAGAAGGTTGTTGTGATATAAGACTTGATTATGAATAGGTTTATCAGATGATAAATGTGCCAATGTCAGTAATGATCATTAGTAAAATCCATTTTATATTCATCTGCTCAACTGTCTGTTATTCTGACAGCATAGTTTTAGTGTGTTAAAGCATATTTTAAGATTCATTTTATGCCCAATCTTCTTTTTACAAATCTGCATTCATGAAAATGTAAATAACAAGTTTGACTTTCAAAACGAGAGTTTTTTGCATCTCAATTTTTTGTATGAGTTCAGTTATGAGATAAAATGGGGTTGTAAATGCAATATGTTGATATTGATAACTCAAAAATGTAATCAAATAATAATTTTACTATGTCTAGTGGAGTGCCCACTTGACTGATGCCACATGTATATATATGATATAGCTTTGATGATATTGTTTATATAATGTTGTCAAACTGGTATGAAGTTACTCCTAACGTTCAAGTTCAAAATTAAGCATTTTTAATACCATGTATGTCAAAAAAGTTCTACCGGTTTGTGCATAGAGTTCTAGGTGAATGTTAATGTGTTGTATTTTTATATCTGGTGCTTGAATAATAGCATTTATTAATCCTCTTCCCCCTTTGATTTTTGCTTGTTAAATTGTAGCATTTTTTAACTCTGTGATTCCTTATGTTCAGGTTGGTGATAGTCATAGTCACTTCATAATTTCGTGTCACCAGCATTAAGAATATTCTAGTCAAAATTATTAAGCTCAACCTAATAAGAAAAATCATGAAATTCTTTGTTAGAGCAAAAGTGAGTTAGAAGGTAATCGATGGGTGCAAAATTTCTTTAAGTAAATTGATAAACTTTAATTTTAAGTAGAATGTTTTGTGTCAGACAACATTAGGTATCCTTAAAAGAATTGTTTACAAATTAAAAGCATCATTCTGGTAGACATTTGGGATACATGAGATATTCAAATCCATGCAAAGGAGGCCCAGTGGGTTAGTGGTTAGAGGTGCTGACTTATAACTCCTCAGTCCCTTGGCTTGTAGGCTTGAGTTCCAGTCTGGGTGAAAACTTTCACGTGAGGAGGTTTCCAGCTAACCTGCAGTGTGCCAGTGGTTCTACCTGGATACAAGTAGGCTCTTCCTCCACCAATAATAAACTACATGTCGCCAGTATGACCATAATTGTGTTGGTGCATCCTAATAAAAAATATATATCTTTGCACAGTGCAACTCAAACTTTAGATTGGTTTAGAAATAGGTCTATTTACTATTAACCAATGAATCACGTATTGATAAGGTTGAGTCAGTTGTAGATCCAGTTCAGTCAGGTTTATATCCAGATCAGCTTAATGTAGAGCAAGGTCAGCCAAATTTAGAGCCAGATCAGTCAAATGTAGGTCCAGGTCTGCCAAATGTAGATCCAAATCAACTACATGTAGATCCAGATCAAAAGTACAGCCAGATCAGCCAAATGTAGAGCCAGATTAGCCAGATGTACAGCCAGATCAGCCAAATGTAGATCCAGACCAGCTACATGTAGATCCAGATCAAAAGTAGAGCCAGATCAGCTAAATATAGATCCAGATCAGCCAAATGTAGAACCAGATTAGCTAAATATAGATCCAGATCAGCCAAATGTAGAGCCAGATTAGCTAATTGTAGATCCAGATCAGCCAAATGTAGATCAAGGTAAGCCAAATGTAGAACCAGATCATCCTTATTAATAAATGTAGCAAAAAAGGTTTAAAAGCCTATGATTGCCTTGGTGTAGTGGTAGGATCATCGGCACTTAACATTTTGGCTTAGCCTCCCACCACTAGGGTTCTAGTCCCAATTGGGGCAAAGGACTTACTCTGGGAAGGTCTTCCAGCTGACCTGGGGTCTTCTTCCACCAAAATAGCTGGACGTCATTATAATGATCGTAATTGGTCACTGATGTATTTGAAAAACAAAAACCAGGCCTATGTGGCAGTTTCCTGTTTTCAATATTCTGATTAATGCATGTCTGCAAACAAATACATGTGCTTTCTATAATGTAGGCATTTACATTTAAATTTTGTATCTCACTTTGGTTACCTCACATAGGTTAAGCACTTTAATATTGTATTTCTACTCGTTTAGGAAACGATCATTTATTTTAAAAAGCATATAATCTCTCAAATGTTGTTTTTTTCACTTGTCAGTTGCTGTGAAAAATAATAATTTACACAATTAAATCCAAGATTGGGAGACTCCAACTGTTGGGTGACCTTCTTCATAGGAAACTTGCCAAGATGCCTTTCCTTTTAAAGGGTTTGTCCTTTGCAAGACTGCATATATCTCATACAATTTTAAGTAACAATTTATAATAATCAAATTGAGTAAATGCCATACTGATTTGTAAAACAGGATAAATAGTTGTGTACATTTGATATTGATGACGTGTATTGTTTTTGTTTGATGTTGTCCCTTATTCTAGTTAGACTTGATACTTTTACTGTACAGGTATATCAAGACATTTTGTCTATTTTTGATAAACATTGGCAAATATCTTCCAAGAAGTATTTACCTTTTTTGATTTCTTATATATATTTTTTTATTTAGAAACATTGTACATTTTAAAAAGTCATTCTTTTTTGAAAGAGTGACTGTATATGTTTTCACATGTGATTTTGATTATGATGATTAGCTTAGATAATTCGCAAATCTAAAACCAAATGCTTTCTATGAATGGGTTTAAAAAATGTTGATTAACCCAAACTACAAAAGATCTAAATTAAACTCTTCCTTGAATTAAGATATTTTTCATCTATTTTCTATGGGAGAAATTTTTTACTATCTCTCTTGACTGCACCTGGTAGCGCAATGGGCAGAGCGTTGGCTCCAGGTACATGTGGTATACCAAAGTAGTTAAAAATGGTGGTGGCATAGCTCTCAAGCAAATATAAGGGTAGTCCCACGACTGGTTGGCCTGGTGTCAGGATAATGCAACTAGGTGTGATATCATGCCAGTTATTTACTGCATGCAATACACAGTGAAGGCGGCACTATATCTGCTTCAAGTGGACACCGTCTCCAGATAACTGAAGTACTGTTGGTGGGACGATAAACCCAATAAACAAACTATCTCTCTTGCTTCATACTTGTTCCATAATTTAGGCATAAGGTTTTAGTAATCTTTAAAAAAAATAATAAACAAAATCTAAATCTTGTAATATGTATTGCCTTCATATTTATTAAGAGTCACATCAAACTGTTGCAATTCTTTTTGAATTTTTTCTAATTTTGTTATTTTTAATGCCATTTTTTCAAAAAAGAAAGCGGAGCTGCTATCATGACCTATCATGATGCTCTGGTCAGCATCTGATAATTCTTGTGAAAAACCATCACAGAAAGTCCATTTAAACTTAAAACACTTGTTCTCTATCAAAAGACACCTCATTTCAAAATTAAAAAATTCTGGCAGAGTTATGCCCCCTTTTTCTACTCTTATTATTGTAAGAACTTAATTAAAGAATATCCTCCAGCTGAAATGCAGTGTGCAGGTGGTTATACCCTGACAAATGTCTATTGTCAAAGGTTTTTCTCTTCCAAAAATATCTGGATGTTGCTATAATGACCGTTATTTTGTGTCCCTTTGATGTATTATTATAAACAGTAATTGTACTTATATTATATTAATGTATTTTGATTCAGTTTTGTTTAGTTGTCCTAAATACATTTATATACAGCTCATTGACACAATTTAAATAAATATGATAACTTTTACTCATTTTTCAACAAGTTGATCTTTTATATTATATGTCTGCAAAATTGCAATTATTTTCAAGTTTCTATCCTTTATATGGTATTTAACATTGCTACAACATTGTTTACAAGTCATTGTCATTTATAGAATTTCTGGTTCAATGCTTTTTCTTACATTTTGTTGATCCCTTGTTTTTCATTTGTTTTTCCCCATGTTGTTGTTTGTTTCTATGTGTTCATGTTTATTAATCCACATCTTATAAAATAATCAGCGCATTTAAATTTATTCCAGTAGAAAGTTGTTAATAAATAAAAGTTAGAATATATATTTTGAAAAGAAAAGTTCTTTTTATCATATTATATGGATTTTATTAATAAAGATTTATATTTGTATACTGTCTTGTTATTATTTATCACATTTAGTAATATGACAGAACCAGATAGCTCAATTGGTAGAGCATCGGCTTGCAGATAGGAAGGTTGCGGGTTCAAACCCAGGCCAGGTGAAACCAAAGACCAGCGAAAGAAGACCTATTTATTACACCCTGGTCGTAACAATTATAACGAAAAAACGAATGCTGGACAACTCGCGCCAAACCAACTCGCGCCAGGTAAAACTCGCTCCAGTATTGGTCAACTCGCGCCACATATAGACTTACAGTATACAATAGACTGCAATTTACCGATATTCGCGCTTACCTAATTACCTAAACTGTATAACAATACACTATTTCATATTATTTCTATGTGTTTGTTTTTCAGGTCAGGTGCCAGATAACAACTGTACGAGACACACTTTTTTATCATGTACGCGCGGGATGTGCATTGTATATTGCTTGAAATAAATAATAAAAATGATATGGTTTTAGCTTTTTATTGATGAAAATATTATTTTGTTAACCATGGAAAATGTTGTGGAAAAAATGTTTGATTAAATTCTAAAGAACCACATGAAGCTATAGTGTATAGATAATAAGTATGAACGCATGAATAATTAAAGAAATGACATTGTCCGTTTTCTTATGCAATTTCTACACTATATGTTTGTTTTGTGTTGTTATTTAATTGCAACAATAAATCATTTAATCATTAATATTAATCTTAGTTGTATTATCTCCAAACAAAATACTAGGCCTACACAGACACATGCAAGTCAAAACACGTGAAAAATAACAATTAACGCCATCCCCCGTACATTGTTCACACCTACCTCTCACTACATGTACCACATATATATATATATTTGTGGCGCGAGTTGACCAATTTTGGCGCGAGTTTTACCTGGCGCGAGTTGGTTTGGAGCGAGTTGTTCTGTCACCAAAAAAACGTACACGATAACCATTAAATCTTGCTATAAAGAATCATAGCACATGCAATAAACATTTATAAAAATATTAACAATAAATAAATAGTTGGAATAAACCAGAAGTATTCACGCTTTAAATAATAAAATATTTTTACCGTAACAATGCGCAAGAACTACTTATTTACTTTTTATCAGTAATGTGTACAAGGCACCGCAAAAATAATGCAGCTTACGCTATCGGTTAGTTACATAAACATAAACATTTGACCGAAACAAAGCACAACTCTGAAGGAAAGTAGACTATTTGCTACTTTGTTTTCCTCGTTCTCTGCTACATCTGTATTTGCAAGATGCATTGCTAACATCGGTATACTCAGTTTCTTTTGTTAAACAAGACCTCGCCAAACAGCTGCGAACTCCTATTAATGCCTGCTACTTTTTAAAATTACAAGCTACACTTTATTATTGCAAGCTATGCCGTTGAAAAAACGGAACACTCGATTCTTTTCTTTGAAAAGGATCTCATAGAACATCTGCAACATCTTGTTATTTACTGCTCCCGTATTGTCCCCACAAAATGCATTCATAAGAGACGACCAAACTATGTAAATAAAAGTACATTGGCGACGCGCTGAAGCGTGACGCTTATATATGGAATGCTCACTGAAATTTGCCCATGGGGAAAGTTTGTTTTGCGGACTTTCTAAACCTGATAAAATACGGGTCCTTCGGTAGACGGCGTTCTATTTTATTTTATTTATTTTTAATATTTGTTTTTGTGTGTCAGTAACTTTCAACATAACTTTGAAAATAAGCAATAAGATTCCCAGAAAGAAAGAAAAAACGTTCTAGAAAATCACTATCTGAACAATTCTTATTTGTGCAATGTGAGGCTGCTGCACACGTGCAATTACTGCTTATGCATTTTAATTTTAAAGTTAATTAAAATAACCTTGCCACTTTTTTCTCCACATTTAACATGTACATATGTAACATCTTAGAAAACCTATGATATAGTGTCGGGTTTTGCTATTTATTTTGTATTAAATTATTATATGGTCTTAGGAATATAAGTGATATATACTTTTTGTCGAGATTTATAGTATACTGAAAACATTAAAGCAAATACGATTACGTTTTTTTTTTACCTGCTCCCTTATTGCTTTATCTCTTTACCCCTTCTACTTTTTGCACCGACTTTGATACTTCGCGGCCATGGCTTTTCTTGTTGCTTATCTATTGTTTATAGCTAAGGTGTAAATAGCTAACCGGCATTGGTATGCATAATCATAAACTAACTGATGGTGATAGTCTCTAAGTGCACATATAATCTTCATGCAAATTCTAAGCAATAATTTTAAACTTTATCGTTTTAGTTTAACAATAAGTTGTTTTACTTGCGTAAACACATTATTCTTGATCAGAGTTCCGAGTAATGCCTTTAAATGTGATAGTCAACAGGACACTGGTTAAACATTCAACTCAAACATTTTTTGTTTACATATTTCGATCATGATGCAGAGCTCTACTTCCTTCATATATTTTCTTTATACTAATCTTCCTGTACCGGCACAAATGACACTGAACTTAACAAGGAAGGGATGTAATTGCAAGTCATGTGTCGCTGAGATGGCTCGAATAGGGCCTGGTGATAGTCACCATACATGTGAACTTTTTCTGAGGCCAAAGTGGAAGATTTTCACTTGTAGGTTTGTTATTTTCATATAAATGAAGAAGGAAGTTACCTGTTTGCCAATAGGGATATTTCCGACAATGTGTAAAACACCTGTCATTTTCAAGTAATTATGAACCATAAAAAAGTGGAAAAGTTCATATGTATGAGTCACATGATGTCAAATATGGCCATAAGCTTTTTTAATCACTGATCGCTGTTTTGGCAAAGCGTTGTGTGAATTTTATTATTATTAATAAATTAATCAAAATATTAATTAGTTAGGAAATTTCCATGCCATTGCAGCTACTTCTAGTGTTGTTGTTACATATATAATATACAATCATTTGTACTTAAAGATGAATATACTGATACAATTTGTTATTGCCGCTGTTTTTCTCAGTGGTTAGTACTTTTTCAATTTTCTTTTTAATGTGCAGTGTAACAAACTGCCAAGTGTTTTCATTTTATCAGAGGTAAATATGAAGTTTCAGTTTTGGAGCAGGTTGCAAAACAAAGTTAGTATATCCATTTCAATCGGCTAATTTCAATCTAAAACTAGGACATAAAACGTGTCATTTTTTACAAATAATAATCCGACTACCTAATTACATCGGAGAGATGATTCGTGAATTGTTCCGATTGAAGCAAGTAATCAAAACGGTGGTTTCAATAGTAGCACTTCTTTTGTTCAAAAGAAAGAAAAAAGGCCAAGTGTATAAATGCATCTTTTTAAAGAAAATAATGCAAATTAATTGATATTTATATCAACTTATATATGTATTTCACGGGTGTATTTAATGGTTATTAAAGAAGCGCTGCTTTTATAATTATTTTAATGTGCTACATAGATAGTGGTGCTTGTTCAAATTACTTCGTTTATATCTAAAAGTCTTTTTACATTTAAATAAGGAGATTTGTCATGTCATACATACATCATAATTTGTCATAAATGGCGCTTTCTAAGAAAAAAGAACGCGACTAACATGTCTATTGTCACATAGTACCCACAGGGACGTTATTTCTTCAGCCTTGTCAAAACCACACATGCAGCAGTGTCACTATATATGTTTCTGTTTTAAAGCAATAATACCAAGATAAAACAATAATATGCTTAGATAGACAGTATCGAACATTCGCACATCACTGAAATCTGGAAGATGGTATCCGACAGTTTGAACTTTTTTTCTCAATGACCAAATAAGTCATTGTTACATGAAAAGGTCCTGCAAAACGCTGTTCATTAATGTAGTAGATCTGTGCTAAAAGTGAAACATTCATCATTGTAAATAGGTAATCCTATCCGAGCCTCGCAGTAGAGTGAGCTATTTTTAAAATTAGAAAGCCACGTGACCACTTACATTTGTGATACGTTATATTGTCATCCGGGTGACCCGCTCTGACGTCGATATCTATTTTAAGCAGAGATCACTATCGTGCTTATTTATATGTATGAAACGAATAAACATTTATCTATTTGTACAGTCTAGCATTGTGGGTAGTGTTAAAAAACGTATTTAAGTATGTAGTTTAACTAAAGTATGAGTTTATGCAGAATTTATACCAAACTTCAGCAAAGCTTTGTTAAGAGATATTGTAACATGTTTCTGATATCGGCAAAGTGTCGGATACCACCTTGAAGCTTATTGTCTAGAAACAGGGATGTGACTTAATTAACATGCATAAATCTATGATGGATTTTTCGCCGTAGAGGTGGGGGTCCCATTAACGGGTCGTGAAAGCGGTGAAATGATAAAATGCCCCAAATTTTGAATGCTCATAACTATGAAGTCTTTTGTCCGACTCTTCTAAAACTTTCCAAAATTATGTATACATTCTATAAGAACAGAATGGCAAAATATAAACGTGAAAAATTACCTAGAAATACGTTTTCTTTTCTTAGAATTTTTTTTTTCAGTCATTTTGTGGGGGCAAAAGTTCATCTTCACAGCAAAGCTTATATAAAACAACATTTAGCAGAATTATTAAATACACCCTAATGGAGGTAGTATGGAGCTTAAAATTTTGATTACCTTAACCGTGTTTGATAAATCTATCACCATAGTTTTCAATGTCAAAAAAGTAGTCCCTCTTTGAAACAGAAAGTACATGTGTTTTCACTTGATTTTTAAAGTGTGTTTTTATGCATGTTCTAAACACTCACTATGAAAATTAAGTGAGCTTCTACGTTGAAAATTGTTTGAACAAACTTATGTTACAATAAAATTGTGTCTATAAACATATTTCCTGGGCTAAACTGCTCATAACAAAAAATGGTAGTTTTATCAATATTTATCAAATTTCACTTTTTTTGTGAAGTAATCTTAATAAATTATGATATAATATGTTATAACATTGGTTTTGATGTATGGCATGAATATTTATATGAAAAAATAATGAACTTTGAAAATTAAAATTTTATGAAATGTGCCGCTTAAGCGACCCCTTAAAGCAACAGAACAATGGACTTTCAAGAATGACAATTCATATAATAGAGGTCTTCTCTTTCTATAAGTATGTCGTTGCGTTCTTACAAATAAATTGTCAAAGGCAAAGACTAGTGGCATCAAGCAGAGCAGACTACAAACGTTTTCTTTTTCATTTTTCTTTTCTTTTTATATTTTTTAATGACACGTGCTTGGTGTATTACACCAGTCGAAGCCTATAAACTTTTCAATAGCTTGGTATTACAGATTTTTCGCTACTTAGCACATGTTTAGGAGTGTACATATTTCGGAGATTATTGAAAAAAAAACAACATCATGTTGAGTTTAACAGATCGAAGCAATATTTTGAACGCTGACACTTTCTTCTATATTTTAACCATATGCTGTTTATTTTTTATAAAACGAGAATAACCTTTGTAATTCTAGCGCAAAAAACGAAGGTTATATCAATTCACTGTTTAAGTGTTTTCTGGCCTACTTCTTGTAGTGATGCCATATATTTTATGTGCTTGTCAAAAACGGATACAGCTACTACAACAGTCCCTGCCCAGTATAACTGAATCAAAGCGCTGAAAGAGTTGTATGTGTTGTGTTAGTTTTACAATGAAAGCGATTGAAACTGTGAAAAAAGACGTTAAATGACTCCGGCGTAAATCGATTGCACAATTCATTAAAAACCAGAAGTCTTTAGCTGCAAAACAACCACCTTTTCTACATATAGGTTTACAATCTGAACTTAACCTAGAGCACACTCACTTACATCCAATTAAAGAAATTATAACATTAAACATATGATTTTTGCCATATTGTTGCATTTTAACTAAAGGTCTACAGCTGTTTTAGGGCTACCGGACGCGACCAAGTACATGGAGTTTAAAATTAAACCCCCAGTAATTAATTGGCCAGTAGACCATATATAGTAAACGGCTCCACGACACCGGATTTATTTCGTCAACACTACACTCATGCGATTTACATCCAAATTTACCCCAATTGTAAACTACGTATAGAGCCGCAGAAGGCAGTGAGGCCTCTCGTTGGGTATCGCAAATATCACGGACAAGTATATAATGCAAAGTCAATGGAACACTTGTTCTAGTAACAGTTTTTTCCTTCATTCCGTCCCTTAAAGTCATGAAGTAATATTCCTGCACAGCATTGTTCATTAATAAATCTGCATTTTATGCATGTCTGCATTAAACAGTAGCATTACATGAACATCTTTCTTAAACAGATTACACTATTAAAGTTAACTATGTGGACATGATTTTTCAATGAGGTCACTACTTTCGTCAAACAAATAGTCAGCGCTTGGACACTTATTTAAATGGATCGGTTTTCTTTTCATTGCTTGCATTCGAGAAACCCATCAGGAAATGCGAGGTTAGAGCTCTGTAAAACCGGTTTAAGCAAACCAGTAGGTCCATATCGCCGACTAACCGTTCCAAGGCGGTAACTGTCGGGTTTGCTCTTATTGTTAAATGACTCATCACAGATTTGTTCTCACTTTTACATTTTGCGTGCATGTAAATACCTTGTTTCTGTGTCTTTTCAATTTTTGTATATGTTGCAATGCTCACAGGACTTTGTTTTATATAATCTTATTTAGAAGCATACCTGCACAAAACTGGCGCATGTGGTCTTCTTTGACATACGTGTACATATTTGTTTCTGTACACGCACTTCTTCTTCCCAGGCATGGCGATTGACGGCGGGTAGTCAAGGTCATGCAGGGTCACTGTTTTGCAATTCCAAACTTCAGCTTTATCACAACTCCGGACCGCAAGCGACACCGCCCAAAAATGACAGACCAACAGTGTGTTCTTGTCATTGTCTTTATGGATGTTCAAATCCCGCAAACGCACCGTTTTGTAACATAAGTTGCTACGCTAATGGCTTCAACACTTTTGAGAAATTTGACCACGACTTTAGCAGATAATCTATAAAAATGAAGCATGTGCATGCGGTCCACGGGATTAACTTAGGGTTGTCTTAAGTGAATGTACTATTTGAGATTGCGAGTTGATTTTTCACCGTTTGCCGTAAAAGAGGTTTTCTTCATCTGTGTAATGTCTTGTCTCAAAGTCTTTGTTACCTTTACCTTCAACGTGTGTGTATTTGTGTGAATGCGACGAAATGTTCTGAAAACTAAATTTTCCTGAAGGGCTCGACCGACAGTTGCATTATGACAAATGCTTACTTTTATAAAGGCTATGAGAACTAAAAATTGTGTACAAAGACATGCAACAACCTTGATCTGAGGGCTGTGTAGATGAAATATGTATGCAACAAACTGAAAGATGTTTGAAAAATATAGTGGCCGAGTTGGAGATCGTTCTTAGATGGAAAGATTTGTGCACGTGCTAAATGTGGCACTGAGAGCGTGTAGCCATTGAGGTGTTGTTGGTGCATGTAAACAAAATTAACTAAGGCAGAACGACCTAAAACGTCAACGTTCGAATCATGATGGCTACGCTTTTGATGACATTCTTTTCAAATTTAAGATATATTTAAAGATAAGAAGCCAATACACTTTTTGTCTTACAGAATACTTACAGGTATACATATTTTTAACAAGTGCATCTTAGAATAAATTACGTCCATATCGGAGAAATTAAACGGGATATGTCTAGTTCTTGGTAAAATGTAATTATGACGATACCATTAATTTGAATAAGAAAGTTTTGTTTTTCTGTTTTATTTTGCTCACATTAGACTAAAGATGTGTTTTGTGGTGTAAGACAGATATGTCTTATGCGCCATTTTTATAATCGACATTGTGAGTACATATATTATCACTTGTGTTTTAACATTAATTAATGAGGAACACATTTTCTTAAGTAAAAATAATCAAAACAATTGTTAAAATCGATGTTCCTGTGTTTCATTAAACGTATTTTTCACATTGAATATTTATTTTACATTTAGCTACATCCTCATCTGTCACATGCACCTGTACTACATTTTGTATATTGTATTTGCATAATTTCACATATTGTATGCAAAAAAGTTTAAATAGTGAATTACAAAGGTTTGCACTTACTGTAAGGACGAAAACTCGCATATTACATTAATGTGTTTGTGTCTCTTTTTGACTTCAATATGTACTGTTAGTAGACGGACATGTCTCATGAACAATAAGAAGTTGTATTGTGTGTAATGGACGTTCCGATCTGCAACTGTCAGTTTTAACCAACCAGAAATATACTTGAAAAGTGAGGTAACAATTCACGTATGATGTAGAATGGTGCATTGTCAGCATAGAGAATAACATATAATTTGCTTATTTTCTGTTTTTTTTTTTTTTATGCGATTTAGTAACAAGCCTTTCTACAATCACTAGTCCTAACCACTTTTGTCTATACTGAAATACTCTTTGTTTCAGCGTCTGTAAGGTTATATCGCATTGTTGGATTTGTTGTAACTGTGTTCTTATATTAGTTGTACTTGGCATGTAGTAAATTAAGATAAGCTTTAAACGAATACTAAAAAAATAACGTAAATAACATGCCCTGGCCCTGTTATTGCCCATATGATATGTAATGATAAAGAAACATGTTGTTATTGGCACAAAAGGTGATTTTTCGTTGTAGTTTTAGTTGGATGTGGATTTGCCAGTATGTCGGTTTACGTCCAACACACAGTGAATGTAAAATTAATATTTCGAAACACGGATTAACAAATCCTGAAAAGAACATTTATCGAGCTATTTAACTTTACTTAATAAAAGCGTAAGCGCGTCCTCGACGGCTTATGCTAAATTAGCAACTGAATACTATAATATTATTTTCTAATGTTTAAAACACGATTATTAGTAATATTATCTAATATATAATTAGATATATTTGTAGTTATGCTTTTTAAATCTAATGTACAATATAATAAATACAATGATAGTGGTTCAGGTATGCTTACTTTATAAAAAATGTAAATTAAAAAAATTAGTAAGTATTATTTTATCAGACTTACCTGTGTACTATTCTAATTTTTGTATGTCAAAATTGCCATTAATTTTATTTTTTTCAAACCGGAAGCATACACTTACATAAAGTACCCGTTTGCCCTGCATTTTTCAATGGAAGTAGTGTTTAAATGTGACAAGACGGATGCTCTTTTAAATTTGACATCGTTGGGTTAATATTATCCTAAACATGAACACTTTCTCTCGAACTTATTTTTTTCAAGCCCAATGTCTTGATGTAATAAAATGAGTCTAAGACTATCCTCAAGAATCTGATTAGTCAAACCTAACTTATTAAGTTATCATTCAAGGTTGAATACATGCTTAAGTAAGGTGTCAAAACACATTGCTGTCTTAAGCACTTTGTATAAATTAACTTTTATATTTTTCCTCTTTTTTTCCACGGTCTAAACTTTAAACAGAAAGCAGGAAGTCGTAATAAAGACTAATTTCGTTTATGAAGAGCGTTTCCAAGATCAAAGCCATTTATATCATAATTCCACGACCTCGTTGCCATATTGTTAGTGTTAAGTTTTATAGTACTTGACTATCCATAGCAATGCCTGTTTTTATATTTCTATCTTTAAATTTGATAATTTGTTAATTGTATTTGCCCTATACAGCTTGAGTGCTTAACCGCTCTCTTCGTTCTTCAAATGTAAGTCTTAGATTATTAAAAAACAACAACAAACCAACAAACAAACAAAAACAAATCAAAACAAGCAAACAACAACAAACGTTTCCGTTATTTTTCAGAAATATGCTTAAAAACTGCATTTATTTGTAACACTGTTTCAATTAATTGCTCTAATGAAAACAATCATGAACATTCAATGGTGAAGTTAGATTCAGCAGTTAAAAGTATATATGTTGATGTTAGTTTACTGACAGACGTTTTTCATTAATAGCAAAGTTTACATTTTTATATTATGTCGTTATAAGTTTATTGATTTGGTTATAGTATTTATGATTTAAAGAGATTTTTGTTTTAACAAATTAACACATATCACTTGAGCTTTCTTTTTCTGTGCCTGCATTTGAGTTATCCACACTATTCTCTGTTAAATTTTGTTAGGTTATATGAACAATTAACTGAGTCCTTCGTTGAATTTCTTCTGAAATGCATCTAATTAAAACCAACCAAGCATGCACGAACCATTTGTAGTACCTTATCTTGTATACAGCATATTGTTAGTTATAACCTTTTAATGTTCGTGTATATTAATGCAGGACTTTTATCTGTGTATTATCAGTTATTCTGGTTAAAAATTGTTAATCCGAACTATTTATAAGATCAAGTTTGAAATGCTAGAAATTATTTTTATTAAATTAAGATTTATAATGTTTTATATTTCTGAAGCATTGACGCTGCCGACCGTTCTGTATAAACTTCACATAAAACCATAGCCAGTTGAATTACATACTGTTGTTTGATCGTTACAGGCCTAGTCACTGCTCTGGTAAAGTTGATTTGCCATGTTAAATATATATTCCAAAAGTTTGTTCGAGTTTCATAAGTGTTTGTGTGGCTTGACTCAAAGCTTAGCTTAGCTTTTTTTCTGAGAAATTTGTAACATTTGTTACAATTACAGTTATATTAACCAAGGTAGGTATTTGATAAATCTGATGCCCCTAAATTGGGGACGCTTGCAAAATTAATCAATCGATATTTCTACCTGGCCTGGATTTCATCATATACCACTTCATTATATACCACCACTTTCTCTTTTACCTCTTAAAATCTATGGGGGTTTGTGAGGGGCCTACCCTTATCATTTACATGTACCTCCTGCTGTACAGGTACAACTAAAGTCAATATTAGATGGTAAATATGTCTTCTGTATGCATTAAGCTTCCTGTCGTTTATTAGTCTTGTTTGTAGGCTATCCGATAAGGTGACCATCATGTGCAAAGCAAGCTTAGCCTGGTTAAAATCTGTTTACTCGTATACGGCAAGTAAATATTTTGTGACATATTTAACGTTTATGAAAAATGCATATTGTGTTTAAGCAAATGAGATATGAATAATAAGTCTAAGATAAAGCAAAAAATACAAAATATATATCTTTAATAGTTGCTGCAATTGTAATATCATGTATATGAGCACATGTGTAAATGGAGTTATATTTCTATGTGTGCAGCATTTTAATATAGGCCATACAACAAAACAGGAAATTATCTTTACATGCGCATTCAAAAAGTAAAATATTTGTAACAAGTAAACATTCAATTTGTCACACGTGGGAAACTAAATGTCTTCAATTCTTTTAGATATACATTGAATATTAAAGGAAACTAAATAAAATATGACATTAACCTGTTCATGTAAATGTTTGTTACTTCGACTAGAAATCAAACCTGCTCACAATAAACAACGGATTTCAGTTTGAACGAAGCAACGTATCAAGTGTTTCGGAATTTGAGGAAAGGAGGCTTTGCTGTTAAGCATGTTAACCAACATGGCGTGGCTAAAAACCTATGCGTTTGTCGCCTGTCTTTTCAGCGGTAAGCACTCAATTCAACTGTTTGTTTTAAATGTTTAAACCGCAAATGACTTTAATCAATTTTTTAAATTTCGTGTTCGATAAATTAAATGTGGCGATTTTGTTTAAAAGGGGTTTTTAGTAAAAATTAATGCAAATAAAAAGATGGTTTCAGATATAGCCTGTGTCCTAATAGGACACATCTTGTGTTTTAAGATGGAAATTAGTTAATCAACTATATGTAGACAATGTTTAAATGTTATTATTTATTACATTTTTAATTCGGGGCGGAAAAGTATTGAAAACACACAGGCAAAGAATTCAATTCAAGCATTGATTTTAGCAGTTCTTTTGACCTCTTTCGAAACCTTCATATAGCTCGCACCGATGCCTTCAAGATTTGCGAATTGGAAAAAAACTATTCCAGAAAACAGATGCGTATTCAGATATTAATTCTAAACCGACATGTACATGTACATTTGATTAATAGTTTTACATCAAACAGTTAATTTTAAATTACGCTATATACCCAAGATGTAAAATGCTGTAATATAAAATTAACAGTCGTCGTTAAAAGTCTGATCCATATGCCTAGGTCAAACGTTAAAGTATATTTTCTCTGTCATTTAGGAGGTCCATGGTTTCCAAAAGACAATCAAGATTTGTTTCCGAATCTATGGTAACAAGCAATTGTTGAGACAAGTCTTCTAGAACGATTTGGTGGTTTAAAAGATGTTCGAATTAACTTGTAATGCTTGTTCTTGATAATGATGAGTCCTTCGTAAAATGACTTCAATTTATATATGTACACCAATGCTACTTACACGTTTTACACAGAAAAGGGTCAGCATAGGAATTTATTATTGACACTTTAATACATGTACCAATATATTTTAATATTTGTCGTTCTATATTTTATTCCACCCTGCAGTAATTATGAAATAAAGCTAGAAAAAGTATGAATATCACCTACTATAAATATAAAACTATCAATGAAAACGTATGCATATCGGAATATTGGATTTGTTGGCACCTCATACAACACTATTTGTAAAGTCGTCACCTTTACCTTAATATACTAGTAGCCTTTTCAAGTAGGAGGTATGTGAACGTCTCTATAAAGTCTCGTATGACTCTAAACCTATGTAGACTTACAAAGTCGAAAGCAGGTCGGACATTGGCACTCAGTAGAGGTGACAGTTGTAACAAAAACCATGTAATGGCACTTTCTAGATGCTTTAATTCCATGGTGACATATGGCACGCCAACCGAGTTTGTTTAATTCTGTCAATTATAGCACGCCTGGTTTGTTATGGTACTTCCTCAGATTTACTTTTTAGAAGTTCCGGGTCTCTAGTGCTGCCTTTTCTCTCTGAAGAGCTCACTTAAGTAGATTCTCTTCGGAATGCAATCATCTTTCATTCGGATGATGTGTCCTGGCCACCGCTCGACCTTGCTTGCCAACGTGGAATCTGATTATCTCAATAAACATTTACGGGTATTCGCATTTGCAAGGTCTTCTCAAAGTACTCCCTTGTGACAGTGTCGAAAGCATCTGTTAGGTCTAAAGAGAAAGTACTCTATCGATGTTTATTTAAAATACTGACACTGTTTTGTGAGTTTTTAACAAATATAAAAATCTATTTATATACGTTTTTTTGCAATATAACAAAATATTTAGACATGTTTCAGAAAAAGGAAATGGCTTTAGTAATTAAACAGTAGCCTTGAAACTGAATTTGTTTATACAATTACAGTAGTAAATGTGTTGCATAACTGTAGGTTGACAAATGCGTACAATTAATGCTCATAGGCTTATCATACTATGAAGACTTTTATGAATCAAGAAAAATATATACAGCACAAACATGAAGTCATGTACAATAATTTCCTAAATTTATGAGGTGTTAATTTGAGCAGGAAAACGTGTGCATGTGTAATGTCAATCCGGGGCCTACATGCAATGCGCTTAAAAATAAGGTTATGTTACTTGCTATTTACAGGAAATTACTTAGAATCGACACATATTGAAGTGTTTGGTTTGATTTGCACGTGTGAATGAACAATATCTGTTGAAGAATTATGATTATCTTAAAGGTAGTATTCGACATTTTGACCAATATTTTTATTCTAGCAACCAAATAAACTATTCTTACCTCAAAAGGTCACATGAGAACTGTTTATTTCTTATGTCCTACAGCTATATTTTATTTGTTCTTTTAGCGTTTTTCGCACCGACAGAGTTATAGTCATATTGGCAACGTCCAGCTAATTTATTTGTGTGGAGGAAGACCCCAGACTTACGTCTTGTTATAACCACTGAATAGGGGCTTAATAGTTACAAGTCAGCGATTCTAACCACTCTGCCACGGCGCCCCATATCTATGTAAAAAGATGACACACACTTCTGGTCATTACAAGAATGTTATTTCTATCTGAGCCAGGTTGAATTGTAATTCTAAAATGGGAAATCCTTGTGACCAGTTACTTTTGAGATCATGTTATATCATTATCCGTGTAATCTTCTGTGTCGTTGATACATATTTTACCAGAAATTTAAATCGTGCTTATCTCTAGAATTGGAAAGAAGGAACAATTTAAGCAATTTTGTCACTATTTGTACTGTCTAACAGTTGGGGTAATGTTCAAAATTGGCCCTGCTTTGAGTAAAGTGTGAGCGCATGTAAAATTATTTCCAAATTCCCAACAACAGGGTAAAGATATTGTTAAATGCATTTGATGTAGGCAAACTGTCGTATACCACCTTTAAAACAATAGTTAATATCTGTTCCCTTTTGTTATCTTCAACTGTGCTTTTAGAAATAAATAGTATAAAACAGTTGAAAAGAATCTAACTTGCAAAACCATGGGTCAATACACACTTAGGTTATACAACTTAAGAAAAAATGTGCCATCTGTTCAATTAATCCATTGATGCTGCTAGACAACCCTGTCTTCACATGGTTAAAGCATTGCAAGGTCAATGTCTTTGGAAGAACAAACTCACTGGTAAGCCCTGTGTATGATGTCAATGAGAAGATGTGCTGCTGATATGAAAGAATACGTGGTAATCTTCTTGAAGTAACCACTTGAAGTGCTGTCATTGGAAAATTCCCATTCAATGTATGTAGCCAGTGAAGCCCATTTTCTGTCGATGGTCTGTAATGCTTAAACATGTAAAACTACTTGTACGAAAAGAAGAAGAATAAATTGAACATCACCATTACACATTTTTAAATGTTATCCGAGTGCATTAAGCTGATAGTTAATGTGATTGAAGTAGTCTATTATGTCATTTGACTAAAGGGGAGAATTTTTTTCTTTAAATCAGGAAGTTTCTCCTTCAAATTAAGCAAACCGATTGGAAAGACGACCGAATATAGGTCTTCAAAGCCTATATTCATGTTGTCGCCAGGAATAAAATCTTATCAGAAGGCAGATTTTCTATTTCCTTTTATGTATATGTTTATGTTTGAATAAATCTAATGTTGTTCCTCGGTATATACAATAATGTAGTTATTACAGTAAGTTACATTTCCACTACAGTTAATTACAACTAACTGTAATGTAATATAATGTAATTAGCCTAGAAAAAAAGATACATGACTTTATTTTATTGAGACATATTTGGATTTGTGTTAGACTAATATTTATCATTTAGATACACCGATTTGCTTAATAAAATAAATAAAAATAGAAGAAGAAGAAGAAGAAATAATTGAAGAAGAAGAAGAAGAAGAAGAAGGAGAAGAAGAAGAAGAAGAAGAAGAAGAAGAAGAAGAACAAGAAGAAAAAAAGAAGAAGAACAACAACAACACAATACCATTTTTTATTGTTACCTTGTAACGAATCAAGTTAAACATGTGCCACAATACGCACCTATCTTCAACTGTAGCCGTTTATTGAACTCAAACATGTAACAGTGGTTTATTCGTGTGATACCATTATTCTGGCATTTCTAGCAATATATCTCACTGTTAAAACATTGATTCACAACAAAATGAATCGTAATAAGCTTTAACTATTAAACGGATCTTTAATCATTAATAAGTTGATCGGAGCAACTTTTCCATTCGTACCTTTATAAATCTGTGGACCAGTGTATGAGTAAAACTGGAGAGCGCTGTTAACACAATATTGAAGACTATTGCCAATCCGGATTCCAACCTTTTGTTTTGCATTATCCTTTAGTTTCCTATCAAACAACGGACTCAGTGACGACCACAACCCCTGCCCTGTTCAACTGCAGCGAGACATGTCTTCCTCCGCCTGTCACTTCAGATTCCACTTATATTGAAACTTCCAGTCAACCGACGGTGAAAGATGTAACGCCCACATTATACTCTTGTGACAGACTTACAGGTCATTGTCAGTATGGATGTCCATCTAATTTGGCCGGACCATATTGCAATATAAGTTGCTTCAATAATACAATCTACAATTGTGACACATGTAGCTACGACTATTCCAGGTAAATATTTTGTAAAGACAAAGTAAAACGGGGTAAATGAGAGAGTTCTATTTCCCCAAATCAATGTAATTAATATGATACGCTCTTATTAATTTTAAAATGTCAATAGTAGATGTTACATAATGAACAATCATCTAGAAGCTGACAAAGTAATTGTTGAATTATATATGGTTTATATGGTGTCGAAAATTTACATGGTTGCACTCTAGTTAACAAGGCCACAGCGGCATTAATCTTGCATTCATCTTTGTATGAGAAAAATACTGACAGTGGCTCTCGGGGGAGCCCGTGGCCGAGCGATAAGAGTACCTTACTAGTAATTTCTCAGCCCATCACCGCGTGGGTTCGAGTCCCGGTCAGGGCGAGAACTTTCATGTGTGGCGGTTTTCCAGCCTACCTGCGGTGCGCCGGTGGTTCTACCCAGACATAAGTTTATTAATATTGTAATCTGTTAATACTAGAAGTTATTATATTGTGTATTGCATATATACTTGAAATGCAGATTTAGGAATGAACAATGCCGCGCACTAATATCATTCGGAGACGAGAGGAAAGTGTCAAAACGGGTAGCGAAGTGTTATTAGAACGAGTGTTCCACTAACTATGTATTATTTATAATAAGAATATAAGACAAAGTCCTATGAGCATTGCAACATATACCAAACTCCGAAAAGGCACAGAACGAAGGTATTTCACATGCAAGCCAAGCGAAAAGTAAGAACAAATTTGTGATGAGTCGTTTAACGAAAAGAGCAAACCCGACAGTTACCGCCTTGGGACGGTCAGTCGGCAATATGGACCGACTGGGGTGCTTAAACCGGTTTGCGATATCAACAAGGAGCCTCGAGGCCTTCTGTACCATGCTATGTATGACAGGTCGTTCGTGTCATCTAGGCATCTCAGTCTATAAAGTTACCGCACGCGTTAGAAAAAGAATGACGCACTCGGGATTTTTAGATTAAGCTCACAGGGATGTAGTGTTAATGAAATAAATAACTGGGAGTTAATTATAAACTCAGTGTATATAGGTCGCATCAGGAAATATTTATGAGCATTTATTTTAGACCTTATTTAAGTTAAAATTCTATCATACAGAAACTATTTTATAATGTTTCTATTATCGGATGTTAGTGGCCCTGTTTTTACTTTTGTACCAATGTATAATATACAATTTTTGAGAAGTTTTCTTTTGCAGCTGAACACTTGCAAGCGTTCCAGTGCGTTGTACATTTGATTAACCATGGAATCATTTTGACTATTATTTACACACATAACGGAAAACTAAAAGCGTCACCAGTTCCTGTTTGCACTGTGTTTATGATGTTTTCTTCCTATCTATTTTTACTTTTATTTAACCTAGCTGCATTATATTATGTTTAGTATTACTTATAGTAAATTCTATTGACTTAAAATAATTATTTTTGCATTGATTAGCTAACAACGCCAATATAGATCTCTGTCTGTTCATAACTTACTAGTTATGTTTCCTTGTTTAGAGGGGAGGTTTTCAAGAAGGTTAACTGCTTTTAAAATGACGTGATTGCAATAAGAAATACAATAACAAGAAGAATTCTACGGACATTGCTGCAACGTGTTTTTGTAAGTTTTGCGAAAGTTGGTCAGTGTATGTAAAATTGTAATTAAGTTAATGGTATGACTGGTATTTAAACGAAGTCAAATAATATATAAGTAGACATATCAGTATTCGGTGCTATAATTCTTACAGCCTTTTCTTTCTAAATATAAACGATCAATAAATGTCGATATCAAAGTCTCGTCATAAAAATGTGTTGTCTGGTTCGCACAACAGTATTTCGTGGTGTCGGTACTCAATTTACTGTGATATCTTAATGTCAGCTCGATCCTATGATTTCCATCCTTCAATGCCATACCCTAACGGGGTTATGTATTTAAAAGCGTCCACGAAAGCCTACCAGTGGGAAAGACGGCAAATCTACCCTGTTGAGCTTTCGCAGTCACCCTTTTGACGCGCGAACCTAACAGCATTTCGTTTTCCACATACATGTAGAAAGAAACATGCACTCACACAAAACATTGTCACTGAATTTTAAAAATATATCATATAAGATAAACAAGTAACTTATTTATTTACATATTTGGTTAAAACTGTAATTTTATTTACATAAATACACGTATTATCGACATAAAAGTTACACAGACATCTTATCAGAGTATCATTAACATGTCTTCCCATAACTTCTTTATTTGAGGCTGAACTTACACTACAATGCTGTTTCATATCAAACATTGTCAGATGAATAAAACTTACTCGGCGCAATAAAGGTGATATCCGGCAGCTTGTCTGTATATTATTTATAATACAACACTTTTCTCCTAATCTGAGGAATAATTGAACGATTGCTTCATAAACTTATACTGTATATATATATATATATATATATATATTACCAGTTAGTATTATTTTTATCATTATCTCAATTGTAAGACAGTACAAATCTTGAAACATATCACTTTAAATGTCCCTTATCTTCACGTTGGTGGTGTTAGCTAAAACAGACATCGAGGTTACAGCTGGTTACCAGGATGATAATGTTATTTAATTTCAAAAGAACGTAGTAACATGGTTTACACAGCTTACTGTGCTGCTTGCACTGATGGGAAATACATTTTTGTAATGACAAATGGTGTGTTATGCTTTACTTGTCACATGGATGTAGGACACTAAAAAGCAGAATGTCGCGGGATCTTATCATGAAACAATTATTTTTGGTTTCATGAAAAAGAAAAATGGTTCAAACATTTGGATACTAACTTTGAAGTGTCGTAATTTTATTTCTTGCATAATATGGATAACGTAATCGCCACAGTTTGCTCACGTAGCGACAGACCTCGGTTTATAGTGTTACCCGGAACTTAACGGACGCACCTTTTAGAGGGCGGCTGCATGATAAGGCTCAACTCGTTCACTATATTATGCCATATCTGATTCAGGTTAAAACTTACATAATAAGGTTTATCATCGAGTTGTATGTATTTTTTAGAAATGTTCCGATTTGCAAACAGTGCTCCCGCAACTTCTACCAGACATCAGAAGGGCGATGCACAGAGTGTGGTAAAAATTGTGCCAATTATAACAGCACCACGTCCAGATGTAACCATAACGACGGCTCCTGCAGTTTCGGCTGCACTGATGAAAACTACGGTTTGACGTGCAATTTCAGGTGTACCGCTTATTGTTCACCCCGTCCTTGCGATCAATTGAATGGTAGGATAGAATTTTACTTTTGACCGTCTTAATAAGTACGCTAAAACACATCTCAGTTTAGTTTTGTTTAGTATATAATACTAAATCTATAAGGAAACTTTGCAAACCCTTATCTGTATTAAGGCGGCATCTACATTTTAAAACTGGTTTAAATAATTAATTTTGGTGAGTATTTCTATGCCATTGTTATAATCACTAGGGTGGTCCTTATTTTGCAACTTTTGATTTTTTAGTTTCTTACCCTCTAATTGTGTTCCATTATGTAAAAAACCCATATCTGGCCAAATTTAAGCACAATTAAACAATATTTAGAGGTAGCTCAATGACATTGAAATTTTAGGTTTTCTTGTTTTTAGTTAAAAAAATCAGGATATTATTATGTGAAGCTTTAGTGGTTTAGATTTTGTTTATATTACAAACTGCTTGCAGAAATGACATTTCCTACAACTTGAATAACACACATTGTTATTATTTAATTATGGTTTGATAACAGAGAATGACAGAGATCAAGTTACAAACACCACCAGTTTCAGTGGTGACTCATAACAGAAAAGCAACAGAGCACTGAAAGCAAAGATTTTACATGAGTTATCTTTAGTAAGCTTTAAGTATAAAAACATTTATCAGTGTGAACAAATTAAAAATTATTTAAAATTATGGCACAATGATGCTTTGTTAATGATCAGGAAAGGAATGTGGATTATGAGCTGATGCTTTCTAAGCAAGTATAATGTAATTTACTTCTAAATGTCTTGTAAACAACCTTCTTTTTGCAAGTTAACTTGAATGTTGAACAAAATAGTATATTAAAAGTTTCAGATAACAATATTTTGATAATGATTTTTTTAATAATAATATTAATAATAATAATTATAATAATAATAATAATAATACACACAATTAAGTGTCAATTTAAGTGTCAATAAAATATTCAGAATGAAGAACTTTTATCTGTAATGTACATAACTTTCAGATACAAACAATGGCAAAGGCAACAAGATCCAAAACTAAGTTGTATCTTCTTGTAGAACTAGTAACCGTTTTAACGAGCAGCAAGCTACCATCATTGCGTCTAACAAACAATCAGACAATCATCAGCAGTTACTATTACCGAAATAGCAAAGTTTGGGTTGAAAGATAGACTTCCAATAAAGGATCACCAGAACTGTCAAACTAAGCTTGAGAAAATGTTGAGTGGAAACCGATCCACCAACTCAACTTGCAAAAGAGGCAGACTTTGTTTCCAAGCTTGATGATCTTTTTGATGGTGCTCATGCCAACGCTCTTACCAGTCCATCAGTATTACAAGAAGATGAGGATTTTTTGCTAGCCCAGCGTGAAAAAGAAAGAAGAGGATCAATGGTCTGAGTAGATCAAGCGCTAGCTGATAAGGAGAAAAGGGCAACACAAAGAAAGAAAAATAGGAATGCTGACAAGAAGACGCAAAATGGAAGATAGTCAGCAAGCAAGTTTTTCAACAGCTGAGCTTATTTCTTCAAGATCTGATACAACATATACCAGCTCAACAGAAGACTGTGACACATTGGATGAAAAAAGGCTACAATGGTCGTTTTCGAAACAGCAAAAAGCTTGGGCCAAAATGTTATGAACTTGCTATTAACAGATTCACAATAAGAAGAAACAGATCGAAATTTCGACAAAAGAGAACTGCAGAAATAAAGGAGAAAAAAGTCAGAGGCTTGTTCCTCTTGTAGTTCACTGTGATGGAAAGCTTATAAAAGATTTGACTGGAAAGGATAAGGTTGACCGCCTCCTAGTGTTTGTGACAGGAAAAAATGTTTCACAACTACTGACAGTTGCTAAGCTTGTATCTGGGACTGGTGCAGCCCAGGCTGCTGCTGTATTTGAGGCAATTGAAGACTGGGAAATTGGCAACAGGGTTCAAGTCATGTGTTTCGACACCACTAGCTCCAACACTGGTAGACTTGCTGGTGCCTGTGTTCTTCGTGAACAAGAGCTTGGGAAAGAGCTTTTGTCGCTGGCTTGTAGGCATTACATTATGGAACTTATAATAGGAGCAGTGTTCCAAGTGTGCATGGGGAGCTCATCTTCGTCGGAAGTTCCTCTTTTCAAACGCTTCCAGGAACACTGCACATCTGTTGACACAAACAAGTATGAACCAGGCATTGCAAATTCTGATGTGGCAAGTCTTGTGGAAGACATACGACAAAGCACCATACATTATGCTAGCACGTATATTGAACAGAAGCTGCCAATGGACGATTATAAAGAATTCCTGAAACTTGTGATCGTGTTTTTGGTTCTGCTCCTGCACGTGGAGTGTCATCCCTTTCACCAGGTGCAATGCACCATGCACGTTGGATGTCCATGGTTATATACAGTCTCAAAATCTGGAAGTAAACGCTCAGTTCAAGCTTACCCCTGCAGAAGAATGAGGATTGCTTGATGTGTGTGTGTTTGTAGTTCGTGTCTACTTGAAAGCGTGGATCTCATCACTTTAGGCAGTATGTGCACCTTTTAATGACTCACAATTATTGAAGTCACCTCTTGAGTACAAATCAATTCATAAAAACATATTGGAGGCAACAGCGCGGAAATTATCCAACCACTTATGGTACCTGTCTCCAGAACTTGTCGGCCTGGTGTTTTTTATTGTAATGTCAGCTCCGCAACAAAACGAAGTATAAGTGAGGCGTTAAAGATGGACGGTGACCAAGATGAACAACATGACCATGCCAAGAAAGTATCAGTTGATCTTAAATCATTCCCAGGCAACAACCTACAGGACTTTGTTACCCCAAAGTCTATAAAACTGTTTCAAATGATGGATATTCTGCATGACTTTCTCAATATTGACCCAGATGCGTGGCATGATAGAGACGATAAAAAACAAGCAAGAGAAGCACTGGAGTCTCTAAGAGTTGTATATGATCAAGCTAAGCGTGGTGTTGCTCTGATTCGGGAGTATAGTGGACTGTTAACCAAAAATGAAACTCAACTGCAGTTCCTACTGCAAGTCTTTGAGGAACACCGGAGATTATATCCGGATAGCAGGAAACAAACACTAATGTGCTCTAAAACTTTTGGTGGAAACTTTTAGACTAAAGTATTGTAAACTGATTGAACAAAAAGTGATGTACTGTTGAAAATAAATCATATGTATCAAATATAGACATTTTGTTGATTTTTTTTTTTACTATTTTTCGGTATTTCAAGGTCATTGAGCTACCTCTAAATATTAAAATATTTTGTTTAAACTTTCCACAAAGTGTTTTCTCATCAAATGGAACACATTTGAGGGAAAAGACGTTTAAATATATTGATTTTTGAAAAATCACCATTTTAAGAGCCACCCTAATGATCACCCATTTTACTTTGTATTACTTTAGTTAGACATATACAACATCTCGTTTCAATCTGTGCCCTCTGTATCATTTTATGCAGTCTGCGCCATCATCCCATTGTAAACAAAATAAACCTTTTGTTAACAATTAACTACATATTTCAATAAAATTAATTAAATAATTATATTACTCTTTCCTACTTTGTAGGCTGTTGCACAGAAGGATGCTATTTCAAGTACAATTGTGGATGTAAATGCAATGAACCGTGTAGTTCCAATTGCAACAATGGTGTCTGTAATCATGATTGCACTTGTGCAGACGGCTGCATGCCAGGCTTTTATGGCTCTAAATGCGACCAGATATGTTCCGAAAATTGTGTTTCCTTGAATGGCTCAGCTGACACCTGTAATTCGACAAGTGGCCACTGTTACAACGGCTGTGTGAATGACACATTTTGGACAGAAACGTGTGAACTGCCATGCTCTGAGGGCTGTGCAAATGACACGTGTGTGCAGGAAACTGGAGAATGTACTAGGGGTTGTACGACATTGTCTTTGTATGGACACGACTGTAGCCTTTACTGCAAGCAAACTTGCCATGATCAACTCTGCATGAGAGAGGACGGAACTTGTTTGCAAGGATGCCTCAAAGGCTGGTATGGAACCTTCTGCGAGTATCCCTGCGATCCTAATTACTGTCTTGATCGTACGTACGATTGCGTATGACATTTTCTTAACAACATTTTTTTATTAATATGTGTCAACAGAATCAGTTTCCTCTGTATACCAGTATTCGTAGCCTAACCTTGCAAATAAGAACAATCTGTACAAAATATAACGTGTTTATGTGGCTTTCTCGTCTCCCCAATTATTTCAAAGACATATGTTAATATAACCTAAATCAAATATAGTGCAGCATTAGATGTGAAGTATACTGCCTTACAACTATCTGCATTGTGTATATAAATGTTTTCTGGATTATATATTGGTACGCAAACTAAAAAAAAAGATCTGCATTATTTTTTTAGGTTGGTCGTTTAGTCGATCAATTAAAACAACCTCAAAATCCTTGTTTTTTACATTTAAAACACATTATGAACAGCAACTTTTATTGGGATTAAATAAGATGCCAAATATTTATCTTGTAGGCTGTTGCTCCAAAGGATTCAATGTAACAACAAAATGTGGTTGCAACTGCAATGAAACATGTGACCGACATATCAGTACTGAGGGCTCTGTCGGCGCTACCACAGGGGAAAGCAGTAAGTCCATACAGCAAGGTCGTTGAAATATTTATTTCTATTTCTTTTCTTGTAATTTTACAACATTGCTAGTAAAGTATGGTATTAAGTTAGTTGCAGAACTCACATCCTCATTTTGGCATTCTTATTATGTTAAATTAATACCATAAACGAAGAGTTGATGCAAATTAACTAGAATCATCGTGTTCTATTATATTTATAATTGTATTACTTAAACTAACACAATCTTTAAATCGTATTTATATAAAGTAGTTATACACTCATATAAGGGCAACATTATGCAAGAAATAGTTTACAATCAATCAAGGGTATTTTTCCGTCCATTCTTTTATAATCTTGTTGTAAAGGGGCAAAACACACAGTTAGTCTGACACGTGGCATAATGTTCCAACAATATGATTCTAGCCAGTCACACCCATGAAGCGTAGCAACATCAAGAAGTGTGGTAGAATGGTGCATTGCCAGTCTTTGAAGCACAGAAAAACTAACTGTGACTTAGACTTTGAGTGCATGTTTTTCGATCATAAAAGCAAACAATAAAAGTGTCATATCAGAATGACAAAATATGTTCAAAACTAAACTAGCCCTATACAAGAAACAAGCTTACGATTTAAATTAAAAATTATGCAAAAACATGAGGCATTATAAACAAAGGTAACATTGGCACTCACCGCCTTGGACAGATAAGTGTGCTAAAACCGATTTACTGAGCGCATACATCAATTTTGCATATATTCCGTTTCCTGAAGGGTTCCTTTTTTATTGACAACAGTGACAATAAAACAAGTCCATCTAAGGGAGACAAGTAAGAGTAAATATCCGCATCGGAAGTAAATAACTGAACTAGTAATAGTGTCCACAAATAATACAGTCAAGGCAATGCACCATTTTAACATGCACAACATGTACACAGTATAAATGCATAGAGCTACGTGTTTACGCAATTGTATAAGACTTGGACTTCTAACAAACGAACAATTATAATACTGTAGGAATAATCCTATGTTTTAAGAAAGTAAAGAACAGGAAAAAGTGAAACCAACGCAACAATACTCCAGCACTGTACAACGTTTTTAGATGATAAATGTTATAATATGATAAGGCAAACAATATCCCTTATATGCATGTTAAGGCAAAAGAGTACTGCGCCCAAAATAAGTCTTTAAGTCAACGCTCTCATGTAGTCGCAGCGGCATGTCCTGTCACCGTGTAGTTTAAATGCAGTGCGGGGGTTACGACTGTGAAAAGAGTCATTTGAAAGCATTGTACTATTGCCTATAAAATAACTTATCATAAAACGCAGGGTGATTTTAGACTGGTGCGCATGCGCACCAATCTTAAATAACGATGCTGTGAACACGGCGACGCGCGGTCGTTAACTTCGGGTGTATCTTTGAGACCACGAGAGCGTATTCAAGTAGTTGAACGGCATTAGAAGTAGTGCGTTTTTAGAAAAGTGACAAGCGTTGGTCGCCATTTTGGATAGATCGGAGTGCTTTTGATCGAGTTCTGCTCAGCTTTCAAGAACCGTAAGTAAGTTGGCAAATATATTTGTTAATGCATTGTTGCGATCGACGTAAAATTAAAATTGTAACTGTTTCAGTCTCTTAAGTTACGTGGGCCTTGTGCATTTCATTGTTGACACTACTTCAGTTGTGGCGAAAGCTGATCATAACTTTATTAGAACTAGAATGTTTTTATTGTTTACTTCAGATAATGCATTTTTCGTAATGTTTGTGGTGTGGTGTTACTTTAATAAGCTAACTGGCTTTGGCATTTTTTTTGTCTTGAAATCTAGAACTAAATACAGGAAGCTACGATTATAAACAAATCAGTCAGGCAGTGGCATCCATTAGTGGAATACAGTTTTCTGGTATGTTTTCATGTTTTACTTGAAAGAAAATGTCCGGCTTTAAACTGACTCCTCCTTCTAGCATTATTACTATTTATTTCCTACTGCATATGTACAAACATGTTACAATACTGATGACCGCAACCGTTCATGTAACCTTCATGCTGTGCTACTGTTGACAATCACTGTACTTCTACTGCATGAACCAATTACAACAGCCAGGTTAATGGTTATCACCACGGTACTGTTTTGTTGAGAATTTCTTTGACAATTTTCAAGGGGTCATGATCAGATTGGCACAAGTCAAATCATATGTTCACGAACTTAACTAATTGTAAAATTGCTTTACCTTCATTTCCATATATTTACAAGGGTCCAATTAGTATTTACTTCATTTTTTAAATGCTATACAAACTAC
Source organism: Sinonovacula constricta (assembly GCA_007844125.1). Taxonomy (NCBI): domain Eukaryota; kingdom Metazoa; phylum Mollusca; class Bivalvia; order Cardiida; family Solecurtidae; genus Sinonovacula; species Sinonovacula constricta. The sequence continues at coordinate 34,216,770 of CM017560.1, read as the reverse complement.
ATTTATGGTTATTCTTGCAAAATTTGACCACTTATCATGCGCTTCTGCATCAAAATGACCCCCAACCTAAGATTTAGGTGAGGTCAAAACTGGAAAACCTCAATTTTCCTTGCATCAAAATGCAAATATCTGGATCTGTTGAAATCCCTGAATATACTGAATTATTTGCTAATGTTGTTGATAGTGACTGTCACTTACAAACGAAAAGAACATGCACATAGTTTCATATCTTTCGAGTTATGATATCTGTGCAGGAAAAGTTTGATTCTTTTGTTCTTCTCCACTTCTCTTTTGTTCATCTTCAAATGTTTTTCAAAGTTTTGTTACATTAAATTCTTATATGAAAACTACTAATTGTTATTCAATGCTCCCCTATGACATCCAATGTAAGAACATCAACAGCAATCTTTCCAATTCCTTAATGTCCATTTCGCCGTTCAAGACATTTTGATTACTCCCTTGGAACTACGCTTTCAACTGGCGCTCCAGTCTTCCAACGCTTTCAGCGCTTTGATTCCTTATGCATGTGTGTTTTCGCACAGATATTTATTTTGTAAAATAATTTTGTAAACGCCTTCCTCAATTTGTAAAAGTACAAATATTTTAACTTGTATTAAATTTATTTTCTGGCAGTGAAATTTAAACCAAACAACTAAGACTCTTTTCAGCTTGGCTTCACAATGTCTGGATGTACTCGTATGTTACTGGGTTGGTTGTAATTATGTTCCTGGCTTGAATTTGCTTACCACGTGGCCAAATCGGGTAAAATGAACTGATTATAAGATTGATCGTTAAAAGAAGTTTTTTATGCTTTTGAAAAGTATTTGCGATCAACTTCCTACCTAATTGCTATTTAATCGGATAATGTTTCTTAATAACTGACTTGCTGAATGGATGTCAACATGAAAATGTTCCGACATAATATTAAATGTGCATTTATAAGAGCATAAAGTTTTTTATAGACTATCATTATCGATACTTAACTAAGGTACTTGCAGCATAAGATAGAATCGACTCTTAAGCAACTTTTTGGTCAGTTTAAATATATCAATCCGAAGCTTAAGAGTGTTAATAATATTGTTTTTCGTCTTTTTTTCAGGCACAAACTTGAAGGCACAAAGATGGCGGTCCTTATTAAACTTGGTAATGTTTATGCCAAGCTTCGTAAAAGAACAACGGCAGTCTTTTATAAGACAGGCATTGATTGATTCGATCGATATCCCACATATATTAAGTATGTTTGTAGCTTGATGTGTTTATGTTACTTACTTAAGTTTCTTCCATATCAATTTATTCATTCGCAAATAATGTACTCTCACAGTCAATTAAATGAATGTAAAATAACTCAAGACATTGCTGTGCTTAATTAATTCGAAGCTTCTCGTGTTGCTGACTGACATTTTATAGATTATGTATATTTTTGTAATCATTATATAACCGTTAATTTAGTTGATCGTGCGTAATTAAAATGATTTACAATGAACTTTTAACCTTATTTTGCAAGTGTTTAATCGAAATATGTTGCCGGCTGCTCATTTATTTTAATCTTCTTGTTTAAACAACGGTTTCTGAAAATGCATGACATTTAAAAAAAGAAAAGACACAGATATTGTGATATCGCTTGATACTTTTACGGCTAGAAGCTATGTGTATTATTTTAATATGTCACATTTATCAATTCACATTGTCCCTGTATGACCTTGACGTTTTGCGGTCAGTAATTTATTCCTGGGAAGAAATAGTGCGTGTACAGAACGAATACATATGCCCAAGGAGACTAGACGCGTCAGTTGTGTCCAGGCATGCTTCAAATGTTAACATTAATACTGTTATCTTTTTAAACTGGAAGTTCATTATATTGTGTAATTCAGATAAACATGAAATGCAGATTTATTAAATAACAATGCTGCTTATGAATATCACTCATTGACTAAAGGAAATGGTCAACATGGGGAGCGAACTGCTATTAAAACGAGTATTCCATTGACTATGCATTATCTACTGGGCCGAGACATTTACATTATGCCGCCTTCTGCGGCTTTGGTCCAGCTTATGTAATAACATCGGCCATTCGTATCATGTCAGCATGTCAGTCTAAAGCTATCTCACGCGTTAGAATGTAAATTTAAATGCAAAATCATAAAGAAAGTATTGAATGTTTAATAAAATGGTTTCTTCTTTTGAATGTTAGTGACGCTGGTGTAACTTTTGTCGAAATGTATAATCTATACTTTGGTAGACGTGTTTCTTGGCAGCAGAAGACTTGTTTGCTTTCCAATTTCCAGTGCGTTGTACATTTGATTTACTATGGAATAGTTTTGACCATTGTTTGTACACCTGTAATCTCTTAAAGGGACAAACTTACGCCGCCCACACAACACTTTTGATTATAATAATGCATATGAGCTGTAAAATAGGAAAAACTGCAAGGTTATTTTTGACATAGTAAATGTCTTCCAATAGGAAACATTATTGACACATTCTAAAGCAAGCAAATCATTTATCGTAGTTACCACAGAGGACGCAGACGCTATGGACCGTACCAAAAGTGACGGTGAAGACTGTTTACATAAATCGACTTACCCAATCAGTGTAACTGTAAACCTACATGGTGAATAGCTGGTCTACTTTATACAAAGAATATGTGCGATTTGTTTGTGATACTATTTGTAAGCATTCAAGGTAGGCGTGATCTTAAACTGTCAAAATAACAGCAATATAGAGAGGAGTTAGCTACAAATCGCGGAACGGTCCATTCATCTTAATAATGTTGTGCTTCAGACAATGTGTGTATGAGACAATTCTGTGTAGGGTAAGTATGCGTTCTACCTACCAGCCTACCTACCTACCAACCTACCTAACCACCAAACCCATCAAATTAACAACACACCCTACCTACCTACCTACCTGCCTGCAGGTCTACCTACCCACCTATCTACTTACCTATCTATCAACCTGCCTACCTACCTACCTACCTATCTAGCCACCCATCCATTACAACAAGCCCCTCCCCCCCCAACAAACCACCCACCAGTATTAGCCATGGAACAAACACTTAGCTAAAGATACGACAGTGATGCTTAAACTGGTTTAACAGAGTTAATCGAGAAAGCAGTCTGCTTTAGGTACAAACATATGTAATTGTATCAAATGTCCAATGGCATATATTCATAGCCTCCGTTTTCTAATAAGAAAATTGCACGGAATTGATTCCAATACATTTTCTTTCTAACGGATTAAAGCAACGAAATGGTATCTTACCATACATTCTATATCATCAGATACATCTATGTAACGTGCCGATTAAAAAAAAATGATCAAAGAAATAACTTAATCAAGACAACAAGCCAAGAAGCAATGCGTGTGTTGCCAGAAGGTATAACTTGAACTCGCATTTTATTAGCCAGATAACATATGACCGTTTATTTCAGCAAGGATGTTTATACTTAATCAACAGAGATCGAGATAAGCTATTACCTATCAATGCTTTTCTGAATGAATGTGATTATTGTAAATAAGGAACACTGACAAGAAACATTGTGTAAGTAACTGTTTTTTTGTGTGTGCAAAATTGGTTGTTACAGACACCGTCTAATATTGTTTAACAAAATTGTTCTCAAACATGTGACAATCTATCGTATCAAAATTGCTCATCCACACTGACTTTCGGATCAGTCACAGCATTATTTTCAGCACAAAACATCGTCTCAAGACTAACACAACAGAAAGAAAACCCAACATTTCCCACCTTGGAGCAGTCACTTGTTAATTGACTAACTGTTATTGGTAAAGTAAAGTAAAACAAAGTGCCTGCAAGAATTATTATCTATTTAAGGATGTTGATTAAATTTAACTTTCGCGATGTTTTAAAAATGGGAAGGGAAGTAACTCAACTCAAGTTTGACATGTAAAGTGTAGAATCGTTCGGTTATTCGCAATATTCTAATGTAACGTAAACAACTAAATGAAGATTGCAATCATTTTACCGTACTGCAACATAAGTTGCTTCGGTAATGCGATCTTTAATTATGAGCAATGTGGCTATGACTTTTGTGGTAAGCCATTTGTTATGACAAAGTAAGACGGGATTAATAGAATGTTTAATTTGCCCCAAAGTATTGAAATTAATATGAATTAAAAAGGAAGTTTAACTTTCTCCAAATTAATATAATAAATAAAAAAAATTCTATTACTAATTTTAACATTTCTATGGTATAATGGAATATAATGAACAATAGTCTAGATTCGAAGCTGACTAATTATTGAATGAAACGTTTATATGGTGTAGTGAATTTACAATGCTACATTCTAGTTGACGATGTCCCAACGGCGTTAAGCTTGTGTTCGTCGTAATATAAATGGTCTTGAATGAGAAACAAGCGTCACTATTGCCTGTCTGCACTGGTCAACAGTGGTGTTTCTGCCTATCTTTCCTATCGTTTAGCCTTTTCTTATTATATTCATTATTATTTGCAGTAAAGTTTTTATGAGAGAACATTACTTTTCCATTACTTAGCCAATAAAGCATACATGGCTAATATTTAAACTGTGTCAAATATTATGAAGAAAGTCTAAGATTATATCTAATATTTCGGTGCGGCCGTAATTCTTACAATTTCTTTCTTTCTTAATATAAACGGTTAAAGATCCTCAGCAACAATGCATATCTTTTTCTTAGATATTCTTGCCTTGCTCGAACATTCATAGTTCGTGGTGTTGCGTCGTCAACATCAAGGGACGACGCTCGAAATCCAAGCTTCTGAATTTCTCGTGCTATGTAATGTTACCTTGATCAACTAATTTTCATCATTCGCTGTCAATACTTAAAAAAAAGTTATGAGCATTAAATCATCCAGAAAGCCTGTTAGTAGAAAAGGCGTCGAATGATTCTAACTAATATGGCAGTGTGTCAGTGGTTCTATCCACACAACATTCTATGATCACCCACAAATAAAAGCTTACTTAGCACTTATGCCTTTTAACTTGAGTTTATCAAAACTGTATTGATTTTCAGAGGTCTCCTAGATTAACAGCTGTGTGGCAGTAGTTCTACAAAGACAAGTCTTCAAGGTCAGATCATCACCTTTTATAATAACTATTGCTATATCATAAACAGATTACTATCTATGCTTAGGTGCTGCCATCACTGCTGTTTTTTCTTTTTTTAAAATAATCTAAAACATAACATCCTACAAACAATTGTTGAATAGAAAATACCATATCGGTATAAAATTTATTTATACTATAAATGCATATTAGTACTGTCTTCATTGTGATACAATGTCATTAATATTACACACTGAAAAGAAACCCACCCTAAACAGTTTGTTGAGCTTTTGCAGTCACGCTTTTGACGCGAGTCGTTACAGCACTGTATGTCCACACACAACTAGAACAAAAATAACCAAATTGTCAAAATGATTGTTTTAAAATTACCCTTTTGGTTAAAAACTGTAATTTGCATTTACGGAATTTATATGTATTAACGAAAAATAAGTAAATTAAAGACGAGATTTTTGGCAGTTAGTCAATATTTGTTTACATGCTTCCAAGAATCTCTTTATATCTACTAACTATGAACGAGATTATAAAAAATCAAAATGTGAAAGCTATGAATTAATACGAATGTGAACCACATCGGGATCATGAATGTGTCTAGTCTTTGTATCTTCCACAGTCCAAGGGATGTAATCGGCACAATCTGCGCGCATATTCATACTTGGGTTAATTGTCTTACCACGACATCGTGTATCCATCCTTGAAAGGTAGACAGTACAACATTATTGAACTCCGTCACTGAAGTGTATCATATCAGAAGCGGGTTTTGAAAGTTATTAAATGATGTTTCTCATTGAGTTGTATGTTGTTGTATTAATAGAAATGTTTCGATCTGCAAACAATGCATCCGCCACTTTAACGTGACATCAGAAGGTAAATGCACGGTTGTGCCAATTATAACAGAAATACATCTATATATAACCATAACAACGGCTCCTGCAGTGTCGGCTGCATTGATGAAAATTACTCTTTGACATGCAATAGGTGCACCATTTTTTGTTCACCAGTCTTTCCGACCAAATGAGCGGTAGGTTAGAATGTTGATTTCTTTCGCTGTTGTCTTAATACGGAAGTGTAAACATATTTCAATTTTATTGTATATATTACTCAATTTAAAAGAAATCATAGCAAACTCTCCATAAATGCGGCTTCTACATTAAAAGCTAGACGTTACATAACTATTTCTTCTATAACAAAGATCAAACCTATTGTAATCAAATGATACCATATTTCAGTTTCATTTCTATGGCCGCTAAAGGATATGCAAGAATATGGAACACTTTCCTATTTGAAGGCTTTGCGCTGAATGGTGCTTATACAAAACCATGTGCGAGTGTAAATGCAATGAACGGTGTAGTTCATTTTGTTCCCTTTGCAAGAATGGTGGCTGTAATCATTACTGCACTTGTAGAGTATGTTGTAAGGCAGGCTACCACGGCCCTAAATGAGACTAGTAATGTTCTGAAAATTGTGTCGCCCTAAATGACTAACCCGACACCTGTAATTCGACAACTGGTCACTGTTACAACGGCTGTGTGAACGACACATTTTGGATGGAAACATATGAATTTCCTTACTTTGAGAGCTGTGAGAATGGCACATGTGTTAAGGAAACCGGGGCGATGTATGTGCTAAACAGATGGATGTACGACACGGTCCACCAATGGACACGTATTCACTGACTTCAGCTCCAGTGGCTTTGAATTCGGACAATCAAGTAAGATTATTTGTAGATTAGTTCAATAATTTAACATCTATGTAATATACCACCTTTCAAGACGAACAACAGTTTTTACACATATTCTGATTCATTGAATCACTGAATCTCCCCGCCTCGACAAAGGGAAATTCCCAAGTAAAGAGTGTTATTTTTCTATCTACGTATTATTATTATTATTATTATTATTATTATTATTATTATTATTATTATTATTATTATTATTATGATTATTATTATTATAATTATTATCAGTATTGCCTAGCAGTGTATTATACTCTGATTTATTTTAGGCCTAGCGGTGTGTTATATTATGATTTATTTTAGGCCTAGCAGTGTATTATACTCTGTTTTATGTTACACTTTTAAATACTATTATTGAAAAAAAGTGTATCACCATCCTCATACATGTAGTTACTTGTTTTTTTTAAATATTTTTTATATTGTTATATGCTCTGCCATATTCCAATATAAACCTTTGCAAATATGTAGAGACAGAAATTGTTTATGTTTACTTCTTGAAAAAGGCAATTTGCCAAAAAAGTTGAGTGAGAGCATTTTTAGAAAAAAAATAATTTATACAGTTCCCTCTGGAACAATTTACACTATTGTTTTTGTAGTTTTCAAACAGTTTATGAAAGACACATTACCAGTACATGATGCTTGTTTGGGTTTACTTTTCTTTTCTATAATACTATTGACCCATTTCTAGTTTTTGCACATAATACCAGTATGCACCTTTACACCTACAGGGGTTCTCCGAGGCGATATGGTGTCTTAACCTGGAGAAAAATGCTTAAGCAGTACATCTAGCTGTGGGTAAGTGCTCTTTAATATTTTATTCATACATTTGGTCCTTAAAGCAAACATTTAGTGTAGGGCTTGAGGTTTTTGTTTGTCTTTTCATTACTACATATTTATCCATTTTTTTCAAATTGCATTATCTCCCTTGTGGTTAAGAATTTGAATATGTATTAATATTATGGAACCGCCCCCCAGTTTTAACAATTGAAAATGCCTCAGACTGCTTTATGCATATAGTGCCTTACTTTATAGAATAAGATACTTACGTAGCAATTTTTATAAGCACTATGGTTAAAACAAAGTACATAAATAACAATATTTCTTATATAATTAAAATACTTTCCTAAAATGGAGATAGCTTAAATATTTCTTTTAATTCAAAAATAGGGTATTGCTCACCGCATGTAAAATACCTCTTAGTGATTGGTCATTGTTATTATGTTGTCAGATATCAATGTAACTTCATATCATACATATGCTTTATTTTTGTGTAGTGTAGCATATAGACCCATGTCCTTAAGCTGCAAGCATACATTGCACTACAAAAATACACATTTTCTGCTTAAAGCTTTAATAATTAATTATATATATATATATTTTTTAACTAACCCAACTGTTGACCACATGACTGTTTTAAACAGAGTTTCAACAAAGATTTAACTACTTCTTGTCCCAATTTCCTCCTTAAACCTGTTAATGTAATTCATATTTTTTAATTCATAGACCCAGCTGTTGACCACAAGTCAGTTCCACAAAGTGCTTCCACCCTGCTTCAACAGGAGTATGACTTTGTCCACACAACCATCCAAGTTGAAGATTTCCAGTCGGAAGTCATGGCCAAATGTTCGCAGTGCACTGAACTCTACAAATAATGAAAATCTGCAAAAAAAACCCATATTTTATGTTGAAATATTGGAACACTATGTTTGAATATTGTAAAACCATACTTCATTCATAAAACTATATATTTTAGTATTTTCAGTCACGTTAAACATGGTATAATTAATTACTTGTCAATTCATTTTTAAATCATTAAAACAATGCCTAAATAATGTTAATATATTATAGTTAAACAATGCTTAAATCATGTTTCATCATTCCTTTATCATGGTCAACCATGGTTCATCATGTAAAGTCATGTTATTTATCACGGCCACAATGGTAAATCATGTAAAACTACAGGATTTAAATCCTAAAACCCCCTTATGTTCCAACATGTTAATTATGTAAAATATTACTAATCACTGGTTGACTGTTGTTGTTTAATGTAAATCTGTTTATATATACATTTATATTAACATTTTCGAAAGTGGGCCTCAAGGTTTTTTTTTGTTATTTTTTTTTACATAAAATTGTTCACTGTTCAGTTACAAAGCTGAAGTGTGACATTTTTTATAGCTTAGCAGATTATGAATATGATGATGAATATTTCTAATATACTTATTATGATAATGATGATGATGATGATAATGATGTTGTTGATGATAATTATGATGATGATATTGTTGTTCTTGTTGTTGTTGATGATAGTGATGAAAAAGTTCAGAAGGTTGTTGTGATATAAGACTTGATTATGAATAGGTTTATCAGATGATAAATGTGCCAATGTCAGTAATGATCATTAGTAAAATCCATTTTATATTCATCTGCTCAACTGTCTGTTATTCTGACAGCATAGTTCTAGTGTATTAAAGCATATTTTAAGATTCATTTTATGCCAAATCTTCTTTTTATAAATCTGCATTCATGAAAATGTAAATAACAAGTTTGACTTTCAAAACGAGAGTTTTTTTGCATCTCATTTTTTTGTATGAGTTCAGTTATGAGATAAAATGGGGTTGTAAATGCAATATGTTGATATTGATAACTTAAAAATGTAATCAAATAATAATTTTACTCTGTCTAGTGGAGTGCCCACTTGACTGATGCCACATGTATATATATGATATAGCTTTGATGATATTGTTTATATATTGTTGTCAAACTGGTATGAAGTTACTCCTAATGTTCAAAATTAAGCATTTTTAATACCATGTATGTCAAAAAAAGTTCTACCGGTTTGTGCATAGAGTTCTTGGTGAATGTTAATGTGTTGTATTTTTATATCTGGTGCTTGAATCATAACATTAATTAATCCTCTTTCCCCTTTGATTTTTGTTTGTTAAATTGTAGCATTTTTTTAACTCTGTGATTCCTTATGTTCAGGTTGGTGATAGTCATAGTCACTTCATAATTTCGTGTCACCAGCATTAAGGATATTCTAGTCAAAATTATTAAGCTCAACCTAATAAGAAAATTATCTTGAAATTCTTTGTTAGAGCAAAAGTGAGTTAGAAGGTAATCGATGGGTGCAAAATTTCTTTAAGTAAATTGATAAACTTTAATTTTAAGTAGAATGTTTTGTGTCAGACAATATTAGGTATCCTTAAAAGAATTGTTTACAAATTAGACATTTGGGATACATGAGATATTCAAATCCATGCAAAGGAGGCCCAGTGGGTTAGTGGTTAGAGGTGCTGACTTATAACTCCTCAGTCCCTTGGCGTGTAGGCTCGAGTCCCAGTCTGGGTGAAAACTTTCACATGAGGAGGTTTTCCAGCTAACCTGCATTGTGCCAGTGGTTCTACCTGGATACAAGTAGGTTCTTCCCCCACCAATAATAAACTACATGTCGCCAGTATGACCATAATTGTGTTGGTGCATCCTAATAAAAAAATATATATCTTTGCACAGTGCAACTTAAACTTTAGAATGGTTTAGAAATAGGTATATTTACTATTAACTTATGAATCACGTATTGATAGGGTTGAGTCAGTTGTAGATCCAGTTCAGTCAGGTTTAGATCCAGATCAGCCTAATGTAGGGCAAGGTCAGCCAAATTTAGAGCCAGATCAGTCAAATGTAGGTCCAGGTCTGCCAAATGTAGATCCAGATCAACTACATGTAGATCCAGATCAAAAGTAGAGCCAGATCAGATAAAAGAAAATATAGAGCCAGATCAGCTAAATATAGATCCAGATCTGCTAAATATAGATCCAGATCAGTCAAATGTAGATCCAGATCAGCTAAATGTAGATCCAGATCAGCCAAATGTAGATCCAGATCAGCAAAATGTAGATCCAGATCAGCCTTATTAATAAATGCAACAAAAAAGGTTTAAAAGCCTATGTTTGCCTTGGTGTAGTGGTAGAATCACCGACATGTAACATCTCTGCTAAGCCTCCCACCAGTTAGGTTCTAGTCCCAATTGGGGCAAAGGACTTACTCTGGGAAGGTCTTCCAGCTGACCTGGGGTCTTCCTCCACCAAAATAGCTGGGCGTCATTATAATGATCGTAATTGGTCACTGATGTATTTAAAAAACAAAAACCAGGCCTATGTGGCAGTTTCCTGTTTTCAATATTATGATAATTGTATGTCTGTCAACAAAAACAATGTGCTTTTTATAATGAAGGCATTTTCATTTAAATTTTTTTATCTCACTTTGGTTACCTTGGTTAAGCACTTTAACATTGTATTCCTACTCGTTTAGGAAACAATCGTTTATTTTAAAAAGCATATAATCTCTCAAATGTTGTTTTTTTCACTTATCAGTTGCTGTGAAAAAATAATAGTTTACACAATTAAATGCAAGATTTGAAGACTCCAACTGTTGGGTGACCTTCTTCATAGAAAACTTGCCAAGATGCCTTTAAAAGGGTTTGTCCTTTGCAAGAGTGCATAAATCTCATACAATTTTAAGTAACAATTTGTTATAATCAAATTGAGTAAATGTCATACTGATTAGTAAAACATTATAAATAGTTGTGTACATTTGATATTTATGACGTGTATTGTTTTTGTTTGATGTTGTCCCTTATTCTAGTTAGACTTGATACTGTTACTGTACAGGTATATCAAGACTTTTTGTCTATTTTTGATAAACATTGGCAAATATCTTCCAAGAAGTATTTACCTTTTTTGATTTCTTATATATGTATTTTTATTTAGAAACATTGTACATTTTAAAAAGTCATTCTTTTTTGAAAGTGTGACTGTATATGTTTTCACATGTGATTTTGATTATGATGATTAGCTTAGATAATTCACAAATCTAAATCAAATGCTATCTATGAATGGGTTTAAAAAATGTTGATTAACCCAAACTACAAAAAATCTAAATTAAACTCTTCCTTGAATTAAGATATTTTTCATCTATCTTCTATGGGAGAAATTTTCAACTATCTCTCTTGACTGCACCTGGTAGCACAATGGGCAGAGCGTTGGCTCCAGGTACATGTGGCATACCAAAGTAGTTAAAAATTGGTGGTGGCATAGCTCTCAAGCAAATATAAGGGTAGTCCCACGACTGGTTGGCCTGGTGTCAGGATAATGCAACTAGGTGTGGTATCATGCCAGGTATTTACTGCATGCAATACACAGTGAAGGCGGCACTATATCTGCTTCAAGTGGACACCGTCTCCAGATAACTGAAGTACTTTTGGTGGACGATAAACCCAATAAACAAAATATCTCTCTTGCTTCATACTAGTTCCATAATTTAGGCATAAGGTTTTAGTAATCTTAAAAAATAATAAACAAAAACAATCTTAATCATGTAATACGTATTGCCTTTATATTTATATACGAGTCACATCAAACTGTTGCAATTCTTTTTGAATTTTTTCCAATTTTGTTATTTTTCATGCCATTTTTTCAAAAAAAGAAAGCGGAGCTGTTATCATGATCTATCATGATGCTCTGGTCAGCATCTGATAATTTTTGTGAAAAACCTTTACAGAAAGTCCCTTTAAACTTAAAACACTTGTTCACTGTCAAAAGACACCTCATTTCAAAATAAATTCTGGCAGAGTTATGCCCCCTTTTCTACTCTTATTATTGTAAGAACTTGATTAAAGAATGTTCTCCAGCTGAAGTGCAGTGTGTCATACCCTGACAAATGTCTATTGTCATAGGTTTTTCTCTTCCTAAAATATCTGGATGATGCTATAATGACCATTATTTTGTGTCCCTTTGATGTATAACACACAGTATTATTATAAACTTAAAACAGTAATTGTACTAATATTATATAAAGACCTGCCAATGTATTTTAAATCAATTTTGTTTAGTTGTCCTAAATACATTTATATACAGCTAATTGACACAATTTAAATAAATATGATAACTTTTACTGATTTTTCAACAAGTTTATCTTTTATATTATAATTCTGCAAAATTGATATAATTTTAAATAAAGTTTCCATCCTTTATATGGTATTTAACATTGTTACAACATTGTTTACAAGTCATTGTCATTTATAGAATTTCTGGCTCAATGCTTTTTCTTACATTTTGTTGATCCCTTGTTTTTCATTTGTTTTTTCCCCATGTTGTTGCTTGTTTCTATGTGTTCATGTTTATTAATCCACATTTTATAAAATAATCAGCGCATTTAAATTTATTCCAGTAGAAAGTTGTTAATAAATAAAAGTAAGAATATATATTTTGAAAAGAAAAGTTCTTTTTATCATATTATATGGATTTTATTAATAAAGATTTATATTTGTATACTGTCTTGTTATTATTTATCACATTTAGTAATATGACAGAGCCAGATAGCTCAATTGGTAGAGCATCGGCTTGCAGATCGGAAGGTCGCAGGTTCAAACCATGTCCGGGTGAAACCAAAGACTTTAAAGTTGGTAGTAGTGGCTTACCTCCTAATGCTCGGGGCTAAGGGACAGCATTACGCCTGACTCATCAGTGTCAATATAATGGACCGGCCGGGTTCAGTCCTTGGGCACCTCATAAGTTCCCCTGTGCTATAATGATAGTAATGTCGCTGCACAGTATCGGCAAAAAGACTGGCAAATCCCATCCTTATATACAATATTTGACCACATAGTGCAATCAGTAAAGCTTTGCCAGAATACTGGAAGTCCCACTTTCAAACCATTGTCACAATATACCAGACTCATAAAAATGGTTGTGGTATAGCCATGTTTGATTATGCTCAAGCAAAATATAAGGGTATTTTCATAACTGGTCAGTTCGATGTCAGAATAATATCTCAGGTTGTGGTATCTTGCTAGGTGTTCGTCGCAGGATATACACAGTGAAGGCAGTAATATATCTGCTTCATGTGGACACTGCCTAAAAGATAACTGAACTACTTTTTATGGGACGATGACCCCCAACAATCATAAATTATATGAATAGAGAATCAAGTGTTGGATATCCCCCCTCCTTGGTTTGTCTCTAGCTATTGCACCACCGGTCCTGGTGACATGTACAGCATAGAGATGGCTGACAGATCTGAATGATCTTTACTGTCTACATCTGTTAATGCATTGTCTCAAATCCCAGCTGGGGTAAAACATTCTAATAGCTGATCATATGGTATGTCAATGGTTGATAACCAGCTGTTATTGGTAAGCAAGGATGCCTTTGGTCGGGTGGTGGTTGCGTAGGTTTAAGTCCAGGTCCAGGCAAAAACTTTCTTGCCGGGAGGTCTTCCAGCTAGCTGACTGTACGTCAATGTTTCATCCTGTAACAACTGCTGTGGTAGAAATATAAGCGCTTCAAACCAGCTTCACTGCTGGGTTAACTCTTTAGCGACGTGGTTACATTGGTGGGATAGTCAACTGCCGGACTGGAGTTGCTTGCCCATGGAACTTCCCAGGCCAAGTCTCGGGACGAGACTTCTCGGAGGAGGAAGTCATGTAACGACCACAGAGGTAGAAATATAAGAGCTTTAAACCAGCCTCGCTGCTTAGTTAATTCTTTAGCGACGTGGTTTAAGCAGTTTTTAAACTTGTGCGGTTAAGCAACGGTTACCGTGGCTGGCGTGTGGATGGGTGACCATTGGAGAGTGCAGGCCTGGATTATACATCCCGTCTTTTCTCTTTGCAATTTCTCCACCAACAACAGTTTTAATAACATTGCAGTGCAATATGGTCATTATGCGATGTCTAGCTGGTGGGTGAATATTTCAGACAAATGCATGGGTAGAAACCCCGGTCACCATCAGCTTGAAGACCTCACAACATCTAACTTTTTGTCCTAACTGGGACTTCGATCCACTCTGTTACAGGCAGCCCTGCTCAGCAATAACAGCTCGATGTCATTTTATGGCCGAAATTGGGCTGTTAGCTTCTTTCCTCTGGGTGAGAGAGTGAGAAATGCCAGCGAAAGAAAACCTATTTATTGCACTCTGGCAATGATAACGAAAAAGAACGCAGATGATAACCATTTAGCATAGCACATGCAATTAACATTTATAACAATATTAACAATATATAATTAGTTGGAATAAACAAGAAGTATTCACACTTAAGATATTATTTTTTACTGTAACAATGCGCAAGAACTACTTATTACTTTTCTATCAGTAATATGTACAAGGCACCGCAAAAAATAATGCATCTTACACTGTCGATTAATTACATAAACAAAAACATTTGACCGAAACAAACCACAACTCTGATGGAAAGTAGAGTATTTGCTACTTTCTTTATTTTCCTTGTTCTCTGCTACATCGGTATTTACAAGATGCATTGCTACCATCGGTATACTCAGCTTCTTTTGTTAAACAAGACCCCTCCAAACAGCTGCGAACTCCTATTAATGCCTGCTACTTTCTAAAATTGCAAGCTACACTTTATTGTTGCAAGCTATGCCGTTAAAAAACGGAACACTCGATTCTTTTCTTTGAAAAGAGTCTCATAGAACATCTGCGACATCTTATTATTTACTGCTCCCGTATCGTCCCTACAAAAATGCATCCTTAAGAGGCACCGCTCTCCAGAGCGGCGACCAAATATCTAAATAAAAGTACATTGGCGACGCGCTGGAGCGTGACGCTTATATATGGAATGCTCACTGAAATTTGCCCATGGGGAAAGTTTGTTTTGCGGAGTTTCTAAACCTGATAAAATACGGGTCCTTCGGTAGACGGCGTTCTATTTTATTTTATTTATTTTTTATATTTGTTTTGTTTGTCAGTAACTTTCAACATAACTTTTAAATAAGCAATAAGATTCCCAGAAAGAAAGAAAAAACGTTCTAGAAAAATACTATCTGAACAATGCTTGTGCATTTTAATTTTCAAGTTAATTAAAATAACCTTGCCACTTTTTTCTCCATATTTAATATCTACATATGTAACATCTTAGAAAACCTATGATATAGTGTCGGAATTTGCTATTTATTTTGTATTAAATTATTCTATGGTCTCAGGAATATAAGTTATACATACTTTTTTGTCGAGATTTATAGTATACTGAAAACATTTAAGCAAATACGATTACGTTTCAAATGTTGTTTTTTATCTGCTCCCCTATTGCTTTCATCTCTTTACCCATTTTACTTTTTGCGCCGACTTTGATGCTTCGCGGCCATGGCTTTTCTGGTTGTTTATCTATTGTTTATAGCTAAGGTGTAAATAGCTTACTGGTATTGGTATGCATATTGATGAACTAACTGATGGTGATAGTCTCTAAGTGCACATAAAATCTTTCATGCAAATTCTTAACATTAATTTTAAATTTTATCGTTTTAGTTTAACAATAAGTTGTTTAACCTGCGTAAACACACTATTCTTGATCAGAGTTCCGAATAATGCCTTTAAATGTGATAGTCAACAGGACACTGGTTAAACATTCAACTCAAACATTTTTTTTACATATTTCGATCAGAACAGAACAGAACAGATCATGTTGCAGAGCTCTACTTCCTTCATATATTTTCTTTATACTAATCTTCCTGCGCCGGCACAAATGACACTGAACTTAACAAGGAAGGGATGTAATTGCAAGTCATGTGTCGCTGAGATGGCTCGAATAGGGCGTGGTGATAGTCACCATACATGTGAACTTTTTCAGAGGCCAAAGTGGAAGATTTTCACTTGTAGATTTGTTATTTTCATATAAATGAAGAAGGAAGTTATCTGTTTCCCAATAGGGATATTTCCGACAATGTGTAAAACACCTGTCATTTTCAAGTAATTATGAATCTTAAAAAAGTGGGAAAGTTCATATGTATGAGTCACATGATGTCAAATATGGCCATAAGCTTTTTTTTTATCACCGATCGCTGTTTTGGCACAGCGTTGTGTGAATTTTATTATTATTAATAAATTAATCAAAATATTCATTAGTTAGGAAATTTCCATAGCATTGCAGCTACTTCTAGTGTTGTTACATGTATAATATACAATAATTTGTACTTAAAGATGAATATACTGATACAATTTGTTATTGCCGCTGATTTTCTCAGCGGTTAGTACTTTTTCAATTTTGTTTTTAATGTACAGTGTAAAAAACTGCCAAGTGTTTTCATTTTATCAGAGGTAAATATGAAGTTTCAGTTTTGGAGCAGGTTGCAAAACAAAGTTAGTATATTCATTTCAATCGGCGTTGAACCTGAACGTTTTAGTTTTGATTTTGATTAGAGCAGGCTTAATGGGAATTGTTTTAGATATTTAAAAATAAAAAATCAACAAATATGTTGTAGGCATCAATGTTACCATGTGTATAACATTCGCAGTAAATTTTCTCTTTGATTTTTTAATCTATTGCCTTTTCCCTAACGATTTTCATAGTTTCTTTTATTTAGTAAGGTATCTGCAGTTTTGCATTTTTACTTACTTAAATCTAAAACTAGGACATAAAACGTGTCATTTTTTTACAAATAATAATCCGACTACCTAATTACATCCGAGAGATGATTCGTGAATTGTTCCGATTGAAGCAAGTAATCAAAGCGGTGGTTTTAATAGTACCGCTTCTTTTGTTCAAAAGAAAGAAAAAAGGCCAAGTGTATATATGCATCTTTTTTAAGAAAATAATGCCAATTAATTGATATTTATATCAACTTATATATATTTCACGGCGTATTTAATGGTTATTTAAGAAGCGTTGCTTTTTTAATTATTTTAATGTGCTACATAGATAGTGGTTCTTGTTCAAATTACTTCGTTTATATCTAAAAGTCTTTTTACATTTAAATAAGGAGATTTGTCATGTCATACATACATCATAATTTGTCATAAATGGCGCTTTCTAAGAAGAAAGAACTCGACTAACATGTCTATTGTCACATAGTACCCACAGGGACGTTATTTCTTCAGCCTTGACAAAACCACACATTCAGCAGTGTCACTATATATGTTCCTGTTTTAAAGCAATAATACCAAGATAAAACAATAATATGCTACTATGTATGTTCCTGTTTTAAATAATACCAATATAAAACAATAATATGCTTAGATATACAGTATCGAACATTCGCACATCACTGAAATCTGGAAGATAGTATCCGACAGTTTGAACATTTTTTCTCAATGACCATGGAAGGATTTCATTGTTACATGAAAAGCTCCTGCAAAAGGCTGTTCATTGATGTCCTAGATCTGTGTTAAAAGTAGTCTGGTTCCCAGCGTACTATCCTACGCAATAGTACGTCTGGCTGATGCTAACAATGGCGGCCTCCGCTGTATTGGAAAATAACACGGTAATGTTTGGTGTTATAACCTTTGCAAGTGTGCCAAGAAGTAAAGACTCCATAATTAAGTATTGTAAAGACATTATTGTAAAAACATCGACACTATTCTACTAACAAATTTCTAGAAACAGGTAATGTACCATTTAAAATTACTTATTGTAATCGCTTATATGAACTAAGATATGATCATAATTTAAACATCTTTCGAATGGCACAGCGATAAATTATAACTCGTGCTTCGCTAAATGTGTTTGTAAACTTACATTGGCGGTCGCCATTTTCAGCCTGTGCCTGACCCAATAACGTAGTGAAAGGGGAAGGAACTCCAGACTATGTTAAAAGTGAAGCATTTATCATTGTAAACAGGTAATTCTATCTGAGCCACGCAGTAGAGTGAGCTATTTTTAAAATTAGAAAGCCACGTGACCACTTACTTTTGTGATACGTTATATTGTCATCCGGGTATTCCGCTCTGACGTCGATATCTATTTTAAGCAGAGATCACTATCGTGCTTATTTATTGGTATGAAACAAATAAAAAATTATCTATTTGTACAGTCTAGCACTATAGATAGTGTTCAAAAACGTATTTAAGTACTAAAGTATGAGTTTATGCATATTAATTTATTAATAAATCTGCATTTTATGCATGTCTGCATTACACAATAGAATCACATGAACATCTTTTTTAAACAGATTACACTATTAAATTTAACTATGTGGACATTATTTTTCAATGACGTCACTACTTTCGTTTTAACTTGTCAAACAAATAGTCAGCGCTTAGACAGTTATTTAAATGGATCGGTTTTCTTTTCATTGCTTTCATTTGTGAAACCCATCAGGAAATGCGAGGTTAGAGCTCTGAAAAACAGGTTTAAGCAAACCAGTATGTCCATATTGCCGACTGACCGTTCAAAGGCGGTAACTGTCGGTTTTGCTCTTATTGTTAAATGACTCATCACAGATTTGTTCTCACTTTTACATTTGGCGTGCATGTAAATACCTTGTTTCTGTGTCTTTTCAATTTTTGTATATGTTGCAATGCTCACAGCACTTTGTTTTATTTAATCTTATTTAAAAGCATACCTGCACACAACTGGCGCGTGTGGTCTTCTTTGACATACGTGTACATATTTGTTTCTGTACACGCACTTCTTCTTCCCAGGCATGGCGATTGACGGCGGGTAGTCAAGGTCATGCAGGGTCACTGCTTTTCAATTCCGAACTTCAGCTTTCTCACACCTCCGGAACGCAAGCGACACCGCACAAAATGACGGACCAACAGTGTGTTCTTGTCATTGTCTTTATGGATGTTCAAATCCCGCAAACGTACCGTTTTGTAACATAAGTTGCTACGCTAATGGCTTCAACACTTTTGAGAAATTTGACCGAGACTTTAGCAGATAATCTATAAAAATGAAGCATGTGCATGCGGTCCAACGGGATTAAGGGTTGTCTTAAGTGAATGTACTATTTGAGATTGCGAGGAGATTTTTCTCCGTTTGCCGTAAAAGAGCTTTTCTTCATCTGTGTAATGTCTTGTCTCAAAGTCTTTGTTACCTTTACCTTCAACATGTGTGTATTTGCGTGAATGCGACGAAATGTTCTGAAAACTAAATTTTCCTGAAGGGCTCGACCGACAGTTGCATTATGACAAATGCTTACTTTCATTACGGTTATGAGAACTATACATTGTGTACAAAGACATGCAACAACCTTGATCTGAGGGCTGTGCAGATGAAATATGTATGCAACAAGCTGAAAGATGTTTGTAAAAGATAGTGGCCGAGTTGGAGATCGTTCTTAGATGGAAAGATTTGTGCACGTGCTAAATGTGGCACTGAGAGCGTGTAGCCATTGAGGTGTTGTTGGTGCATGTGAACATAATTTACTAAGGCAGAACGACCAAAAACGTCAACGTTTGAATCATGATGGCTACGCTTTTGATGACAGTCTTTTCAAATTTAAGATATATTTGAAGATAAGAAGCCAACACACTTTTTGTCTTACAGTATACTTACAGGTATACATATTTTTTAACAAGTGCATCTTAGAATAAATTACGTCCATATCGGAGAAATTAAACGGGATATGTCTAGTTCTTGGTAAAATGTAATTATGACGATACCATTAATTTGAATAAGAAAGTTTTGTTTTTCTGTTTTATTTTGCTCACATTAGACTAAAGATGTGTTTTGTGGTGTAAGACAGATACGTCTGATGCGCCATTTTTATAATCGACATTGAGAGTACATATATTATCACTTGTGTTTTAACATTAATTAATGAGGAACACATTTTCTTAAGTAAACATAATCAAAACAATTGTTAAAATCGATGTTCCTGTGTTTCATTAAACGTATTTTTCACATTGAATATTTATTTTACATTTAGCTACATCCTCATCTGTCACATGCACCTGTACTACATTTTGTATATTGTATTTGCATAATTACACATATTGTATGCAAAAAAGTTTAAATAGTGAATTACAAAGGTTTGCACTTACTGTAAGGACGAAAACTCGCATATTACTTTAATGTGTTTGTGTCTCTTTTTGACTTCAATATGTACTGTTAGTAGACGGACATGTCTCATGAACAATGAGGAGTTGTATTGTGTGTAATGGACGTTCCGATCTGCAACTGTCAGTTTTAACCAACCAGAAATATACTTGAAAAGTGAGGTAACAATTCACGTATGATGTAGAATGGTACATTGTCAGCATAGAGAATAACATATAATTTGCTTATTTTCTGTTTTTTTTTTTATGCGATTTAGTAACAAGCCTTTCTACAATCACTAGTCCTAACCACTTTTGTCTATACTGAAATACTCTTTGTTTCAGCGTCTGTAAGGTTATATCGCATTGTTGGATTTGTTGTAACTGTGTTCTTATATTAGTTGTACTTGGCATGTAGTAAATTAAGATAAGCTTTAAACGAATACTAAAAAAATAACGTAAATAACATGCCCTGGCCCTGCTATTGCCCATATGATATGTAATGATAAAGAAACATGTTGTTATTGGCACAAAAGGTGATTTTTCGTTGTAGTTTTAGTTGGATGTAGATTTGCCAGTATGTCGGTTTACGTCCAACACACAGTGAATGTAAAAGTAATATTTCGAAACACGGATTAACAAATCCTGAAAAGAACATTTATCGAGCTATTTAACTTTACTTAATAAAAGCGTAAGCGCGTCCTCGACGGCTTATGCTAAATTAGCAACTGAATAGTATAATATTATTTTCTAATGTTTAAAACACGATTATTAGTAAAATTATTTAATATATAATTATATATATTTGTAGTTATGCTTTTTAAATCTAATGTACAATATAATAAATACAATTATAGGTGTTCAGGTATGCTTACTTTATAAAAAATGTAAATTAAAAAAAATAGTAAGTATTATTTTATCAGACTTACCTGTGTACTATTCTAATTTTTGTATGTCAAAATTGCCATTAATTTTATTTTTTTCAAACCGGAAGCATACACTTACATAAAGTACCTGTTTGCCCTGCATTTTTCAATGGAACTAGTCTTTAAATGTGACAAGACGGATGCTCTTTTAAATTTGACATCGTTGGGTAAATATTATCCTAAACATGAACACTTTCTCTTGAACTTATTTTTTTCAAGCCCAATGTCTTGATGTAATAAAATGAGTCTAAGACTATCCTCAAGAACCTGATTAGTCAAACCTAACTTATTAAGTTATCATTCAAGGTTGAATACATGCTTAAGTAAGGTGTCAAAACACATTGCTGTCTTAAGCACTTTGTATAAATTAACTTTTATATTTTTCCTCTTTTTTTCCACGGTCTAAACTTTAAACAGAAAGCAGGAAGTCGTAATAAAGACTAATTTCGTTTATGAAGAGCGTTTCCAAGATCAAAGCCATTTATATCATAATTCCACGACCTCGTTGCCATATTGTTAGTGTTAAGTTTTATAGTA
Organism: Sinonovacula constricta; assembly: GCA_007844125.1. NCBI lineage: Eukaryota > Metazoa > Mollusca > Bivalvia > Cardiida > Solecurtidae > Sinonovacula > Sinonovacula constricta. The sequence continues at coordinate 34,194,738 of CM017560.1, read as the reverse complement.
CTTGACTATCCATAGCAATGCCTGTTTTTATATTTCTATCTGTAAATTTGATAATTTGTTAATTGTACTTGCCCTATACAGCTTGAGTGCTTAACCGCTCTCTTCGTTCTTCAAATGTAAGTCTTAGATTATTAAAAAACAACAACAAACCAACAAACAAACAAAAACAAATCAAAACAAACAAACAACAACAAACGTTTCCGTTATTTTTCAGACATATGCTTAAAAACTGCATTTATTTGTAACACTGTTTCAATTAATTGCTCTAATGAAAACAATCATGAACATTCAATGGTGAAGTTAGATTCAGCAGTTAAAAGGATATATGTTGATGTTAGTTTACTGACAGACGTTTTTCATTAATAGCAAAGTTTACATTTCTATATTATATCGTTATAAGTTTATTGATTTGGTTATAGTATTTATGATTTAAAGAGATTTTTGTTTTAACAAATTAACACATATCACTTGAGCTTTCTTTTTCTGTGCCTGCATTTGAGTTATCCACATTATTCTCTGTTAAATTTTGTTAGGTTATATGAACAATTAACTGAGTCCTTCGTTGAATTTCTTCTGAAATGCATCTAATTAAAACCAACCAAACATGCACGAACCATTTGTAGTACCTTATCTTGTATACAGCATATTGTTAGTTATAACCTTTTAATGTTCGTGTATATTAATGCAGGACTTTTATCTGTGTATTATCAGTTATTCTGGTTAAAAATTGGTAATCCGAACTATTTATAAGATCAAGTTTGAAATGCTAGGCATTATTTTTATTAAATTAAGATTTATAATGTTTTATATTTCTGAAGCATTGACGCTGCCGACCGTTCTATATAAAATTCACATAAAACCATAGCCAGTTGAATTACATACTGTTGTTTGATCGTTACAGGCCTAGTCACTGCTCTGGTAAAGTTGATTTGCCATGTTAAATATATATTCCAAAAGTTTGTTCGAGTTTTATAAGTGTTTGTGTGGCTTGACTCAAAGCTTAGCTTAGCTTTTTTTCTGAGAAATCTGTAACATTTGTTACAATTACATTTATATTAACCAAGGTAGGTATTTGATAAATCTGATGCCCCTAACTTGGGGACGCTTGCAAAATTAATCAATCGATATTTCTACCTGGCCTGGATTTCATCATATACCACTTCATTATATACCACCACTTTCTCTTTTACCTTTTTAAATCTATGGGGGTTTGTGAGGGGCCTACCCTTATCATTTACATGTACCTCCTGCTGTACAGGTACAACTAAAGTCAATATTAGATGGTAAATATGTCTTTAATAAGCTTCTGTATGCATTAAGCTTCCTGTCGTTTATTAGTCTTGTTTGTAGGCTATCCGATAAGGTGACCATCATGTGCAAAGCAAGCTTGGCCTGGTTTAAATCTGTTTACTCGTATACGGCAAGTAAATATTTTGTGACATATTTAACGTTTATGAAAAATGCATATTGTGTTTAAGCAAATGAGATATGAATAATAAGTCTAAGATAAAGCAAGAAATAAAAAATATATATCTTTAATAGTTGCTGCAATTCTATTATCATGTATATGAGCACATGTGTAAATGGAGTTATATTTCTATGTGCGGAGCATTTTAATATAGGCCATACAACAAAACAGGAAATTATCTTTACATGCGCATTCAAAAAGTAAAGTATTTGTAACAAGTAAACATTCAATTTGTCACACGTAGGAGACTAAATGTCTTCAATTCTTTTAGATATAAATTGAATATTAAAGGAAACTAAATAAAATATGACATTAACCTGTTCATGTAAATGTTTGTTACTTCGACTGGAAATCAAACCTGCTCACAATAAACAACGGATATCAGTTTGAACGAAGCAACGTATCAGGTGTTTCGGAATTTGAGGAAAGGAGGCTTTGCTGTTAAGCATGTTTACCAACATGGTGTGGCTAAAAACCTATGCGTTTGTCGCCAGTCTTTTCAGCGGTAAGCACTCAATTCAACTATTTGTTTTAAATGTTTAAACCACAAATGACTTTAATCAATTTTTTAAATTTCGTGTTCGATAAATTAAATGTGGCGATTTTGTTTAAAAGGAGTTTTTAGTAAAAATTAATGCAAATAAAAAAGATGGTTTCAGATATAGCCTGTGTCCTAATAGCACACATCTTGTGTTTTAAGATGGAAATTAGTTCATCAACTATATGTAGACAATGTTTAAATGTTTTTATTTATTACATTTTTAATTCGGGGCGGAAAAGTATTGAAAACACACAGGCAAAGAATTCAATTCAAGCATTGATTTTTAGCAGTTCTTCTGACCTCTTTTGATACCTTCATATCTCTCGCACCGATGCCCTCAAGATTTGCGAATTGAAAAAAAAACTGTTCCAGAAAATAGATGCGTATTCAGATATTGATTCTAAAACGACATGAACATTTGATTAATAGTTTTACATCAAACAGTTAATTTTAAATTACGCTATATACCCAAGATGTGAAATGCTGTAATATAAAATTAACAGTCTTCGTTAAAAGTCTGATCCATATGCCTAGGTCAAACGTTAAAGTATATTTTCTCTGTAATTTAGGAGGTCCATGGTTTCCAAAAGACAATCAAGATTTGTTTCCGAATCTATGGTAACAAGCAATTGTTGAGACAAGTCTTCTAGAATGATTTGGTGGTTTAAAAGATGTTCGAATTAACTTGTAATGCTTGTTCTTGATAATGATGAGTCCTTCGTAAAATGGCTTCAATTTATATATGTACACCAATGCTACTTACACGTTTTACACAGAAAAGGGTCAGCATAGGAATTTATTAATGACACTTTAATACCAATATATTTTAATATTTGTCGTTCTATATTTTATTCCACCCTGCAGTAATTATGAAATAAAGCTAGAAAAAGTATGAATACTACCTACTATAAATTTAAAACTATCAATGAAAACGTATGCATATCGGAATATTGGATTTGTTGGCACCACATACAACACTATTTTAAAGTCGTCACCTATACCTTAATATACTAGTAGCCTTTTCAAGTAGGAGGCATGTGAACGTCTCTATAAAGTCTCGTATGACTCTAAACCTATGTAGACTTACAAAGTCGAAAGCAGGTCGGACATTGGCACTCAGTAGAGGTGACAGTTGTAACAAAAACCATGTAATGGCACTTTCTAGTTGCTTTAATTCCATGGTGACATATGGCACGCCAACCGAGTTTGTTTAATTCTGTCAATTATAGCACGCCTGGTTTGTTATGGTACTTCCTCAGATTTACTTTTTAGAAGTTCCGGGTCTCTAGTGCTGCCTTTTCTCTCTGAAGAGCTCACTTAAGTAGATTCTCTTCGGAATGCAATCATCTTTCATTCGGATGACGTGTCCTGGCCACCGCTCGACCTTGAATGCCAAAGTGGAATCTGATTATCTCAATAAACATTTCCGGGTATTCGCATTGGCAAGGTCTTCTCAAAATACTCCCTTGTGACAGTGTCGAAAGCATCTGTTAGGTCTAAAGAGAAAGTACTCTATCGATGTAAGTTTATTTAAAATATCGACACTGTTTTGTGAGTTTTTAACAAATATAGAAATCTGTTTATATGCGTTCTTTGCAATATAACAAACTATTTAGACATGTTTCAGAAAAAGGAATGGCTTTAGTAATTAAACAGTAGCCTTGAAACTGAATTTGTTTATACAAGTAGTAGTAAATGTGCTGCATAACTGTAGGTTGACAAATGCGTACAATTAATGCTCATAGGCTTATCATACTATGAAGACTTTTATGAATCAAGAAAAATATATACAGCACAAACATAAAGTCATGTACAATAATTTCCTAAATTTATGAGGTGTTTGATTTGAGCAGGAAAACGTGTGCATGTGTAATGTCAGTCCGGGGCCTACAGGCAATGCGATTAAAAAATAAGATTATGTTACTTGCTATTTACAGGAAATTACTTAGAATCGACACATATTGAAGTGTTTGGTTTGATTTGCACGTGTGAATGAACAATATCTGTTTAAGAATTATGATTATCTTTAAGGTAGTATCCGACATTTTGACCAATATTTTTATTCTAGCAACCAAATAAATTACTCTTACCTCAAAAGGTCACATGAGAACTGTTTATTTCTTATGTCCCACATCTATATTTTATTTGTTCTTTTAGCGTTTTTCGCACCGACAGAGTTATAGTCATACTGGCAACGTCCAGCTAATTTATTTGTGTGGAGGAAGACCCCAGACTTACGTCTTGTTATAACCACTAAATAGGAGCTTAATAGTTACAAGTCAGCGATTCTAACCGCTCTGCCACGGTGCCCCAAATCTATGTAAAAAGATGACACACACTTCTGGTCATTACAAGTATGTAATTTCTATCTGAGCCAGGCTAAACTGTTCGTAATTTTAAAATGAGAAGACCATGTGGCCAGTTACTTTTTAGATCATGTTATATAATCATCCGGATAATCCGCTGTGTCGTTGATACCTATTTTTACCAAAAAATTATATCGTGCTTATCTCTAGATTTGGAAAGAAGGAACAATTCGAGTAATTTTGTCACTATTTGTACTGTCTAACAGATGGGGTAATGTTCAAAATTGGCCTTGCTTTGAGTAAAGTGTGTAAAATTATTTCCAAATTCCCAACAACAGGGTAAAGATATTGTTATATGTATTTGATGTAGGCAAACTGTCGGATACCACCTTCAAAACAATAGTTAATACCTTGTTTCCTTTTGTTATCTTCAACTGTGCTTTTAGAAAAAAATAGTATTAAACAGTTGAAAAGGATCTAACTTGCAAAACCATGAGTCAATAAACACTTAGATTACACAACTTTACAATGTGCCATCTGTTCAATTAATCCATTCATGCTGCTAGACAACCCTGTCTTCACATGGTTAAAGCATCGCAAGGTCAATGTCTTTGGAAGAACGAACTCAACTGGTAAGCCCTGGGTATGATGTCAATGAGAAGATGTGCTGTTGATATGAAAGAATACGTGGCAATCTTCTTGATGAAACCCTTTGTAGTGCTGTCATCGGAAAATTCCCATTCAATGTATGTAGCCAGTGAAGCCCATTTTCTGTCGATGGTCTGTAATGCTTAAACATGGAAAACTACCTGTTCTAAAAGAATAATAATAAATTGAACATCACCATTACACATTTTTAAATGTTATCCGAATGCGTTAAGCTGATAGTTAATGTGATTGAAGAAGTCTATTATGTCATTTATTTGACTAAAGTTGAGAATATTTTTTTCTTTGTTTCTTCTTCAAATTAAGCAAAAAAACACATACTTTTTGTGATTGGAAAGACGACCGCATATAGGCCTTTAAAGCCTGTATTCATGTTATCGCTAGGAATAAAATCGTATTAGAAGGCAGGTTTCCTTTTTCCTTTTATTTATATGTTTATGTTTGAGTAATCTAATGTTGTTCCACTGTATATACAAAAATGTAGTTATAACAGTAAGTTACATTTCCACTACAGTTAATTGCAACAAACTATAAAGTAATATAATGTAATTAGCCTGGAAAAAAAGATTCAAGACTTTATTTTATTGAGACATATTTGGATTTTATTAGACTAATGTTTATTATTTAGATACACCGATTTGCTTAATAAAATAAATAAAAATAGAAGAAGACGAAGAAGACGAAGAAGAAGAATAAGAAGAAGAAGAAGAAGAAGAAGAAGAAGAAGAAGAAGAAGAAAGAACAAGAAGAAGAACAACATCAACACAATACCATTTTTATTGTTACCGTGTAACGAATCAAGTTAAACATGTGCCACAATACGCACCTATCTTAAACTGTAGCCGTTTATTGAACTCAAACATGTAACAGTGGTGTATTCATGTGACGCCATTATTCCGGCATTTCTAGCAATATATCTCACTGTTAAAACATTTATTCACAGCAAAATGAATCGTAATAAGCTTTAACTATTAAACGGTCTTTAATCATTAATAAGTTGATCGGAGCAACTTTTCCATTCGTACCTTTATTAATCTGTGGACCAGTGTATGAGTAAAACTGGAGAGCGCTGTTAACACAATATTGAAGACTATTGCCAATCCGGATTCCAACCTTTTGTTTTGCATTATCCTTTAGTTTCCTATCAAACAACGTCAGTGACGACCACAACCCCTGACCTGTTCAACTGCAGCGAGACATGTCTTCCTCCGCCTGTCACTTCAGATTCCACTTATATTGAAACTTCCAGTCAACTGACGGTGAAAGATGTAACGCCCACATTATACTCTTGTGACAGACTTACAGGTCATTGTCAGTATGGATGTTCATCTGATTTGGCCGGACCATATTGCAATATAAGTTGCTTCGATAATAAAATCTTCAATTGTGACATATGTGGCTACGACTATTCCAGGTAAATATTTTGTAAAGACAAAGTAAAACGGGGTAAATGAGAGAGTTTTATTTCCTCAAATTAATGTAATTAATATGATACTCTCTTATTAATTTTAAAATGTCAATAGTAGATGTTGCATAATGAACAATCATCTAGAAGCTGACAAAGTAATTGTTAAATTATAAATGGTTTATATGGTGTCGAAAATTCAGATGCTAGCACTCTAGTTAACAATGCCACGGCGGCATTAATCTTGCATTCATCTTTTTATGAGAAAAATAATGACAGCGGCTCTCGGGGGAGCCCGTGGCCGAGCGGTTAGAGTCGCTTACTACTAGTTACTTGTAATTTCTCAGCCCATCACCGCGTGGGTTCGAGTCCCGGTCAGGGCGAGAACTTTCATGTGTGGCGGTTTTCCAGCCTACCTGCGGTGCACCGGTGGTACTACCCAGATATAAGTTTATTAATATTGTAATCTGTTAATACTAGAAGTTATTACATTGTGTATTGCATATATACTTGAAATGCAGATTTAGGAATGAACAATGCCGCGCACTAATATCATTCGGAGACGAGAGGAAAGTGTCAAAACGGGTAGCGAAGTTTTATTAGAACGAGTGTTCCACTAACTACGTATTATTTATAATAAGAATATATGACAAAGTCCTATGAGCATTGCAACATATACCAAACTCCGAAAAGGCACAGAACAAAGGTATTTCACATGCAAGCCAAGCGAAAAGTAAGAACAAATTTGTGATGAGTCATTTTATCGAAAAGAGCAAACCCGACAGTTACCGCCTTGGGACGGTCAGTCAGCAATATGGACCGACTGGGGTGCTTAAACCGGTTTGCGATATCCACAAGGAGCCTCAAGGCCTTCTGTACCATGCTATGTATGACAGGTCGTTCGTGTCATCTAGGCATCTCAGTCTATAAAGTTACCGCACGCGTAAGAAAAAGAAATGCGCACTCGGGATTTTAGATTAAGCTCACAGGGATGTACATGTAGTGTTAATGAAATAAATAACTGGGAGTTATTATAAACTCAGTGTATATAGGTTGCATCTGAAATTATTTATGAGCATTTATTTTAGACCTAATTTAAGTTAAAATTCTATCATACAGAAACTATTTTATGTTTGATAAAATGTTTCTATTATCGAAAGTTAGTGGCTCTGTTTTACTTTTGTACCAATGTATAATATATAATTTTTGAGGAGTTCTCTTAAGCAGCTGAACACTTGCAAGCGTTCCAGTGCGTTCCAGTGCGTTGCACATTTGATTAACCATGGAATCATTTTGACTATTATTTGCACACATATGAACTGAAAGCGTCACCAGTTCCTGTTTGCACTGTCTAACTATGATGTTTTCTTCCTATCTATCTTTACTATAATTTAACCTTGTTAAATTATATTATGTTTAGTATTACTTACAGTAAATTTTAATGACTTAAAATAATTATTTTTGCACTGATTAGCTAACAACGCAAATATAGATCTCTGTCTCTTCATAACTGACTTGTAATGTTTCCTTGTTTAGAGGGGAGGTTTTCAAGATGGTAAACTGCTTTTAAAATGACGGGATTGCAATAAGATATACAATAACAAGTAGAATTCTACGGACATTGCTGCAACGTGTTTTTGTTAAGTTTTGCGAAAGTTGGCCAGTGTATGTAAAAATGTAATTAAGTTAATGGTATGACTGGTATTTAAACGATGTCAAATAATATATAAGTAGACATATCAGTATTCGGTGCTATAATTCTTGGAGTCTTTTCTTTCTAAATATAAACGATCAATAAATGTCGCTATCAAAGTCTCGTCATAAAAAGTGTTCTTGTCTGGTTCGCACAATAGTATTTCGTGGTGTCGGTACTCAATTTACTGTGATGTCTTAATGTCAGCTCGATCCAATGATTTCCATCCTTCAATGCCATACCCTAACGGGGTTATGTATTTAAAAGCGTCCACGAAAGCCTACCATTGGGAAAGACTGCAAATCTACTCTGTTGAGCTTTCGCAGTCACCCTTTTGACGCGCGAGCCTAACAGCAATTCGTTTTCCACATACATGTAGAAAGAAACATGCACTCAAACAAAACATTGTCACTGAATTTTAAAAATATATCATATAAGACAAACAAGTAACTTATTTATTTACATATTTGGTTAAAACTGTAATTTTATTTACATAAATACACGTATTATCGACATAAAAGTTACACAGACATCTTATCAGAGTATCATTAACATGTCTTCCCATAACTTCTTTATTTGAGGCTGAACTAAGACTACAATTATGCCATATCTGATTCAGGTTAAAACTTACATAATAAGGTTTATCATCGAGTTGTATGTATATTTTAGAAATGTTCCGATTTGCAAACAGTGCTCCCGCAACTTCTACCAGACATCAGCAGGGCGATGCACAGAGTGTGGTAAAAATTGTGCCAATTATAACAGCACCACGTCCAGATGTAACCATAACGACGGCTCCTGCAGTTTCGGCTGCACTGATGAAAACTACGGTTTGACGTGCAATTTCAGGTGTACCGCTTATTGTTCACCCCGTCCTTGCGATCAATTGAATGGTAGGATAGAATTTTACTTTTGACCGTCTTAATAAGTACGCTAAAACACATCTCAGTTTAGTTTTGTTTAGTATATAATACTAAATCTATAAGGAAACTTTGCAAACCCTTATCTGTATTAAGGCGGCATCTACATTTTAAAACTGGTTTAAATAATTAATTTTGGTGAGTATTTCTATGCCATTGTTATAATCAGTATTGATCACCCATTTTACTTTGTATTTCTTTAGTTAGACATATACAACATCTCGTTTCAATCTGTGCCCTCTGTATCATTTTATGCAGTCTGCGCCATCATCCCATTGTAAACAAAATAAACCTTTTGTTAACAATTAACTACATATTTCAATAAAATTAATTAAATAATTATATTACTCTTTCCTACTTTGTAGGCTGTTGCACAGAAGGATGCTATTTCAAGTACAATTGTGGATGTAAATGCAATGAACCGTGTAGTTCCAATTGCAACAATGGTGTCTGTAATCATGATTGCACTTGTGCAGACGGCTGCATGCCAGGCTTTTATGGCTCTAAATGCGACCAGATATGTTCCGAAAATTGTGTTTCCTTGAATGGCTCAGCTGACACCTGTAATTCGACAACTGGCCACTGTTACAACGGCTGTGTGAATGACACATTTTGGACAGAAACGTGTGAACTGCCATGCTCTGAGGGCTGTGCAAATGACACGTGTGTGCAGGAAACTGGAGAATGTACTAGGGGTTGTACGACATTGTCTTTGTATGGACACGACTGTAGCCTTTACTGCAAGCAAACTTGCCATGATCAACTCTGCATGAGAGAGGACGGAACTTGTTTGCAAGGATGTCTCGAAGACTGGTATGGAACCTTCTGCGAGTATCCCTGCGATCCTAATTACTGTCTTGAACGTACGTACGATTGCGTATGACACTTTCTTAACAACATTTTTCATTTATATGTGTTAACAGAATCAGTTTCCTCTGTATACCAGTATTCGTAGCCTAACCTTGCAAATAAGAACAATTTGTTCAAAATGTAACTTGTTTATCTGGCTTTCTCGTCTCCCCAATTATTTCAAAGACATATCTCAATATAACCTAAATCAAATATAGTGCAGCATTAGATGTGAAGTATACTGCCTTACAACTATCTGCATTGTGTATATAAATGTTTTCTGGATTATATATTGGTACGCAAACTAAAAAAAGATCTGCATTATTTTTTAGGTTGGTCGTTTAGTCGATCAATTATAACAACCTCAAAATCCTTGTTTTGTACTTTTAAAACACTTATAAACAGCAACTGCTATTGAGGTTAAATTAGATGCCAAATACTTATCTTGTAGACTGTTGCTCCAAAGGATTCAATTTAAAAACAGAATGTGGTTGCAACTGCAATGAAACATGTGACCGACATATCAGGTCTGATGGCTCTGTCGGCGCTACCACAGGGGAAAGCAGTAAGTCCATACAGCAAGGTCGTTGAAATATTTTTTTCTATTTCTTTTCTTGTAATTTTACAACATTGCTAGTAAAGTATGGTATTAAGTTAGTTGCAGAACTCACATCCTCAATTTCGCATTCTTATTATGTTAAATTAATACCATAAATGAAGAGTTGATGCAAATTAAGTAGAATCATCGTGTTCTATTATATTTATAATTGCATTACTTAAACTAACACAATCTTCAAATCATGTTTATATAAAGTAGTTATACACTCATAAAAGGGCAACATTTGTGCAAGAAATAGTTTACAATCAATCAAGGGTATTTTTTCCGTCCATTCTTTTATAATCTTGTTGTAAAGGGGCAAAACATACAGTTTGTCTGACACGTGGCATAATGTTCAAACAATATGATTCTAGCCAGTCACACCAATGAAGCGTAGCAACATCAAGAAGGGTGGTAGAATGGTGCATTGCCAGTCTTTGAAGCACAGAAAAACTAACTGTGACTTAGACTTTGAGTGCATGGTTTCGATCATAAAGCAAAGAATAAAAGTGTCATATCAGAATGACAAAATATGTTTAAAACTAAACTAGCCCTATACAAGAAACAAGGTCACGATTTAAATTAAAAATTATGCAAAAACATGAAGCATTATAAACACAGGTAACATCGGCACTCACCGCCTTGAACAGATAAGTTTGCTAAAACCGATTTACTGAGAGCATACATCAATTTTGCATATATTCCTTTTCCTGAAGTGTTCATTTTTTATTGACAACAGTGACAATAAAACAAGTCCATCAAAGGGAGACAAGTAAGAGTAAATATCTGCATCGGAAGTAAATAACTGAACTAGTAATAGTGTCCACAAATAATACAGTCAAGGCATTGCACCATTTTTAACATGTACAACATGTACACAGTATAAATGCATAGAGCTACGTTTTTACGCAATTGTATAAGACTTGGACTTCTAACAAACGAACAATTATAATACTGTCGGAATAATCCTATGTTATTAGAAAGTAAAGAACAGGAAAAAGTGAAACCAATGCAACAATACTCCAGCACTGTACAGCGTTTTTAGATGATAAATGTTATAATATGATAAGGCAAACAATATCCCTTATATGCATGTTAAGGCAAAAGAGTACTGCGCCCAAAATAAGTCTTTAAGTCAACGGTCTCATGTAGTCGCAGCGGCATGTCCTGTCACCGTGTAGTTTAAATGCAGTGCGGGGTTACGACTGTGAAAAGGGTCATTTGCAAGCATTGCACTACAATAGAAAAACTCCAAGACCAATACGGTTAGAGAAATTAATTTGGTTAATCCTATAAAATAACTTATCATAAAACGCAGGGTGATTTTTAGACTGGTGCGCATGCGCACCAGTCTTAAGTAACGATGCTGTGAACACGGCGACGCGCGGTCGTTAACTTCGGGTGTATCTTTGCGACCACGAGAGCGTATTCAAGTAGTTGAACGGCATAAGAAGTAGTGCGTTTTTAGAAACGTGAAAAGCGGGAGATAGCGTTAGTCGCCATTTTGGATAGATCGGAGTGCTTTTGATCAAGTTCTGCTCAGCTTTCAAGGACCGTAAGTAAGTTGGCAAATATTTTTGTTAATGCATTGTTGCGATCGACGTAAAAAATTAGGATTGTAACTGTTTCAGTCTCTTAAGTTACCTGGACCTTTTGCATTTCATTGTTGACACTACTTCAGTTGTGGCGGAAGCAGATCATAACTGCATTAAAACTAGAAGGTTTTTTATTGTTTACTTCAGATAATGCATTATTCGTAATGTTTGTGGTGTGGTGTTAGTTTAATAAGCTAACTGACTTCGGCATTTTTTTGTCTTGAAATCTAGACCTAAATACAGGAAGCTACGATTATAAACAAATCAGTCACGTGACCAAAATTGCGAGAAAATCTAGCGTGGGTTGCCATTTTTGTAAGCTTCTGTGGATTGAGAGTTTCCTAAGCAATATTAAGGTAGCAGTGACATCCATTGGTGGAATACAGTTTTCTGGTATGTTTTTTTTAATGTTCACGTAACCTTTATGCTGTGCTACTGTTGACAATCACTGTACTTCTACTGCATGAACCAATTACAACAGCCAGGTTAATGGTTATCACCACGGTACTGTATACTCAGGGATTTCAATAGCTTTCACTTTTGTTGAAAATTTCTTTGACAATTTTCAAGGGGTCATGATCAGATTGGCACAAGTCAAATCATGTGTTCACGAACTTAACTAATTGTAAAATTGCCTTAACTTAATTTCCATATATTTACAAGGGTCCAATTAGTATTAACTTCATTTTTTAAATGCTATACATACTACATTTATGGCTATTCTTGCAAAATTTGACCATTTATCAAGCGCTTCTGCATCAAAATGACCCCCAACCTAAGATTTAGGTGAGGTCAAAACTGGAAAACCTCAATTTTCCTTGCATCAAAATGCAAATATCGGATCTGTTGAAATCCCAGAATATACTGAATTATTTGCTAATGTTGTTGATAGTGACTGTCACTTACAAACGAAAAGAACATACACATAGTTTCATATTTTTCGAGTTATGATATCTGCAGGAAAAGTTTGATTCTTTTGTTCTTCTCCACTTTTCTTTTGTTCATCTTCAAATGTTTTTCAAAGTTTTGTTACATTAAATTCTTATATGAAAACTACTAATTGTTATTCATTGCTCCCCTATGACATCCAATGTAAGACCATCAACAGCAATCTTTCCAATTCCTTAATGTGCATTTCGCCGTTCAAGACATCTTGATTACTCCCTTTGAACTACGCTTTCAACCGGCGCGGCAGTCTTCCAACGCTTTCAGCGCTTTGATTCCTTATGCATGTGTGTTTTCGCACAGATATTTATTTTGTAAAAAAATTTTGTAAACGCCTTCCTCAATTTGTAAAACTACAAGTCTTTTAACTTGTATTGAATTTATTTTCTGGCAGTGAAATTTTAAACCTAACAACTAAGACTCTTTTCAGCTTGGCTTCACAATGTCTGGATGTACTCGTATGTTACTGGGTTGGTTGTGATTATGTTCCTGGCTTGAATTTGCTTACCATTTGGCGAAATCGGGTAGTTTTTTATGCTTTTGAAAAGTATTTGCGATCAACTTCCTACCAAATTGCTATTTAATCGGATAATGTTTCTTAATAACTGACTCGCTGAATGGATGTCAACATGAAAATGTTCCGACATGATATTAAATGTGCATTTATAAGAGCATAAAGTTTTTTTTTATAGACTATCATTATCGATACTTAATTAAGGTACTTGCAGCATAAGATAGAATCGACTCTAAAGCAACTTTTGGTCAGTTTAAATATATCAATCCGAAGCTTAAAAGTGTTAATAATCTTGTTTTTCGTCTTTTTTTTCAGGCACAAACTTGAAGGCACAAAGATGGCGGTCCTTATAAAACTTGGTAATGTTTATGCCAAGCTTCGTAAAAGAACAACGGCAGTCTTTTATAACCCAGGCATTGATTGATTCGATCGATATCCCACATATATTAAGTATGTTTGTAGCTTGATGTGTTTATGTTACTTACTTAAGTTTCTTCCATATCAATTTATTCATTCGCAATTAATGTACTCTCACAATCCATTAAATGAATGTAAAATAACTCAAGACATTGCTGTGCTTAATTAATTCGAAGCTTCTCGTATTGCTGACTGACATTTTATAGATTATGTATATTTTTGTAATCATTATATAACCGTTAATTAAGCTGATCGTGCGTAATTAAAATTATTTACAATGAACTTTTAACCTTATTTTGCAAGTGTTTAATCGAAATATGTTGCCGGCTGTTCATTTATTTTAATCTTCTTGTTTAAACAACGGTTTCTGAAAATGCATGACATTTAAAAAAAGAAAAGACACAGATATTGTGATATCGCTTGATACTTTTACGGCTAGAAACTATGTGTATTATTTTAATATGTCACATTTATCAATTCACATTGTCCCTGTATGACCTTGACGTTTTGAGGTCAGTAATTTATTCCTGGGAAGAAATAGTGCGTGTACAGAACGAATATATATGCCCAAGGAGACTAGACGCGTCAGTTGTCTCCAGGCATGCTTCAAATGTTAACATTAATACTGTTATCTTTTTAAACTGGAAGTTCATTATATTGTGTAATTCAGATAAACATGAAATGCAGATTTATTAAATAACAATGCTGCTTATGAATATCACTCATTGACTAAAGGAAAAAGTCAACATGGGGAGCGAACTGCTATTAAAACGAGTGTTCCATTGACTATGCATTATCTACTAGGCCGAGATATTTGCAATATCCCGCCTTCTGCGGCTTTGGACCAGCTTATGTAATAACAAAGGCCATTCGTATCATGTCAGCATCTCAGTCTAAAGCTATCTCACGCGTTAGAATGTAAATTTAAATGCAAAATCATAAAGAAAGTATTGAATGTTTAATAAAATGGTTTCTTCTTTTGAATGTTAGTGACGCTGGTGTAACTTTTGTCGAAATGTATAATCTATACTTTGGTAGACGTGTTTCTTGGCAGCAGAAGACTTGTTTGCTTTCCAATTTCCAATGCGTTGTACATTTGATTTACTATGGACTAGTTTTGACCATTGTTTGTACACCTGTAATCTCTTAAAGGGACAAACTTACACCGCCCACACAACACTTTTGATTATAATAATGCATATAAGCTGTAAAATAGGAAAAACTGCAAGGTTATTTTTTGACATAGTAAATGTCTTCCAATAGGAAACAGTATTGACACATTCTAAAGCAAGCAAATCATTTATCGTAGTTACCACAGAGGACGCAGACGCTATGGACCGTACCAAAAGTGTCGGTGAAGACTGTTTACATAAATCGACTTACCCAATCAGTGTAACTGTAAACCTACATGGTGAATAGTTGGTCTACTTTATACAAAGAATATGTGCGATTTGTTTGTGATACTATTTGTAAGCATTCAAGGTAGGCGTGATCTTAAACTGTCAAAATAACAGCAATATAGAGAGGAGTTAGCTACAAATCGCGGAACGGTCCATTCATCTTAATAATGTTGTGCTTCAGACAATGTGTGTATGAGACAATTCTGTGTAGGGTAAGTATGCGTTCTACCTACCAGCCTACCTACCTACCAACCTACCTAACCACCAAACCCATCAAATTAACAACACATCCTACCTACCTACCTACCTGCCTGCAGGTCTACCTACCCACCTATCTACTTACCTATCTATCAACCTGCCTACCTACCTACCTACCTACCTATCTAGCCACCCATCCATTACAACAAGCCCCCCCCCCCCAACAAACCACCCACCAGTATTAGCCATGGAACAGACACTTAGCTAAAGATACGACAGTGATGCTTAAACTGGTTTAACAGAGTTAATCGAGAAAGCAGACTGCTTTAAGTACAAACATATGTAATTGTATCAAATGTCAAATGGCATATATTCATAGCCTCCGTTTTCTAATAAGAAAATTGCACGGAATTGATTCCAATACATTTTCTTTCTAACGGATTAAAGCAACGAAATGGTATCTTACCATACATTCTATATCATCAGATACACCTATGTAACGTGCCGATTTAAAAAAATGATCAAGGAAATAACTTAATCAAGACAACAAGCCAAGAAGCAATGCGTGTGTTGCCAGAAGGTATAACTTGAACTCGCATTTTATTAGCCCGATAACATATAACCGTTAATTTCAGCAAGGATGTTTATACTTAATCAACAGAGATCGAGATAAGCTATTACCTATCAATGCTTTTCTGAATGAATGTGATTAAGGAACACTGACAAGAAACATTGTGTAAGTAAGTGTGTTTTTGTGTGTGCAAAACTGGTTGTTACAGACACCGTCTAATATTGTTTAACAAAATTGTTCTCAAACATGTGACAATCTATCGTATCAATATTGCTCATCCACACTGACTTTCGGATCAGTCACAGCATTATTTTCAGCACAAAACATCGTCTCAAGACTAACACAACAGAAAGAAAACCCAACATTTCCCACCTTGGAACAGTCACTTGTTAATTGACTAACTGTTATGGGTAAAGTAAAATAAAACAAAGTGCCTGCAAGAATTATTATCTATTTAAGGATGTTGATTAAATTTAACTTTCGCAATGTTTTAAAAATGGGAAGGGAAGTAACTCAGCTCAAGTTTGTAAAGTGTAGAATCGTTCGGTTATTCGCAATATTCTAATGTAACGTAAACAACTAAATGAAGATTGCAATCATTTTACCGTACTGCAACATAAGTTGCTTCGGTAATGCGATCTTTAATTGTGAGCAATGTGGCTATGACTTTTGTGGTAAGCCATTTGTTATGACAAAGTAAGACGGGATTAATAGAATGTTTAATTTGCCCCAAAGTATTGAAATTAATATGAATTAAAAAGGAAGTTTAACTTTCTCCAAATTAATATAATAAATAAAAAAAAATCTATTACTAATTTTTACATTTCTATGGTATAATGGAATATAATGAACAATGGTCTAGATTCGAAGCTGACTAATTGTTGAATGAAACGTTTATATGGTGTAGTGAATTTACAATGCTGCATTCTAGTTGACGATGTCCCAACGGCGTAAAGCTTGTGTTCGTCGTAATATAAATGGTCTTGAATGAGAAACAAGCGTCACTATTGCCTGTCTGCACTGGTCAACTGTGGTGTTTCTGCCTATCTTTCCTATCGTTTAGCCTTTTCTTATTATATTCATTATTATTTGCAGTAAAGTTTTTATGAGACTTTTCCATTGCTTAGCTAATAAAACATACATGACTGATATTTAAACTGTGTCAAATATTATGAAGAATGTCTAAAATTATATCTAATATTTCGGTGCGGCCGTAATACTTACAATTTCTTTCTTTCTTAATATAAACGGTTAAAGATTTCTTTCGTTAAATTCTCAGCAACAATGCATATCATTTTCTTAGATATTCTTGCCTTGCTCGAACATTCATAGTTCGTGGTGTTGCGTCGTCAACATCAAGGGACGACGCTCGAAATCCAAGCTTCTGAATTTATCTTGCTATGTAAAGTTACCTCGATCAACTAATTTTCATCATTCGCTGTCAATACTTAAAAAAAGTTATGAGCATTAAATCATCTAGAAAGCCTGTTAGTAGAAAAGGCGTCGAATGATTCTAACTAATATGGCAGTGTGTCAGTGGTTCTATCCACACAACAGTCTATGATCACCCACAATTAAAAGCTTACTTAGCACTTATGCCTTTTAACATGAGTTTATCAAAACTGTATTGATTTTCAGAGGTCTCCTAGATTAACAGCTGTGTGTCAGTAGTTCTACAAAGACAAGTATTCAAGGTCAGATCATCACCTTTTATAATAACTATTGCTATATCATTAACGGATTACTATCTATGCTTAGGTGCTGCCATCGCTGCTGTTTTTTCTTTTTTTTAAAATAATCTTAAACATAACATCCTACAAACAATTGTTGAATAGAAAAGACCATATTGGTATAAATGCATATTAGTACTGTTTTCATTGTGATACAATGTCATTAATATTACATACTGAAAACAAACCCACCCTAAACAGTTTGTTGAGCTTTTGCAGTCACGCTTTTGACGCGAGTCGTTACAGCACTGTATGTCTACACACAACTAGAAAAAAAAATAACCAAATTGTCAAAATGATTGTATTAAAATTACCCTTTTGGTTAAAAACTGTAATTTGCATTTACGGAATTTAAATGTATTAACGAAAAATAAGTAAATTAAAGACGAGATTTTAGGCAGTTAGTCAATATTTGTTTACATGCTTCCAAGAACCTCTTTATATCTACTAACTATGAACGAGATTATAAAAAATCAAAATGTGAAAGCTATGAATTAATACGAATGTGAACCACATCGGGATCATGAATGTGTCTAATCTTTGTATCTTCCACAGTCCAAGGGCTGTAATCGGCACAATCTGCGCGCACGTTCATATTTGGGTTAATTGTCTTACCACGACATCGTGTATCCATCCTTGAAAGGTCGACAGTTTAACACTATTGAACTCCGTCATTGTAGTGTATCATATCAGAAGCGGGTTTTGAAAGTTATTAAATGATGTTTCTCATTGAGTTGTATGTTGTTGTATTAATAGAAATGTTTCGATCTGCAAACAATGCATCCGCCACTTTAACGTGACATCAGAAGGGAAATGCACGGTTGTGCCAGTTATAACAGAAACACATCCATATGTAACCATAACAACGGCTCCTGCAGTGTCGGCTGCGTTGATGAAAATTACTCTTTGACGTGCAATTGGTGCACCATTTTTGTTCACCCGTCTTTCCGACCAAATGAGAGGTAGGTTAGAATGCTGCTTTCTTTCGCTGTTGTCTTAATACGGAAGTGTAAACATATCTCAATTTTATTGTATATATTACTCAATTTAAAAGAAATCATAGCAAACTCTCCATTAATGCGGCTTCTACATTAAAAGCTAGACGTTACATAACTATTTCTTCTATAACAAAGATCAAACCTATTGTAAGCAAATGATACCATATTTCAGTTTAATTTCTATGGCCGCTAAAGGATATGCAAGAATATGGAACACTTTCCTATTTGAAGGCTTTGCGCTGAATGGTGCCTATACAAAACCATGTGCGAGTGTAAATGCAATGAACGGTGTAGTTCAATTTGTTCTCTTTGCAAGAATGGTGGCTGTAATCATTACTGCACTTGTAGAGTATGTTGTAAGGCAGGCTACCACGGCCCTAAATGAGACTAGGAATGTTCCGAAAATTGTGTCGCCCTAAATGACTCAGCCGACACCTGTAATTCGACAACTGGTCACTGTTACAACGGCTTTGTGAACGACACATTTTGGATGGAAACATATGAATTTCCTTACTTTGAGAGCTGTGAGAATGGCACATGTGTTAAGGAAACCGGGGCGATGTATGTGCTAAACAGATGGATGTACGACACGGTCCACCAATGGACACGTATTCACTGACTTCAGCTCCAGTGGCTTTGAATTCGGACAATCAAGTAAGATTATTTGTAGATTAGTTCAATAATTTAACATCTATGTAATATACCACCTTTCAAGACGAACAACAATTTTTTACACATATTCTGATTCATTGAATCATTGAATCTCCCCGCCTCGACAAAGGGAAATTCCCAAGTAAAGAGTGTTATTTTTCTATCTACGTATTATTATTATTATTATTATTATTATTATTACTATTATTATGATTATATTGATTATTATTATTATCAGTATTGCCTAGCAGTGTATTATACTCTGATTTATTTTAGGCCTAGCAGTGTGTTATATTATGATTTATTTTAGGCCTAGCAGTGTATTATACTCTGTTTTATGTTACACTTTTAAATACTACCATTGAAAAGAAGTGTTTATCACCATCCTCATACATGTAGTTACTTTTTTTAAAATATTTTTTTATATTGTTATATGCTCTGCCATATTCCAATATAAACCTTTGCAAATATGTAGAGACAGAAATTGTTTATGTTTAACTCTTGAAAAAGGAAATTTGCCAAAGAATTTGAGTGAGAGCATTTTTAGAAAAAATATAATTAATACAGTTCCCTCTGGAACAATTTACACTATTGTTTTTTTAGTTTTCAAACAGTTTATGAAAGACACATTACCAGTACATGATGCTTGTTTGGGTTTACTTTTCTTTTCTATAATACTATTGACCCATTTCTAGTTTTTGCACATAATACCAGTATGCACCTTTACACCTAAAGGGGTTCCCCAAGGTACAAATTACTATGCAATCAAGACCAGTCTACAGAAGTTAGAGGGAGTAAAGGCAGTTCATGGCCTGGCGATATGGTGTCTTACCCTGGAGAAAAATGCTTTAGCAGTACATCTAGCTGTGGGTAAGTGCTCTTTAATATTTTATTCATAAATTTGGTCCTTAAATCAAACATTTAGTGTAGGGCTTGAGTTTTTTGTTTGTTTTTTCATTACTACATATTTATCCATTTTTTTTCAAATTGCATTATCTCCCTTGTGGTTAAGAATTTGAATATGTATTAACATTATGGAACCGCCCCTCAGTTTTAACAATTGAAAATGCCTCAGACTGCTTTATGCATATAGTGCCTTACTTTATAGAATAAGATATTTACGTAGCAATTTTATAAGAACTATGGTTA
This sequence comes from Sinonovacula constricta, assembly GCA_007844125.1. Lineage (NCBI taxonomy): Eukaryota > Metazoa > Mollusca > Bivalvia > Cardiida > Solecurtidae > Sinonovacula > Sinonovacula constricta. Next base: position 34,174,124 of record CM017560.1, on the reverse strand, counting down.
AAACAAAGTACATAAATAACAATATTTCTTATATAATTAAAATACTTTCCTAAAATGGAGATAGCTTAAGCATTTCTTTTAATTCAAAAATAGGGTATTGCTAACCGCATGTAAAATACCTCTTTGTGATTGGTCATTGTCGTTATGCTGTCAGATATCAATGTAACTTCATTTCATACATATGCTTCATTTTTGTGTGGTGTAGTGTATAGTCCCATGTCCTTAAGTTGCAGGCATACATTACATTACAAAAATACACATTTTCTGCTTAAAGCTTTAATAATTAATTATATATATATTTTTAAACCAACCCAGCTGTTGACCACATGACTGTTTTAAACAGAGTTTCAACATAGATTTAACTTCTTATTGTCTTAATTTCCTCCTTAAACCTATTAATGTAATTCATTTTTTTACTTCATAGACCTAGCTGTTGACCACAAGTCGGTTCTACAAAGTGCTTCCATCCTGCTTCAACAGGAGTTTGACTTTGTCCACACAACCATCCAAGTTGAAGATTTCCATTCGGAAATCATGGCCAAGTGTTCGCAGTGTACTGGACTCTACAAATAATAACAATCTGCAAAAAACACACCATATTTTATGTTGAAATATTGGAACACTAGGTTTGAATATTGTAAAATCATGTTTTATTCATAAAACTATATACTTTATTATTTTCAGTCATGTTAAACATGGTATAATTTAATTACTGGTAAATTCATATTTAAATCATTAAAACAATACCTAAATAATGTTAATATATTATATTAAAACTATGCATTAGTCATGTTTAACCATTCCTTTATCATGTTCAACCATATTTCATCATGTAAAGTCATGTTTTTTACCATGACCACAATGGTAAATCATGTAAAACTACAGGATTTTAATCCTGAAACCCCTTTATGCTCGAACATGTTAATTATGTAAAATATTACTCATTACTTGTTTACTGTGGTTGTATAATGTAAATCTGTTTATATGTGCATTTAAATTTACATTTTCTAAAGTGGGCCTCAAGGTTTTTTTCGTATTTTTTTTTACATAAAATTGATCACTGTTCAGTTACAAGGTTGAAGTGTGATATTCTTTATAGGTTAGCAGAGTATGAATATGATGATGAATATTTCTAATATACTTATGACGATGATGTTGTTGATGACGATGATGATGAATATTTCTAATATACTTATGATTATGATGTTGATGATGAATATGATGATGAATATTTCTAATATATTTATGATGATGATGTTGTTGTTGATGATGATAATAATGATGTTGTTGATGATGATTATGATGTTGGTGTTCTTGTTGATGATGATGATGGTGATGAAACAAGTTAAGAATATTGTTTTTATTTAAGACTTGATTATGAATAGGTTTATGAGATGGTAAATGTGCCAATGTCAGTAATTATCATATGTAAAATTCATTTTATATTCATCGGCTCAACTGTCAGTTATTCTGACAGCATAGTTCTAATGTGTTAAAACATATTTTAAGATTCATTTTTATGCCCAATCTTCTTTTTACAAATCTGCATTCATTAAAATGTAAATAATAAGTTTGACTTTCAAAACTAGATTTTTTTTGTATCTCATTTTTTTGGTATGAGTTCAACTATGAGATAAAATGAGGTTGTAAATGCAATATGTTGATATTGATAACATAAAAACATAATCAAATGATAATTTGACTATGTCTAATTGAGTGTCCACACGACTGATGCCACATGTATATACATGATATAGCTTTAATAATATTGTTTATATATTGTTGTCAAACTGATATGTAGTTACTCCTAACATTCAAAAATAAGCATTTTTAATACCATGTATGTTAAAAAAGTTCTACCAGTTTGTGCAAAGAGTTCTTGGTGAATGTTAACGTGTTGTATTTTTATATCTGGTGCTTGAATTATAACATTTATTAATCCTCTTCCCCCTTTGATTTTTGCTTGTTAAATTGTAGGATTTTTTTTTAAATCTGTGATTCCTTATGTTCAGGTTGGTGATAGTCATAGTCACTTCATAATTTCGTGTCACCAGCATTAAGAATATTCTAGTCAAAATTATGAAGCTCAACCTAATAAGAAAAATCATGAAATTCTTTGTTAGAGCAAAAGTGAGTTAGAAGGTAACCGATGGGTGCAAAATTTCTTTAAGTAAATTGATAAAGTTTAATTTTAAGTAGAATGTTTTGTGTCAGACAATATTAGGTATCCTTAAAAGAATTGTTTACAAATTAAAAACATCCTTCTGGTAGACATTTGGGATACATGAGATATTCAAATCCATGCAAAGGAGGCCCAGTGGGTTAGTGGTTAGAGGTGCTGACTTATAACTCGTCAGTCCCTTGGCGTGTAGGCTTGAGTCCCAGTCTGGGTGAAAACTTTCACGTGAGGAGTTCCAGCTAACCTTCAGTGTGCCAGTGGTTCTACTTGCACCCAGTAGGCTCTTCCTCCACCAATAATAAACAAGATGTCACAAATATGAAAATATGACCATAAGTGTGATGGTGCATCCTAATAAAAAATGCATCCTTGCACAATACAACTCAAACTTTAGAATGGTCTATTTACTATTAACCTATGAATCACATATTGATAAGGTTGAGTCAGTTGCAGGTCCAGGTCAGTCAGGTTTAGATCCAGATCAGCTAAATGTAGAGCCAGGTCAACTAAATGTAGATCCAGATTAGCTACAAGTAGATCCAGATCAAAAGTAGAGTCAGATCAGATAAAAGCAAATTTAGATCCAGATCAGTCAAATGTAGATCCAGATCAGCTAAATGTATATACAGATTAGTCAAATGTAGATCCAGATCAGCTAAACATAGATCCAGATTAGTCAAATGTAGATCCAGATCAGTCAAATGTAAATCCAGATCAGCAAAATCTAGATCCAGATCAGACAAACGTAGATCCAAATCAATCAAACATAGATCCAGATCAATCAAATGTAGATCCAGATCAGCTAAATGTATATACAGATCAGTCAAATGAAGATCCAGATCAGTCAAATGTAGATCCAGATCAGTCAAATGTAGATCCAGATCAGCAAAATGTAGATCCAGATCAGTCAAACGTAGATCCAGATCAATCAAACATAGATCCAGATCAATCAAATGTAGATCCAGATCAGCTAAATGTATATACAGATCAGCCAAATATAGAGCCAGATCATCTAAATGTAGATCTAGACCAGTCAAATGTAGAGCCAGATCAGCTTAATGTAGATCCAGATCAGCAAAATGTAGATCCAGATCAGTCAAATGTAGATCCAGATAAGCCAAGTGTAGATCCAGATCAGCAAAATGTAGATCCAGATCAGTCAAATGTAGATCCAGATCAGGCAAGTGTAGATCCAGATCAGGCAAGTGTAGATCTGGCAGGCAAGTGTAGATCCAGATCAGTCAAGTGTAGATCCAGATCAGCAAAATTTAGATCCAGATCAGTCAAATGTAGATCCAGATCAGGCAAGTGTAGATCCAGATCAGCAAAATGTAGATCCAGATCAGCAAAATGGAGATCAAGATCAGCCTTATTAATAAATGTAGCAAAAAAGGTTTAAAAACCTATGATTGCCTTGGTGTAGTGGTAGAATCGCCGACACGTAACATCTCGGCTTAGCCTCCCACCACTAGGGTTCTAGTCCTAATTGGGGCAAAGGACTTAATCTGGGAAGGTCTTCCCGCTGACCTGGGGTCTTCCACCACAAAAATAGCTGGACGTCACTATAATAATTCTAATTGGTCACCGATGTATTTAAAAAACAAAAACCAGGCCTATGTGGCAGTTTCCTGTTTTCAATATTATGATCAATATATGTCTGTCAACAAATACTATGTGCATTCTATAATGAAGGCATTGTCATTTAATTTTTTTTTATCTCACTTTGGTTACCTTGGTTAAGCACTTTAACATTGTATTCCTACTAGTTTAGGGAACGATCAAGACTTGGAGACACCAACTGTTGGGTGACCTTCTTCATAGGAAACTTGCCAAGATGCCTTTCCTTTAAAAGGGATTGTCCTTTGCAAGAGTGCATAAATCTCATACAATTTTAAGTAACAATTTGTAATAATCAAATTGAGTAAATATCATACTGATTAGTAAAACAGGATAAATAGTTGTGTAAATTTGATATTTATGACATGTATTGTTTTTGTTTGATGTTGTCCCTTATTGTAGTTAGACTTGATACTTTTACTGTACAGGTATATCAAGATTTTTTGTCTATTTTTGATAAACATTGGCCAATATCTTCCAAGAAGTATTTACCTTTTTTACTTACTTGTATATGTATTTTTATTTAGAAACAGTGTGCATATTAAAAACTCATTCTTTGTTTGAAAGAGTGACTATATATGTTTTCATATGTGACTTTGATTATGATGATTAGCTTAGATAATTCTCAAATCTAAAACCAAATGCTATCTCTGCATGGGTTTTAAAAAAGGCGGCACTATATCTGCTTCAAGTGGACACCGTCTTCAGATAACTGAAGTACTGTTGGTGGGACGATAAACTCAATAAACAAAATATCCCTCTTGCTTCATACTTGTTCCATAATTTAGGCATTAGGTTTTAGTAATCTTTAAAAATAATAAACAAAAACAATCTTAATCATGTAATATGTATTGCCTTCATATTTATAAACGAGTCACATCAAACTATTGCAATTCTTTTTGATTTTTTTCCAATTTTGTTATTTTTAATGCCATTCTTTCAAAGAAGAAAGCGGAGCTGTTATCATGACCTATCATGATGCTCTGGTCAGCATCTGATAATTTTTGTGAAAAACCATCACAGAAAGTCCATTTAAACTTAAAAACACTTGTTCACTATCAAAAGACACCTCATTTCAAAATAAATTCTGGCAGAGTTATGCCCCCTTTTCTACTCTTATTATTGTAAGAACTTGATTAAAGAATGTTCTCCAGCTGAAGTGCAGTGTGCAGGTGGTTATACTCAGACAAATGTCTATTGTCATAGGTTTTTCTCTTCAAAAAATATCTGGATGTTGCTATAATGACCATTTTTGTGTGTCCCTATCATGTATTATTATAAACTAGAACAGTAATTGTACTAATATTATAATAATAGGACTTGCCAATGTATTTTGATTCAGTTGTGTTTTGTTTAGTTGACCTAAATACATTTATATACAGAACATTGACACAATTATAGTCATTAAATAAACACGATAACTTTTATTGATTCTTCAACAAGTTGATCTTTTATATTATAATTCTGCAAAATTGATATTATTTTAAATGAAGTTTCCATCCTTTATATGGTATTTAACATTGCTACAACATTCTTTACAAGTCATTGTCATTTATAGAATTTCTGGCTCAATGCTTTTTCTTACATTTTGTTGATCCCTTGTTTTTCATTTGTTTTTCCCCATGTTGTTGCTTGTTTCTATGTGTTCATGTTTATTAATCCAAATTTATAAAATAATCAGAGCGTAAATTTATTCCAGTAGAAAGTTGTTAATTAATAAAAGTTAGAATATATATTTTGAAAAGAAAAGTTCTTTTATCATATTATAAGGATTTTATTAATAAAGATTTATATTTGTATACTGTCTTGTTATTATTTATCACATTTAGTAATATGACAGAACCAGAAAGCTCAATCGGTAGAGCATCGGCTTGCAGATATGAAGGTTGCGGGTTCAAACCCAGGCCAGGTGAAACCAAAGACCAGCGAAAGAAGACCTATTTATTACACCCTGGTCGTAACAATTATAACGAAAAAACGAATGCTGGACAACTCGCGCCAAACCAACTCGCGCCAGGTAAAACTCGCTCCAATATTGGTCAACTCGCGCCACATATAGACTTACAGTATACAATAGACTGCAACTTACCGATATTCGCGCTTACCTAATTACCTAAACTGTATAACAATACACTATTTCATATCATTTCTATGTGTTTGTTTTTCAGGTCAGGTGCCAGATAACAACTGTACGAGACACACTTTTTTATCATGTACACGCGGGATGTGCATTGTATATTGCTTTAAATAAATAATAAAAATGATTTGGTTTTAGCTTTTTATTGATGAAAATATTATTTTGTTAACCATGGAAAATGTTGTGGTAAAAATGTTTGATTAAATTCTGAAGAACCACATGAAGCTATAGTGTATAGATAATAAGTATGAACGCATGAATAATTAAAGAAATGACATTGTCCGTTTGCTTATGGAATTTTTAGACTATATGTTTGTTTTTGTGTTGTTATTTAATTGCAACAATAAATCATTTAATCATTAATATTAATCTTACTTGTATTATCACCAAACAAAATACTAGGCCTACACAGACACATGCAAGTCAAAACATGTGAAAAATAACAATTAACGCCATCTCCCGTACATTGTCCACACCTACCTCTCACTACATGTACCACACACATATATATATATATATATATATATATATATATATATATATATATATATATATATATATATATATATATATATATATATATATATATATATATATAGACTATATGTGGCGCGAGTTGACCAATTTTGGCGCGAGTTTTACCTGGCGCGAGTTGGTTTGGCGCGAGTTGTTCTGTCACCAAAAAACGTAGACGATAACCATTAAATCTTGCTATAAAGAAGCATAGCACATGCAATAAACATTTATAAAAATATTAACAATATATAAATAGTTGGAATAAACCAGAAGTATTCACGCTTTAAATAATAAAATAATTTTACCGTAACAATGCGCAAGAACTACTTATTTACTTTTTATCACCAATGTGTACAAGGCACCGCAAAAATAATGCAGCTTACGCTATCGGTTAGTTACATAAACAAAAACATTTGACCGAAACAAAGCACAACTGTGATGGAAAGTAGACTATTTGCTACTTTGTTTTCCTTGTTCTCTGCTACATCGGTATTTACAAGATGCATTGCTAACATCGGTATACTCAGTTTCTTTTGTTAAATAAGACCTCGCCAAACAGCTGCGAACTCCTATTAATGCCTGCTACTTTTTAAAATTACAAGCTACACTTTATTATTGCAAGCTATGCCGTTGAAAAAACGAAACACTCGATTCTTTTCTTTGAAAAGGATCTCATTGAATATCTGCGACATCTTGTTGTTTACTGCTCCCGTATCGTCCCCTCAAAAATGCATTCATAAGAGGCGGCCAAAATATATAAATAAATGTACATTGGCGACGCGCTGAAGCGTGACGCTTATATATGGAATGCTCAGTGAAATTTGCCCATGGGGAAAGCTTGTTTTGCGGACTTTCTAAACCTGATAAAATACGGGTCCTTCGGTAAACGGCGTTCTATTTTATTTTATTTATATTTTTATATTTGTTTTTGTGTGTCAGTAACTTTCAACATAACTTTGAAAATAAGCAATAAGATTCCCAGAAAGAAAGAAAAAACGTTCTAGAAAAATACTATCTGAACAATTATTATTTGTGCAATGTGAGGCTGCTGCACACGTGCAATTACTGCTTGTGCATTTTAGTTTTAAAGTTAATTAAAATAACCTTGCCACTTTTTTCTCCACATTTAACATCTACATATGTAACATCTTAGAAAACATATGATATAGTGTTGGGTTTTGCTATTTATTAAATTATTCTATGGTCTCAGGAATATAAGTGATATATACTTTTTTGTCGAGATTTATAGTATACTGAAAACATTAAAGCAAATACGATTACGTTTTTTTTACCTGCTCCCTTATTGCTTTATCTCTTTACCTCTTCTACTTTTTGCGCCGACTTTGATACTTCGCGGCCATGGCTTTTCTTGTTGCTTATCTATTGTTTATAGCTAAGGTGTAAATAGCTAACCGGCATTGGTATGCATAATCATAAACTAACTGATGGGGATAGTCTCTAAGTGCACATATAATCTTCATGCAAATTCTAAGCATTAATTTTAAACTTTATCGTTTTAGTTTAACAATAAGTTGTTTTACTTGCGTAAACACATTATTCTTGATCAGAGTTCCGAATAATGCCTTTAGATGTGATAGTCAACAGGACACTGGTTAAACATTCAACTCAAACATTTTTTTTACATATTTCGATCATGTTGCAGAGCTCTACTTCCTTCATATATTTTCTTTATACTAATCTTCCTGCACCGGCACAAATGACACTGAACTTAACAAGGAAGGGATGTAATTGCAAGTCATGTGACGCTGAGATGGCTCGAATAGGGCGTGGTGATAGTCACCATACATGTGAACTTTTTCTGAGGCCAAAGTGGAAGATTTTCACTTGGAGATATGTTGTTTTTTTTCCATATAAATGAAGAAGGAAGTTATGTTTCCCAATAGGGAGATTTCTGACAATGTGTAAAACACCTGTCATTTTCAAGAAATTTTCAATTTAAAAAACCCGTAAGAGTTCATGTATGAGTCACATGATGTCAAATATGGCCATAAGCTTTTTTAATCACTGATCGCTGTTTTGGCACAGCGTTGTGTGAATTTTATTATTATTAATAAATTAATCAAAATATTAATTAGTTAGGAAATTTCCATGCCATTGCAGCTACTTCTAGTGTTGTTGTTACATATATAATATACAATCATTTGTACTTTAAGATGATCATACTGATACAATTTATAATTGCCGCGATTTTCTCAGTGGTTAGTACTTTTTCAATTTTGTTTTTAATGTGCAGTGTAACAAACTGCCAAGTGTTTTCATTCTATCAGAGGTAAATATGAAGTTTCAGTTTTGGAGCAGGTTGCAAAACAAAGTTAGTATATCCATTTCAATCGGCGTTGAACCTGAACGTTTTAGTGTTGATTTTGATTAGAGCAGGCTTAATGGGAACTTTTTTTAGGTATTAAAAAATCAAAAATCAACAAATATGTTGTAGGCATCAATGTTACCATGTGTATAAAATTCACAGTAAATTTTCTCTTTGATTTTTTAATCTATTGCCTTTTCCCTAAAGATTTTCATAGTTTCTTTTATTTAGTAAGGTATCTGAAGTTTTGCATTTTTACTTACTTAAATCTAAAACTAGGACATAAAACGTGTCATTTTTTACAAATAATAATCCGACTACCTAATTACATCCGAGAGAGGATTCGTGAATTGTTCCGATTGCAGCAAGTAATCAAAGCGGTGGTTTCAATAGTACCGCTTCTTTTGTTCAAAAGAAAGAAAAAAGGCCAAGTGTATATGCATCTTTTTAAAGAAAATAATGCCAATTAATTGATATTTATATCAACTTATATACATATTTCACGGGCGTATTTAATGGTAATTAAATAAGCGCTGCTTTTATAATTATTTTAATATGCTACATAGATAGTGGTGCTTGTTCAAATTACTTCGTTTATATCTAAAAGTCTTTGTACATTTAAATAAGGAGATCTGTCAAGTCATACATACATCATAATTTGTCATAAATGGCGCTTTCTAAGAAGAAAGAACGCGACTAACATGTCTATTGTCACATAGTACCCACAGGGACGTTATTTCTTCAGCCTTGTCAAAACCGCACAGTCAGCAGTGTCACTATATATGTTCCTGTTTTAAAGCAATAATACCAAGATAAAACAATAATATGCTTAGATAGACAGTATCGAACATTCGCACATCACTGAAATCTGGAAGATAGTATCCGACAGTTTGAACTTTTTTCTCAATGACCAAATAAGTCATTGTTACATGAAAATGTCCTGCAAAACGCTGTTCATTAATGTAGTAGATCTGTGTTAAAAGTGAAGCACTTATCATTGTAAACAGGTAATCCTATCTTAGCCACGCAGTAGAGTGAGCTATTTTTAAAATAAGAAAGCCACGTGACCACTTACTTTTGTGATACGTTATATTGTCATCCGGGTAACTCGCTTTGACGTCGATATCAATTTTAAGCAGAGATCACTATCGTGCTTATTTATAAGTATGAAACAAATAAAAATTTATCTATTTGTACAGTCTAGCTCTGTAGGTAGTGTTCAAAAACGTATTTAAGTATGTACTTAAACTAAAGTATGAGTTTATGCAGAATTTATACCAAACTTCAGCAAAGCTTTGTTAAGAGATATTGTAACATGTTTTTGATATCGGCAAAGTGTCGGATACCACCTTGAAGCTTATTGTCTAGAAACAGGGATGTGACTTTGTTAACATGCATAAATCTATGATGGATTTTTCGCCGTAGAGGTGGGGGTTCCATTAAAGCAACAGAACAATGGACTTTCAATAATGACAAAATTCATATAATAGAGGTCAGCTCTTTCTATAAGTATGTCGTTGAGTTCTTACAAATAAATTGTCAAAGGCAAAGACTAGTAGCATCTAGCAGAGCAGACTACAAAGATTTTCTTTTTCATTTTTCTTTTCTTTTTATATTTTTAAATGACACGTGCTTGGTGTATTACGCCAGTCGAAGCCTATAAACTTATCGATAGCTTGGTATTACAGATTCTTCGCTACTTAGCACATGTTTAGGAGTGTACATATTTCGGAGATTATTGAAAAAACAACAACATCATGTTGAGTTTAACAGATCGAAACAATATTTTGAACGCTGGCACTTTATTCTATATTTTAACCATATGCTGTTTATTTTTATAAAACGAGAATAACCTTTGTAATTTTAGCGCAAAACACGAAGGTTATATCAATTCACTGTTTAAGTGTTTTCTGGCCTACTTCTTTTCAATGACATCACTACTTTCGTCATAACTTGTCAAACAAATAGTCATCGCTTGGACACTTATTTAAATGGATCGGTTTTCTTTTCATTGCTTGCATTCGAGAAACCCATCAGGAAGTGCGAGGTTAGAGCTCTGTAAAACCGGATTAAGCACCCCAGTAGGTCCATATTGCCGACTGACCGTTCCAAAGCGGTAACTGTCGGGTTTGCTCTTATTGTTAAATGACTCATCACAGATTTGTTATCACTTTCACATTTGGTGTGCATGTAAATACCTTGGTCCTGTGTCTTTTCAATTTTTGTATATGTTGCAATCCTCACAGGACTTAGTTTTATATAATCTTATTTAGAAGCATACCTGCACACAATTGGCGCGTGTGGTCTTCTTTGACATACGTGTACATATTTGTTTCTGTACACGCACTTCTTCTTCCCAGGCGGGTAGTCAAGGTCATGCAGGGTCAATGCTTTGCAATTCCGAACTTCAGCTTTCTCACAACTCCGGACAACAAGCGACACCGCCCAAAAATGACGGACCAGCAGTGTGTTCTTGCCATTGTCTTTATGGATGTTCAAATCCCGCAAACGTACCGTTTTGTAACATAAGTTGCTACGCTAATGGCTTCAACACTTTTGAGAAATTTGACCACGACTTTAGCAGATAATCTATAAAAATGAAGCATGTGCATGCGGTCCAACGGGATTAACTTAGGGTTGTCTTAAGTGAATGTACTATTTGAGATTGCGAGGAGATTTTTCTCCGTTTGCCGTAAAAGAGCTTTTCTTCATCTGTGTAATGTCTTGTCTCAAAGTCTTTGTTACCTTTACCTTCAACTTGTGTGTATTTGTGTGAATGCGACGAAATGTTCTGAAAACTAAATTTTCCTGAAGGGCTCGACCGACAGTTGCATTATGACAAATGCTTACTTTTATTACGGCTATGAAAACTATACATTGTGTACAAAGACATGCAACAACCTTGACCTGAGGGCTGTGCAGATGAAATATGTATGCAACAAACTGAAAATTGTTTGTAAAAAATAGTGGCCGAGTTGGAGATCGTTCTTAGATAAAAAGATTTGTGCACGTGCTAAATGTAGCACTGAGAGCGTGTAGCCATTTAGTTGTTGTTAGTGCATGTAAACAAAATTTACTAAGGCAGAACGACCAAAAACGTCAACGTTTGAATCATGATGGCTACGATTTTGATGACATTCTTTTCAAATTTAAGATATATTTTAAGATAAGAAGCCAACACACTTTTTGTCTTACAGAATACTTACAGGTATACAAATTTTTTAACAAGTGCATCTCAGAATAAATTACGTCCATATCGGAGAAATTAAACGGGATATGTCTAGTTCTTGGTAAAATGTAATTATGACGATACCATTAATTTGAATAAGAAAGTTTTGTTTTTCTGTTTTATTTTGCTCACGTTAGACTAAAGATGTGTTTTTATTGTGGTGTGAGACAGATACGTCAAATGCACCATTTTTATAATCGACATTGTGAGTACATATATTATCACTTGTGTTTTAACATTAATTAACGGGGAACACATTTTCTTTAAGTCAAAATAATCAAAACAATTGTTAAAATCGATGTTCCTGTGTTTCATTAAACGTATTTTTCACATTGAATGTTTATTTAACATTTAGCTACATCCTCATCTGTCACATGCACCTGTACTACTTTTGTATATTGTATTTGAATAATTACTCATATTGTATACAAAAAAAAGTTTAAATAGTGAATTACAAAGGTTTGCACTTACTGTAAGGACGAAAACTCGCATATTTCTTTAATGTGTTTGTGTCTCCTTTTGACTTCAATATGTACTGTTAGTAGACGGGCAATGAGGAGTTGTATTGTGTGCAATGGACGTTCCGATCTGCAAATTTCAGTTTTAACCAACCAGAAATATACTTGTAAAGTGAGATAACAATTCACGTATGATGTAGAATGGTGTATTGTCAGCATAGAGAATAACATATAATTTGCTTATTTTTTGTTTGTTATGCGATTCAGTTACCAGCCTTTCTACAATCACTAGTCCTAACCACTTTTGTCCATACCGAAAGACTCTTTGTTTCAGCGTCTGTAAGGTTATATCGCATTGTTGGATTTGTTGTAACTGTGTTCTTATATTGGTTGTACTTGTCATGTAGTAAATTAAGATAAGCTTTAAACGATTACTAAAACAATAACGTAAATAACATGCCCTGGCCCTGTTATTACCCATATGATATGTAATGGTAAAGAAACATGTTGTTATTGGCACAAAAGGTGATTTTTCATTGTAGTTTTAGTTGGATGTGGATTTGCCAGTATGTCGGTTTACGTCCAACACACAGTGAATGTAAAATTAATATTTCGAAACACGGATTAACAAATCCTGAAAAGAACATTTATCGAGCTATTAAACTTTTCCTAATAAAAGCGTAAGCGCATTCTCGACGGCTTATGCTAAATTAGCAACTGAATAGTATAATATTATTTTCTAATGTTTAAAACACGATTATTAGTAAAATTATTTAATATATAATTATATATATTTGTAGTTATGCTTTTTAAATCTAATGTACAATATAATAAATACAGTTATAGTGGTTCAGTTATGCTTACTTTATAAAAAATGTAAATTTAAAAAATTAGTAAGTATTATTATAAAAAATATATATATCTTTAATAGTTGCTGCAATTGTAATATCATGTATATGAACACATGTATAAATGGTGTTATATTTCTATGTGCGCAGCATTTTAATATAGGCCATACAACAAAACAGGTATTTATCTTTAGTCACGTGAGAAACTAAATGTCTTAAATTCTTCTAGATATTAATTTAATATTTAAGGAAACTAAATAAAATATGACATCAACCTGTATAAGTAAATTTTTGTTACTTCGAACCTGCCCACAATAAACAACGGATATCAACGTATCAGGTGTTTCGGAATTTGAGGAAAGGAGGCTTTGCTGTTAAGCATGTTAACCAACATGGCATGGCTAAAAACCTATGCGTTTGTCGTCAGTCTTTTCAGCGGTAAGCACTCAATTCAACTATTTGTTTTAAATGTTTAAACCACAAATGACTTTAATCAATTTTTTAAATTTCGTGTTGGATAAATTAAATGTGACGATTTTGTTTAAAAGGAGTTTCAAATCAAAATTAATGCAAATAAAAACAGATTATTTCAGATATAGCCTGTGTCCTAATAGGAAACATCTTGTGTTTTAAGATGGATATTTGTTAATCAACTATATGTAGACAATGTTTTAATGTTATTATTTATTACATTTTTAATTCGGGGTGGAAAAGTATTGGAAACACACAGACAAAGAATTCAATTTAAGCATTGATTTTTAGCAGTTCTTCTGACCTCTTTCGATACACACAGTGACTGATCACCACTGTGGGCCCACCCGCTACTATAGAGTGTTCATGAATTAATGGGCTGAAACACTCAGCGGGCTTCATGCTGACGATGTTGGTAGAGAAGCAGTCAACAGACAACGTCAGGAACTGATACAGACTGTATTACACACATTCACATTGAATGTTTATTTAACATTTAGCTACATCCTTATCTGTCACATGCACCTGTACTACTTTTGTATATTGTATTTGCATAATTACTCATATTGTATGCAAAAAAAGTTTAAATAGTGAATTACAAAGGTTTGCACTTACCGTGAGGACGAAAACTCGCATATGTTTTAATGTGTTTGTGTCTCTTTTCGACTACAATATGTACTGTTAGTAGACGGACTGGGTCTCATGAACAATGAGGAGTTGTATTGTGTGCAATGGACTTTCCGATCTGCAAATTTCAGTTTTAACCAACTGGAGATATACTTGTAAAGTGAGGTAACAATTCACGTATTATGCGGAATGGTGCATTGTCAGCATAGAAAATAACATATAATTTGCTTATTTTCTGTATGTTCTGCGATTCAGTTACATGCCTTACTACAATCACTAGTCTTACCCACTTTTGTCAATACCGAAAGACTCTTTGTTTCAGCGTCTTTAAGGTGATATCGCATTGTTGGATTTGTTCTAACTGTGTTCTTATATTGGTTGTACTTGGCATGTAGTAAATTAAGATAAGCTTTAAACGAATACTAAAACAATAACGTCAATAATATGCCTTGGCCCTGATATTACCCAAATGATATGTAATGATAAAGAAACATGTTGTTATTGGCGTAAATGTATATAAAATGTGATTTTTCGTTGTAGTTTAAGTTACATGTGGATTTGCTAGTATGTCGGTTTACGCCCTACACACAAGTGAATGTAAAACTAGTATTTTGAAATATGGATTAACAAATCCTGAAATGTACATTTATCGAGCTATTAAACTTTTCTTAAATAAAGCGTTAGCACGTTTTCGACGATCTTGTGCTAAGTTAGCAACTGAATAGTATAATATTTTTTTCTAATGTTTAAAACACGATTATTAGGAAAAAAAATAAATATAATTATATATATTTGTATTTATGCTTTTTAAATCTAATGTAACATAAAATAAATACAAATATATAGGTTTAGTTATGCTTACGTTATAAAACTGTAAATTTAAAATAAAATAAAAAACTTAGTAAGTATTATTTTATCAGACTTACCTGTGTACTAAATTAATTTTTGTATGTCAAAATTGCCACTACTAGTTTTTCAAACCGGAAGCATACACTTACATAAGGTACCTGTCTGCCCTGCATTTTTAAATGGTGTTAGTGTTTAAATGTGACAAGTCGGATGCTTTTTTAAATTTGACATCGTTGGGTTCATATTATCCTAAACATGAACACTTTCTCTCGAACTTATTTATTTCAAGCCCAATGTTTTGATGTTATAAAAGGAGTCTAAGACTATCCTCCAGCATCTGATTGGTCAAACTTTACTTAAGTTATCATTCAAGGCTGAGTACATGCTTGAGTAAGGTGTCAAAACACATTGCTGTCTTAAGCACTTAGTATAAATTAACTTTTATGTTTTTCCTCTTTTTTCAAGGGTCTAAACTTAAAGCAGGAAGTCGTAATGAAGACTAATTTCTTTTATGAGGAGCGTTTCCAAGATCAAAGCCATTTATATCATAATTCAACGACCTCGTTGCCATATTGTTTGTGTTCAGTTTTAAAAAAACTTGACTATCCATAGCAATGCCTGTTTTTATATTTCTATCTGTAAATTTGATAATTCGGTAATTGTATTTGCCCTATACAGCTTGAGTGCTTAACCGCCCTCTTCGTTCTTGGAATGTGAGTCTTAGATTATGAAAAAAAACAACAAGCTGACAAAAAACCCAATTGAAAACAAACAAACAAACAAACAACAACACACTTTTCTGTTATTATTCAGAAATATGCTTATAAGCTGTGTTTCTTTGTAACACTGTTTCAATTAATTGCTATAATGAAAACAATCATGAACATTCAATAGTGAAATTAGATTCATCAATTAAAAGTATATATGTTAATGTTCATTAATAGCAAAGTTTACATTTTTATATTATGTCGTTATAAGTTTATTGATTTGGATAAAGTATTTATGATTTAAAGAGATTTTTGTTTTAACGAATTAACACATGTCACTTGAGGTCATATTTATACTTTGCATTTGGAGCTTTATAATTCTTTGCTTGCATTTGAGTTATCCACATCATTCTCTGATGAATCAGTTAAGGTATTTATATAAACAACTGATTCCTTCATTTAATTTCTTCTAAAATGCATCTAATTAAAACCAACCAAACATGCATGAACCATTTCTAGTACCTTATATTGTATAAAGCTTATTGTTATTTATAGCATTTTAATGTTCGTGTATATTCATGCAGGACTTTTAATCTGTGCATTATCAGTTATTCTGGTTGGAAATTGTTTATCCGAACTATTTATAAGATAAAGTCCAGTAGGCATTATTGTTAATAAATAAAGACTTATAATCATTTATATTTCTGAAGCTTTGACGCTGCCGACCGTCCTGTATTAACTTCACATAAAAACCATAGCCAGGTGAATTACATACAGTTGTTTGATCTTTACAGGCCTAGTCTTTGCTCTGGTAAAGTTGATTGCCATGTTAAATATATATTCCAAAAGTTTGTTCGAGTTTTACAAGTGTTTGTGTGGGTTGACTCAATGCTTAGATTTTTTTTCCTGAGAAATATGTAACATTTAATGCAATTTTATTTGTATTTACCAAGGTAGGTATTTGATAAATCTGATGCTCCTAACTTGGGGACGCTTGCAAAATTAATCTATCGACATTTCTATCTGGCCTGATTTCATTTTATGTCACTTCATTATATACCACCACTTTCTCTTTTATCTCTTACAATCTATGGAGGCTTGTGAGGGGCCTACCCTTATTATTAACATGCACCTCGTGCTGTACAGGTACAAGTAAAGTCAATATTAGATTAAGCTTCCTGTTGTTGATGTGTCTTGTTTGTAGGCTATCCGATAAGGTGACCATCATGTGCAATGACGAACACATTTTCTTAATGTCAGAATAATCAAAACAATGTATTTAGCATTTTAATATAGGCCATACAACTAAACAGGAAATTATCCTTACTTGCGCATTCAAAACGTAGAATATTTGTAACAAGTAAACATTCAATTTATCACGTGCGAAACTAAATGTTTTCAACTCTTCTACATATAAATTGATTGTTAAAGGAAACTAAATAAAATACGACATCAACCTGTTTAAGTAAATGTTTGTTACTTCGACGGAAATTCAAACCGGCTCTCAATAAACAACGGATATCAGTTTGAACGAAGCAACGTATCAGGCTTTGCTGTTAAGCATGTTAACCAACATGGCGTGGCTAAAACCCTATGCGTTTGTCGCCAGTCTTTTCAGCGGTAAGCACTCAGTTGAACTGTTTGTTTTAAATATTTAAACCGCAAATGACTTGATCTCAATTTTTTAAATTTCATGTTCGATAAATTAAATGTGACGAGATTGTTTTAAAGGAGTTTTAAGTCAAAATTCATATAAACAGATGTTAAAATGTTATTGTTTATTATATTTTTAATTCGGGGCGGAAAAGTATTGGAAACCCACAGGCAAAGAATTCAATTAAAGCATTGATTTTAGCAGTTCTTCTGACCTCTTTCGATACCTACATATCTCTCGCACCGATGCCCACAAGATTTGCGAATTGAAAACCCCCCAAAACAGATACGTATTTAAATATCGATTCTAAACATCGAACAGTTAATTTTAAATTACGCTATATACCCAAGAGGAGAAATGCTGCAATATATTATTAACAGTAGTCGTTAAAAGTCTGATCCATATACCTAGGTCAAACGTGAAAGTATATTTTAACTGTCATTTAGGAGGTTCATAGTTTCCAAAAGACAATCAAGATTTTTCCGGATCTATGGTAACAAGCAATTGTTGAGACCAATTTTCTAGAACGATTCGATTGGTTTAAAATATGTTCAAAGTCATTTGTAATGCTTGATCTTGATAATGATGAGTCGTTCGTAAAATGACTAATTTATATAGGTACAGCAATGCTACTTACATGTTTTAAACAGAAAAGGATCAGCATAGGAATTTATAATAAGCAATTTCATACCGATATATTTTAAAATTTGTCGTTCTATATTTTATTCCACTCTGTGGTAATTGTGAAATAAAGCTAGACAAAAGTAGGAATATTACCTACTATCAATATGAAACTATCAATGAAAACGTATGCATATCGGAATATTGGATTTGTTGGCACCTCATACAACACTATTTGTAAAGTCATCACCTTAATATGCATTTTCAATTTAGGAGGTATGTGAACGTCTCTATGAAGTCTTTAATGGCTCTAGGTCTATGTTGACCTCAAAAGTCGAAAGCAGGTCGGAAATTGGCACTCAGTAGGGGTGACAGTTGTAACAAAAACCATGTAACGGCGCTTTCCTGTTGCTCTAATTCCATGGTGACATATGACACACCAACCGAGTTTGTTTAATTCTGTAAATTATAGCACGCCTTGTAAATGAATGGTACTGCTTCAGATTTACTTTTATGAGGTTCCGGGTCTCTAGTGCAGCCTTTTCTCTCTGAAGAGCTCACTTAAGTAGATTCTCTTCGGAATGCAATCATCTTTCATTCGGATTACGTGTCCTGGCCACCGCTCGACCTTGCATGCCAAAGTGGAATCTGATTATCTCAATAAACATTTCCGGGTATTCGCATTGGCAAGGTCTTCTCAAAGTACTCCCTTGTGACAGTGTCGAAAGCATCTGTTAGGTCTAAAGAGAAAGTACTCTATCGATGTTAGTTTATTTAAAATATCGGCACTGTTTTGTGAGTTTTTAACAAATATAAAAATCTGTTTATATGCGTTCTTTGCAATATAGCAAAATATTTAGACATGTTTCAGAAAAAGGAATGGCTTTAGTAATTAAACAGTAGCCTTGAAACTGAATTTGTTTATAGAATTACAGTAGTAAATGTGTTGCATTACTGTAGGTTGACAAATGCGTACAATTAATGCTCATAGGCTTATCATACTATGAAGACTTTTATGAATCAAGAAAAATATATACAGCACAAACATGAAGTTATGTACAATAATTTCCTAAATTTATGAGGTGTTTAATTTGAGCAGGAACACGTGTGCATGTGTAATGTCAGTCGGGGGCCTACATGCAATGCGCTTAAAAAATAAGATTATCTTACTTGCTATTTACAGGAAATTACTTAGAATCGACACATATTGAAGTGTATGGTTTGATTTGCATGTGTGAATGAACAATATCTGTTTAAGAATTATGATGACCTTAAAGGTAGTATCCGACATTTTGATCAATATTTCTATTCTAGCAACCAAATAAATTATTCTTACCTCAAAAGGTCACATGAGAACTGTTTATTTCTTATGTCTATATCCTACATCTTTATTTTATTTGTTCTTTTAGCGTTTTTCGCACCGACAGAGTTATAGTCATACTGGCAACGTCCAGCTAATTTATTTGTGTGGAGGAAGACCCCAGACTTACGTCTTGTTATAACCACTGAATAGGAGCTTAATATTTACAAGTCATCGATTCTAATCGCTCTGCCACGGTGCCCCATATCTCCGTAAAAAGATGACACACACTTCTGGTAATTGCAAGTATGTAATTTCTATCTGAGCCAGGCTGAACTGCAATTCTTAAATGAGAAAACCATGTGACGAATTACTTTAGTGATCATGTTATATAATCATCCGGATAAAAAATCCGCTGTGTCGTTGAAACCTATTTTTACCAGAAATTTATATCGTGCTTATCTCTAGATTTGAAAAGAAGGAACAATTCGAGCAATTTTGTCACTATTTGTACTGTCTAACAGTTGGGGTAATGTTCAAAATTGGCCTTGCTTTGAGTAAAGTGTGTAAAATTATTTCCAAATTCCCAACAACAGGGTAAAGATATTGTTATATGTATTTGATATAGGCAAACTGTCGGATACCACCTTTAAAACAGTAGTTAATACCTTGTTCCCCTTTGTTATCTTCAACTGTGCTTTTAGAAATAAATAGTATAGAACAGTTGAAAAGAATCTAACTTGCAAAACCATGGGTCAATGAACACTTACATTACACACCTTTACAAACAATGTGCCATCTGTTCAATTAATCCATTCATGCTGCTAGACAACCCTGTCTTCACATGGTTAAAGCATTGCAAGGTCAATGTATTTGGAAGAACAAACTCAACTGGTAAGCCCTGGGTATGATGTCAATGAGAAGATGTGCTGTTGATATGAAGGAATACGTGGCAATCTTCTTGAAGAAACCCTTTGTAGTGCTGTCATTGGAAAATTCCCATTCAATGTATATAGTCAGTGAAGCCCATTTTCTGTCGATGGTCTGTAATGCTTAAACATGGAAAACTACCTGTTCTAAAAGAATAATAATAAATTGAACAACACCATTACACATTTTTAAATGTTATCCGAGTGCGTTAAGCTGATAGTTAATGTGATTGAAGTAGTCTATTATGTCATTTATTTGACTAAAGGTGAGAATATTTTTTTCTTTGATTCGGGAAGTGTCTTCTTCAAATTAAGCAAAAACATAGTTTTTTGCGATTGGAAAGACGACCGAAAAGAAGTTTTCAAAGCCTGTATTCATGTTGCGCCAGGAATAAAATTCTTATCAGAAGGCAGATTTTCTATTTCCTTTTATGTATATGTTTATGTTTGAATAAATCTAATGTTGTTCCTCTGTATATACAAAAATGTAGTTATAACAGTAAGTTACATTTCCACTACAGTTAATTGCAACAAACTATAATGTAATATGATGTACTTAGCCTGGAAAAAAAGATTCAAGACTTTATTTTATTGGGACATATTTGGATTTTTATTAGACTAATGTTTATTATTTAGATACACCGATTTGCTTAATAAAATAAATAAGAATAGAAGAAGAAGATGATGATGAAGAAGAAGAAGAAAAAAAAGAAGAACAACAACAACACAATGCCATTTTTTATTGTTACCGTGTAACAAATCAAGTTAAACATGTGCCACAATATGCACCTATCTTAAACTGTAGCCGTTTATTGAACTCAAACATGTAACAGTGGTGTATTCATGTGACGCCATTATTCCGGCATTTTTAGCAATATATCTCACTGTTAAAACATTTATTCACAGCAAAATGAATCGTAAAAAGGTTTTAACTATTAAGCGGGTCTTTAATCATTAATAAGTTGATCGGAGCATCTTTTCCATTCGTACCTTTATTAATCTGTGGACCAGTGTATGAGTAAAACTGGAGAGCGCTGTTAACACAATATTGAAGAGTATTGCCAATCCGGATTATAACCTTTTGTTTTGCATTATCTTTTAGTTTCCTATCAAACAACATCAGTGACGACCACAACCCCTGACCTGTTCAACTGCAGCGAGACATGTCTTCCTCCGCCTGTCACTTCAGATTCCACTTATATTGAAACTTCCAGTCAACCGACGGTGAAAGATGTAACGTCCACATTATACTCTTGTGACAGACTTACAGGTCATTGTCAGTATGGATGTTCATCTGATTTGGCCGGACCATATTGCAATATAAGTTGCTTCGATAATAAAATCTACAATTGTGACATATGTGGCTACGACTATTCCAGGTAAATATTTTGTAAAGACAAGTAAAACGGGGTAAATGAGAGAGTTTTATTTCCCCAAATTAATGTAATTAATATGATACTCTCTTATTAATTTTAAAATGTCAATAGTAGATGTTACATAATGAACAATCATCTAGAAGCTGACAAAATAATTGTTGAATTATATATGGTTTATATGGAGTCCAAAATTCATATGGTTGCACTCTAGATAACAAGGCCACAGCGGCATTAATCTTGCATTCATCTTTTTATGAGAAAAATAATGACAGTGGCTCTCGGGGGAGCCCGTGGCCGAGCGGTTAGAGTCGCTTACTAGTAATTTCTCAGCCCATCACCGCGTGGGTTCGAGTCCCTGTCAGGGCGAGAACTTTCATGTGCGACGGTTTTCCAGCCTACCTGCGGTGCACCGGTGGTTCTACCCAAGCATAAGTTTATTATTATTGTAATCTGTTAATACTAGAAGTTATTATATTGTGTATTGCATATATTCTTGAAATGCAGATTTAGGAATGAACAATGCCGCGCACTAATATCATTCGGAGACGAGAGGAAAGTGTCAAAACTGGTAGCGAGTCTTTATTAGAACGAGTGTTCCACTAACTATGTATTTATAATAAGAATATATGACAAAGTCCTATGAGCATTGCAACATATACTAAACTCTTTTGCAGCTGAAAACTTGCATGCGTTCCAGTGGTTTATACATTTGATTAACAACGGAATAATTTTGTCTATTATTTGCACACCTTTAATCGCTTACAGGGTAAACTTACACCACCCAAACAGCGCTTTCCAGAGCATTACTTTTCTCTTTGTTATATTATATATTTATTAGTAGACAAGCAATGAATGAACTGAAAGCGTTACCAGTTGTTGTTTGCACTGGCCCACTATTGTGTTTCTTCCTATCTATCTTTACTATATTTTAACCTTGTTGGATTAAATTATGTTTAGTATTACTTGCAGTAAATTTTAATGACTTAAAATAATTATTTTTGCATTGATTAAGTAATAACACAAATATAGATCTCTGTCTCTTCATAACTGACTAGTACTGTTTCCTTATTTAGAGGGGAGGTTTTCAAGATAGTAAACTGCTTTTAAATGACATATGATTGCAATAAGAAGGACATTGCTGCAACGTGTTTTTGTAAGTTTTGCGAAAGTTGGCCAGTGTTTGTAAAATTGTAATTAAGTAATGGTATGACTGGTATTTAAACGATGTCAAAAAATAAATAAGTAGACATATCATTATTCGGTGCTATAATTCTTAGAGTCTTTTCTTTCTAAATATAAACTATCAATAAATGTTGTCTATCAAAGCCTTGTCATAAAAATCGTTCTTGACTCGTTCGCACAATAGTATTTCATGGTGTCGGTTCTCAATTTATTGTGATATCTTAATGTCAGCTCGATCCAATGAGTTGTCTCGATCCAGCTCGATTTCCATCTTTCAATGCCATACCCTAACGGGGTTAAGTATATACAAGCGGCCATGTAAGCCTACCAGTGGGAAAGACGACAATTCTACCCTGTTGAGCTTTCGCAGTCACCCTTTTGACGCGCGAACCTAACAGCATTTCGTTTTCCACATACATGTAGAAAGAAACATGCACTCACACAAAACATTGTCACTGAATTTTAAAAATATATCATAAAAGATAAACAAGTAACTTATTTATTTACATATTTGGTTAGAAATGTAATTTTATTTACATAAATACATGTATTAACGACATAAAAGTTATACAGACATCTTATCAGAGTATCATTAACATGTCTTCCCATAACTTCTTTATTTTACACTGAACTAAGATTACAATGCTGTTTCATATCAAACATTGTCAGATGAATAACGTAATAAAGGTGGTATCCGACAGCTTGGCTGTATATTATTTATGTTACAATGTTACAACACTTTTCTCCTGTTCTGAGGAATATTTGAACGATTGCTTCATAAACTCATACTATATATATATATATATATATATATATATATATATATATATATATATATATATATATATATATATATATATATATATATATATATATATATATATATATATATATATATATATTACCAGTTATAATTATTTTTATCATTATCTCAATTGTAAGAGAGTACAAATCTTGAAACATATCACTTTAAATGTCCCTTATCTTCACGTTGGAGGTGTTAGCTAAAACAGACATCGAGGTTACAACTTATTACCAGGATGATAATGTTATGTAATTTCAAAAGAACGTAGTAACATGGTTTACACAGCTTACTTGCTGCTTGCACTGATGGGAAATACATTTTTGTAATGACAAATAGTGTGTTATGCTTTACTTGTCACATGGATGTAGGACACTAAAAAGCAGAATGTCGCGGGATCTTATCATGAAACAATTATTTTTGGTTGCATGAAAAAGAAAAATGGTTCAAACATTTGGATACTAACTTTGAAGTGTCGTAATTTTATTTCTTGCATAATATGGATAACGTAATCGCCACAGTTTGCTCACGTAGCGACAGACCTCGGTTTATAGTGTTACCCGGAACTTAACGGACGCACCTTTTAGAGGACGGCTGCATGATAAGGCTCAACTCGTTCACTATATTATGCCATATCTGATTCAGGTTAAAACTTACATAATAAGGTTTATCATCGAGTTGTATGTATTTTTTAGAAATGTTCCGATTTGCAAACAGTGCTCCCGCAACTTCTACCAGACATCAGAAGGGCGATGCATAGAGTGTGGTACAAATTGTGCCAATTATAACAGCACCACGTCCAGATGTAACCATAACGACGGCACCTGCAATTTCGGCTGCATTGGTGCATACTACGGTTTGACGTGCAATACCAGGTGTACCGTTTATTGTTCACCCCGTCCTTGCGATCAATTGAATGGTAGGATAGAATTTTACTTTTGACCGTCTTAATAAGTACGCTAAAACACATCTCAGTTTAGTTTTGTTTAGTATATATTACTAAATCTATAAGGAAACTTTGCAAACCCCTATTTGTATTAAGGCGACATCTACTTTGATTTAAATAATTTATTTTGGTATAGTTATATATATAACTGAAGAAATACAAAGTAAAATGAGTGATAAATAAAGGCATACAATTATATATATAAACATGCAATTGTATACCCTTTTTATGCTCACCCATTTTACTTTGTATTTCTTCAGTTTGATACAACATCCCATTTAAATCTGTGCGTTCTGTATCATTTTCTGCAATCTTTGCCATCTTAGTCGCCTTATAAACAAACCTATTATTAACAATTGACCACATATTTCAATGAAATTAATTACATATATTACACTTTCCTACTTTGTAGGCTGTTGCACTAAAGGATGCTATTTCAACAACCAGTGCGGATGTAAATGCAATGAACCGTGTAGTTTCAATTGCAAAAATGGTGTCTGTAATCATGACTGCACCTGTACGGAAGGCTGCAAGCCAGGCTTTTACGGCTCTAAATGCGACCAGCTATGTTCAGAAAATTGTGTCTCCCTAAATGGCTTAGCCGACACCTGTAATTCGACAACTGGCCACTGTTACAACGGCTGTGTGAATGACACATTTTGGACGGAAACGTGTGAACTGCCATGCTCTGAGGGCTGTGCAAATGACACGTGTGTGCAGGAAACTGGAGAATGTACTAGGCGCTCTGTCGGCGCTATCACCGGGGAAAGCAGTAAGTCTATACAGCTAGGTCGTTGAAATATTTCTTTCTATTTCTTTTCTTGTAATTTTACAACATTGCTAGTAAAGTATGGTATTAATTAAGTTGCAGAACTCACATCATCATCTTGGCATTCTTATTATGTTAAATTAATACCATAAATAAAGAGTTAATGTAAATTAACTAGAATCATCGTGTTCTATTATATTTATAATTGTATTACTTAAACTAACACAATCTTCAAATTATATTTATACAAAGTAGTTATACACTCATTAAAGGGCAACATTTGTGCAAGAAAAAGTTTACAATCAATCAAGGGTATTTTTTCCGTCCATTCTTTTATCATCTTGTTGTAAAGGGGCAAAATGTACAGTTAGTCTGACACGTGGCATAATGTTCAAACAATATGATTCTAGCCAGTTACACCCATGAAGCGTAGCAACATCAAGAAGGGTGGTAGAATGGTGCATTGCCAGTCTTTGAAGCACAGAAAAACTAACTGTGACTTAGACTTTGAGTGCATGGTTTCGATCATAAAAGCAAAGAATAAAAGTGTCATGTCAGAATGACAAAATATGTTTAAACCTAAACTAGCCCTATACAAGAAACAAGCTCACGATTTAAATTAAAAATTATGCAAAAACATGAGGCATTATAAACACAAGTAACATCGGCACTCACCGCCTTGGACAGATAAGTGTGCTAAAACCGATTTACTGAGCGCATACATCAATTTTGCATATATTCCTTTTCCTGAAGGGTTCCTTTTTTTATTGACAACAGTGACAATAAAACAAGTCCATCAAAGGGAGACAAGTAAGAGTAAATATCTGCATCGGAAGTAAATAACTGAACTAGTAATAGTGTCCACAAATAATACAGTCAAGGTAATGCACCATTTTTAACATGTACAACATGTACACAGTATAAATGCATAGAGCTACGTTTTTACGCAATTGTATAAGACTTGGACTTCTAACAAACGAACAATTATAATACTGTCGGAATAATCCTATGTTGTTAGAAAGTAAAGAACAGGAAAAAGTGAAACCAACGCAACAATACTCCAGCACTGTACAGCGTTTTTAAATGATAAATGTTATAATATGATAAGGCAAACAATATCCCTTATATGCATGTTAAGGCAAAAGAGTACTGCGCCCAAAATAAGACTTTAAGTCAACGGTCTCATGTAGTCGCAGCGGCATGTCCTGTCACCGTGCAGTTTAAATGCAGTGCGGGGTTACGACTGTGAAAAGGGTCATTTGCAAGCATTGCACTACAATAGAAAAACTCCAAGACCAATACGGTTAGAGAAATTAATTTGGTTAATCCTATAAAATAACTTATCATAAAACGCAGGGTGATTTTTAGACTGGTGCGCATGCGCACCAGTCTTAAGTAATGATGCTGTGAACACGGCGACGCGCAGTCGTTAACTTCGGGTGTATCTTTGCGACCACGAGAGCGTATTCAAGTAGTTGAACGGCAAAAGAAGTGGTGCGTTTTTAGAAACGTGACAAGCGGGAGATAGCGTTGGTCGCCATTTTGGATAGATCGGAGTGCTTTTGATCAAGTTCTGCTCAGCTTTCAAGGACCGTAAGTAAGTTGGCAAATATTTTTGTTAATGCATTGTTGCGATCGACGTAAAAATTAGGATTGTAACTGTTTCAGTCTCTTAAGTTACCTGGGCCTTGTGCATTTCATTGTTGACACTACTTCAGTTGTGGCGGAAGCTGATCATATCTGCATTAAAACTAGAAGGTTTTTTATTGTTTACTTCAGATAATGCATTTTCCGTAATGTTTGTGGTGTGATGTTAGTTTAATAAGCTAACTGACTTCGGCATTTTTTTGTCTTGAAATCTAGACCTAAATACAGGAAGCTACGATTATAAACAAAATCAGTCAGGTGACCAAAATTGCGGGAAAATCTAGCGTGGGTTGCCATTTTTGTAAGCTTTTGTGGATTGAGAGTTTCCTAAGCAATATTAGGGTAGCAGTGACATCCATTGGTGGAATACAGTTTTCTGGTTTGTTTTCATGTTTTTCTTGAAAGAAAATGTCCGGCTTTAAACTGACTCCTCCTTCTAGCATTATTACTATTTATTTCCTACTGCATATGTACATACATGTTACAATATTGATGACCGCAACCGTTCACGTAACCTTCATGCTGTGCTACTGTTGACAATCACTGTACTTCTACTGCATGAACCAATTACAACTGCCAGGTTAATGGTTTTCACCACGGTACTGTATACTCATGGATAACAATAGCTTTCACTTTTGTTGAGAATTTCTTTGACAATTTTCAAGGGGTCATGATCAGATTGGCACAAGTCAAATCATGTGTTCACGAACTTAACTAATTGTAAAATTGCTTTAACTTCATTTCCATATATTTACAAGGGTCCAATTAGTATTAACTTCATTTTTTAAATGCTATACATACTACATTTATGGTTATTCTTGCAAAATTTGACCACTTATCAAGCGCTTCTGCATCAAAATGACCCCCAACCTAAGATTTAGGTGAGGTCAAAACTGGAAAACCTCAATTTTCCTTGCATCAAAATGCAAATATCTGGATCTGTTGAAATCCCTGAATATACTAAATTATTTGCTAATGTTGTTGATAGTGACTGTCACTTACAAACGAAAAGAACATACACATAGTTTCATATCTTTCGAGTTATGAAATCTGTGCAGGAAAAGTTTGATTCTTTTGTTCTTCTCTACTTCTCTTTCGTTCACCTTCAAATGTTTTTCAAAGTTTTGTTACATTAAATTCTTATATGAAAACTACTAATTGTTATTCATTGCTCCCCTATGACATCCAATGTAAGACCATCAACAGCAATCTTTCCAATTCCTTAATTGCATAAGTGCATTTCGCCGTTCAAGACATCTTGATTACTCCCTTGGAACTACGCTTTCAACCGGCGCGCCAGTCTTCCAACGCTTTCAGCGCTTTGATTCCTTATGCATGTGTGTTTTCGCACAGATATTTATTTTGTAAAAAAGATTTGTAAACGCCTTCCTCAATTTGTAAAAGTACAAGTCTTTTAACTTGTATTGAATTTATTTTCTGGCAGTGAAATTGTAAACCCAACAACTAAGACTCTTTTCAGCTTGGCTTCACAATGTCTGGATGTACTCGTATGTTACTGCGTTGGTTGTGATTATGTTCCTGGCTTGAATTTGCTTACCACGTGGCCAAATCGGGTAAAATGATCTGATTATAAGATTGATCGTTAAAAGAAGTTTTTTATGATTTTGAAAAGTATTTGCGATCAACTTCCTACCTAATTGCTATTTAATCGGATAATGTTTCTTAATAACTGACTTGCTGAATGGATGTCAACATAAAAATGTTCTGACATAATATTAAATGTGCATTTATAAGAGCATAAAGTTTTTTTTATAGACTATCATTATCGATACTTAATTAAGGTACTTGCAGCATAAGATAGAATCGACTCTTAAGCAATTTTTTGGTCAGTTTATATCAATCCGAAGCTTAAAAGTGTTAATAATATTGTTTTTCGTCTTTTTTTCAGGCACAAACTTGAAGGCACAAAGATGGCGGTCCTTATAAAACTTGGTAATGTTTATGCCAAGCTTCGTAAAAGAACAACGGCAGTCTTTTATAAGACATGCATTGATTGATTCGATCGATATCCCACTTATATAAAGTATGTTTGTAGCTTGATGTGTTTATGTTACTTACTTAAGTTTCTTCCATATCAATTTATTCATTCGCAATTAACGTACTCTCACAGTCCATTAAATGAATGTAAAATAACTCAAGACATTGCTGTGCTTAATTAATTCGAAGCTTCTCGTGTTTCTGACTGACATTTTATAGATTATGTATATTTTTGTAATCATTATATAACCGTTAATTTAGTTGATCGTGCGTAATTAAAATGATTTACAATGACATTTTAACCTTATTTTGCAAGTGTTTAATCGAAATATGTTGCCGGCTGTTCATTTATTTTAATCTTCTTGTTTAAACAACGGTTTCTGAAAATGCATGACATTTAAAAAAAGAAAAGACGCAGATATTGTGATATCGCTTGATACTTTTACGGCTAGAAACTATGTGTATTATTTTAATATGTCACATTTATCAATTCACATTGTCCCTGTATGACCTTGACGTTTTGCGGTCAGTAATTTATTCCTGGGAAGAACTAGTGCGTGTACAGAACGAATATATATGCCCAAGGAGACTAGATGCGTAAGTTGTGTCCAGGCATGCTTCAAATGTTAACATTAATACTGTTATCTTTTTAAACTGGAAGTTCATTATATTGTGTAATTCAGATAAACATGAAATGCAGATTTATTAAATAACAATGCTGCTTATGAATATCACTCTTTGACTAAAGGAAAGGGTCAACATGGGGAGCTAACTGCTATTAAAACGAGTGTTCCATTGACTATGCATTATCTACTAGGCCGAGATATTTGCAATATCCCGCCTTCTACGCCTTTGGACCAGCTTATGTAATAACATAGGCCATTCGTATCATGTCAGCATCTCAGTCTAAAGCTATCACACACGTTAGAATGTAAATTTAAATGCAAAATCATAAAGAAAGTATTGAATGTTTAATAAAATGGTTTCTTCTTTCGAATGTTAGTGACACTGGTGTAACTTTTGTCGAAATGTATAATCTATATTTTGGTAGACGTGTTTCTTGGCAGCAGAAGACTTGCTTGCTTTCCAATTTCCAATGCGTTGTACATTTGATTTACTATGGAATAGTTTTGACCATTGTTTGTACACCTGTAATCTCTTAAAGGGACAGCTTTTGACGCGAGTCGTTACAGCACTGTATGTCCACACACAACTAGAACAAAAATAACCAAATTGTCAAAATGATTGTATTAAAATTACCCTTTTGGTTAAAAACTGCAATAGATGGTTATCGTATGACGTCACACATTTCCCAGCATGCAATGCGGTCCGTCATATTTGTGGTAAAGCCATTGTTTACTAATTTCTGCTTAGGTCCCTACATTTGACGATTAAATCGATTATTTCGCGAAAGATGTGTGTAATGGTTACAATGTGCAATAGGACTATATTAATACACTGTGCTATTGTGCTATTGTGCGTGAAAAGGACTTTAAGAAGACAGCCTGATGATTAACAGTCGGACATTGCATATCCAGACATACTGAACTATCTAGTGTTTCAGCAAAGTGCGACATCCAATTAAATATTGGTGGAGCTAGATCATAGACTTGTGCCATGGTAGAACCACAGCGCATTGCAGGTTAGCTGGTAAACCCCCACGACCAGGACTCGAACTCATGCACTGAGAGGCTAAGGAGTTACAAGTCAGCAACTGCTTGGACAAGGGCACTGCTAAACTTTGGTTTTAAAACAGAGTCATTTATTATGTGTACTGTTTTCAATTCTTTACATCATGTTATACTATTTTTTCATTGCTTTAAGTTCCTTAAAACCCATGTTATGGTTGTCATATTTATTATATGTAATCGAATACCATTACATGCTTCAATTTCCTAAGCAGTCTGTTTGTTTCTTAACTGCTTTTGCTTTTCCTGTTTATTGATCGATGAATTTACTGCCATTAAATATTTTTTACCGTAAAATGTGTTGTTTTTAATTCAGAAATGGTGTGGTTCTAAAAGAAGTACTGGAACTTGAATTCAATTTTCTGTGAAATTATTGTTCTAATATAATGTAAGTTTGTTAAATTTGCTGAAAGTTACGACAATTATAAAAATAAAAACACTATGTGCTATTATTTATTGACAAATGTCAATTTGAAAGGAAAACCATTTTAAATAGTTAGCTGTAACAGCTAGTTCAGGCTCGTTCTGAGAACAGTTTGTTTCTTACACTTTATTAAAGCTGGTATCTGGCAGTTTGGACGAAACAATTATCTCTCATGCATCCAAATAAATTTTCTTGCTTGTAAAGATCCCGCAAAATGCTGTTTTATATTCCTGACTGGATCCTTTGGCTTTCTGGTGAATAGTAGCTTGGTAATGGTGTGGAGTGAAGTTATAGAAGTGGTGATGACAAGAGAAATTAAAAACGTTACTCAGGGATGAAGCCATACAGTTGACACTCTAGCTCATGCCATACGCAATACACAACCATTAATTGTACCAATACAAACTGTCAAGGTTAGGTGTGACATTTTACTGTTGCCCATGTTGCCCCTGGCTATATACAGCCCCTTGTCTGAAACTTGTTGTTTTAATAGTCTAGACCATATGGCTTTGCTTCCTGAGTGTCAAAGGCCAGGTGCAGGTGGATTAGCATTACTTTCTCACGTGAATTTTAGGTTAAAAAGAATTTTAATTAAAATATCTGAGTAATTTAATTATCAATATGATTATACATTATTTCAAGTTTACTAAATTAAGATTTCTGCAGTATTTTAAGTAAAAAAATCATAGTAGTATTTGCCACTTTGGGGAGTATTTTCCAGCAGGTAAATACCACTGGTAAATACCGGGGATTGAATTTACCGCCCAACCTTGTTCTTACAGCCATGTAAAAAGTAAAGCATAACACATTGCCTGTCATTATATAAAGGTTTTTCCTATCTGAGATAACCTGAAATCATCAACGTGCCTATTTAAAAAATAATGGACATTTAATGCGATATTTTTAAGATTCACACTGTCGAACAATACGGTTAGTATAATAACAGTCTTCACTTTAACTAAAGTTTATTCGAGCATTATGTATAAATTTCCCAGAATAGTAGTAACATGTGTTGTTACATGGGTACAATATTAGCAAATTTTATGATACCACACTACAGGGCGTTCTATAGACGCTGAACGTCAATGGTCATTGACTCCTCAGTCAAAATTTTCAAGGGTCAAATTCAAATATCTGGGGGTACATTTTGTGCATCGAGCATCGTGAGGGGCACATACATATTTTTATGTCAATGATGACAACATTTTGTCTAAAATTGACCTTGATGGAAATTATCGATACTGTTGGTAGCTTTTTAGTTTATCTTAATAATAGCAATAAAATAAACAACAAAATAGCAATTAACATTATAATATACTTCCCCAGACATATTTTCTTTCGACTTTTAATGCAATCCAAAACACCTAAAAACGCTTAGCTACAATGAATGCTCTGTTCAAGCGCGAAAGTATGACGTCCGAAAGTTCTCTCGTCCTTTTCCCTTGGTTTGTAATGACGGCTGGTAGTGAGAAAAATAATTCTGATCCGGATTATATATTTTGTGCCAGTTCACAACACTACAAGAATTAATCATGGTCTTCATTGCCTGTAATGGTCAATTTAAAAAAAGTGCGCTTTCACGGTATTGATATGTTGATTCACCTTACCACAAAGATGGCGGACAAACAGGTGCGCGCGCATCTTGGTGAAAAATCGATAACCATCTATTTGCATTTACGGAATTTACATGTATTAACGAAAAATAAGTAAATTAAAGACGAGATTTAAGGCAGTTAGTCAATATTTGTTTACATGCTTCAAAGAACCTCTTTATATCTACTAACTATGAACGAGATTATAAAAAAATCAAAATGTGAAAGCTATGAATTAAAACGAATGTGAACCACATCGGGATCATGAATGTGTCTAATCTTTGTATCTTCAACAGTCCAAGGGATGTAATCGGCACAATCTGCGCGCATATTCATACTTGGGTTAATTGTCTTACCACGACATCTTGTATCCATCCTTGAAAGGTCTACTGTTGAACATTATTTAACTTCGTCATTGTAGTGTATCATATCAGAAGCGGGTTTTGAAAGTTATTAAATGATGTTTCTCATTGAGTTGTATTTTGTTGTATTAATAGAAATGTTTCGATCTGCAAACAATGCATCCGCCACTTTAACGTAACTTCAGAAGGTAAATGCACGGTTGTGCCAGTTATAACAGAAACACATCCATATATAACCATAACAACGGCTCCTGCATTGTCGGCTGGATTGATGAAAATTACTCTTTGACGTGCAATAGGTGCACCATTTTTTATTCACCCGTCTTTCCGACCAAATGAGAGGTAGTTTAGAATGTTGATTTCTTTCGCTGTTGTCTTAATACGGAAGTGTAAACATATCTCAATTTGATTATATATATTACTCAATTTAAAAGAAATCATAACAAACTCTCCATTAATGCGGCTTCTACGTTAAAAGCTAGATGTTACAAAACTATTTCTTCTAGAACAAAGATCAAACCTATTGTAAGCAAATGATACCATATTTCATTTTAATTTCTATGGCCGCTAAAGGATATGCAAGAATATGGAACACTTTCCTATTTGAAGGCTTTGCGCTGAATGGTGCTTATACAAAACCATGTGCGAGTGTAAATGCAATGAACGGTGTAGTTCAATTTGTTCCCTTTGCAAGAATGGTGGCTGTAATCATTACTGCACGTGTAGAGTATGTTGCAAGGCAGGCTACCACGGCCCTAAATGAGACTGGAAATGTTCCGAAAATTGTGTTTCTCTAAATGACTCAGCCGACACCTGTAATTCGACAACTGGTCACTGTTACAACGGTTGTGTGAACGACACATTTTGGATAGAAACATATGAATTTCCTTACTTTGAGAGCTGTGAGAATGGCACATGTGTTAAGGAAACCGGGGCGATGTATGTGCTAAACAGATGGATGTACGACACGGTCCACCAATGGACACGTATTCACTGATATAGCTCTAGTGGCTTTGAATTCGGACAATCAAGTAAGATTATTTGTAGATTAGTTCAATAATTTAACATCTATGTAATATACCACCTTTTAAGACGGACAACAGTTTTTACACATATTCTGATTCATTGAATCATTGAATCTTCCCGCCTCGACAAAGGGAAATTCCCATTATTATTATCATTATTATTTTTATTATTATTATTATTATTATTATTATTATTATTATTATTATTATTATTATTATTATTATTATTATTATTATTATTATTATTATTATTATTATCAGTTTTGCCTAGCAGTGTATTATACTCTAACAGTGTATTATACTCTGATTTATTTTATGCCTAGCAGTGTATTATACTCTGATTTATTTTAGGCCTAGCAGTGTGTTATATTCTGATTTATGTTAGGCCTAGCATTGTATTGTCTGTTTTATTTTATGCCTAGCTGTGTGTCATATTCTGATTTATTTTATGCCTAGAGGTGTGTTATATTCTGATTTATTGTATACCTAGCAGTCTATTACCGGTATATTCTGATTTATTTTAGGCCTAGCAGTGTATTATACTCTGATTCATTTAACACTTTTAAATACTACTATTGAAAAAAGTGTTTATCACCATCCTCATACATGTAGTTTCTTGTTTTTTTTTAATAATTTTTATATTGTTATATGCTCTACCATATTCCAATATAAACATTTGCAAATACTTAGAGAAAGAAATTGTTTATGTTTAACTCTTGAAAAAGGCAATTTGCCAAAAAATAGAGTGAGAGCATTTTTAGAAAAAAATATAATTACTACAGTTCTCTCTGGAACATTTTACACTATTGTTTTTTAGTTTTCAAACAGTTTATGAAAGACACATTACCAGTACATGATGCTTGTCTGGGTTTACTTTTCTTTTCTATAATACTATTGACCCATTTCTAGTTTTTCCACATAATACCATTATGCACCTTTACACCTTTACACAGGGGTTCCCCGAGGTACCAATTACTATGCAATCAAGACCAGTCTACAGAAGTTAGAGGGAGTAAAAGCAGTTCATGGCCTGGCGATATGGTGTCTTACCTTGGAGAAAAATGCTTAAGCAGTACATCTAGCTGTGGGTAGGTGCTCTTTAATATTTTATTCATAAATTTGGTCCTTAAAGCAAACATTTAGTGTAGGGCTTGAGTTTTTTTTGTTTGTTTTTTCATTACTACATATTTATCATAACCTTTCAAATTGCATTATCCACCTTGTAGTTAAGGATTTGAATATGTATTACAGTACTGAAAATCATGAAATTGACAAACGGAACGGAGTGGAAATGGAAATGGAACGTTTTTCATTTCCTGTTGAAACGGAAACGGAATGCTTTCGAAATGGAAATGCAACGGAGCGCTAGAAACGCTTGAAACGGTGTAAACGGTATAAACGCTATAATCGGAGCGCTTGGAACGCTAGAAACGGTAGAAACGGAAAAATCGGAATGCTCGTAACGGTAGAGTTATTTTCACTACCGCTTCAAACGTTTCTAGGTCACCCGATTATTTATAGTAACATTTCAACCGTTTCTTGGTACGAAATAAATTTAAACGAACACAATAGCTGGCTTCAATTTATCAACACAAACGCGCTTTTTATATGTACTCTGCAGAAAGAAATAACAAATAAATTATTATCAAAAATCGTATTTATCAAACTTGTACATTACAGTTCCGAAACCGCACGAGTTGTCCAAGTCATCGTGTACCGTTAAAACAGAAACTGCACTAAAAATCACTCCGCACGATAAAACACGCAATTTAACTATAATATTGCGTTTCTGTCGAAACTGATGTTTTAATTAATTCCAATGAATAGCTTAACATCCGCCTTGGATTGACATACTTAGTCTTCATTGTTTGGCATATGAAGATAGTGTGTACACAGCTGTCATTACACGTATGCGCGCGCAATGTCGCAGCATTTCCCGAGTTTGAATTTTCGCTAATTACTTTGTAGCTGCATGGTCCGTTCCCGGACCAACTACGCCAATCATTTTTGTGTGAACATACTTGCTTAAAGTATTTTTCATTTACAAAGAATGCATTGCGTGGTACAAAATAAAGTTACTTAATGAAATTAAACCTCAACCAAAAGAAGGTAACACATATCATATAACACAAAAAACATAAAACAACTACACATAAAACAAACAAACAATGCTATGTATTATTGCAAGGTGTGACCTAATCAAGAACCAATAACATCCTCCCCGGCACTCAGAGCCAATGACAAGTATGATCCTAAAGTTCAACGTCTGAATAACCATAGATTGCCAAATAGTGCACGTATACAATCATCGATTGACAGTTAAATGAAACAACCGTGATAAAAACTTACATCACGTCCATTTACATGATAAATATTAAACATAATAATCATTACCGCCATTAAATTCACCTGATCACACATGATCATCATCAGGATCCCATATTACTTATATAATCACCACTAATCATCATCAAAAGCATCATCACCGGCATCACGATCTACATCATAATCGTCATGAGCATCAGCATCACCGTAACCGTTATTACCATTTACATTATAATCATAAACAGCATCGGTATCACCGTCATCATTATCAGCAGAAGCAGCAGTAGCAGCAGCAGCACCGTCATTTGCATCATCATTACTTTAGTTACAGGGGTATGGATATGTATTTTATTTTATCTTGCCTCTTTGTCAAGCAAAGTTTCTTCTGCTTCTAATCTTAATTGTTATATATCTTATAATGAACAATGTTGTAAATTTGGACAATAGTATCAAAATTCCTATTTCTAAATGCACAGTTCCCATAATGCGCTGTTACATATATAGGATTAATCGGAATTCGTGGACCGCGATTAAGAATCTGCATACAACTTTTGACTTTACTTGACTTGCAACTATTTGAATGAGGCCTGGCTACGGCTCATTTTCCCATTCATGGCTTGAATGTTCTATGCCAAAATGTGGTCTAATGAGGGCCCTACCGGGTACTTAATTTTTGTACCCATTTAAAGATAGAAATATATTAATTTAAAATATATCGTTTTGTAAATTGATATTATGTTTCTCCATGCGCGTGGGTAGGGTTCATGCCATCATAAAGTTCTACTCTAATTGAATCCCTAATTTTAAGACATGAGCGGACACCCCAACTAATTAAGCTAATTGGCAGTTTTATGACACCTTGTTTGTCTAGTGGACAGGAAGTGTGACCGTGTTTTGGCGTCTTTTCCACTTCGCAAGAAGACATGCATCCTCTATGCAGCTGTGTTTGAAAATGTCACCTTATGGCAGTCGCGTGGTTTATGACCTTCACCTTTTAAAGAGCAATATGCACTGACTTACGCGAGGACAACAAAAAGGACAAAACACTAAGGTGCACGATATCTTTTTTGGCTCATAAAAGGACCTAACGCTATATTTAGTAGTACCCACAATAGTGCACCCTTTCCCCACCCACTATTTTTTAATTTAAGAAGAGGAAACGTGGATGTGGGGATTGGGGATTTCTTATAGTAAATACTACATTAATTGTCGTGTTTTTTTGTAAATAATGTTATCAAGAGAAGACACATCAAGGAACACAGTCTAATGTATATTTTCATCTCGTGTTTATTGCAAATGTATTATTTCAATGGCTCGCCTATTCTTTTGTAGTTAATCCATACCTTAAATATAAATAATACCTTTATAAAAGTGTTTATGATCATTCAATGGACTAAAAAGTTTTTGTAAGGACATTTATATAAGTAAAAACATGCGCAGTCTTAAATATTACTACATAGTACAGTTTCCTCCCTCCACTCTCATTCCTTTAGAACTTATATTTATGCCGCGAAGGTAAATCGTCAATAACGTTGCATATTTTTTCATAGCACACGCCGTTCACGCGTACTTACCATTTTTAAGGTTCTGGACCTGTAATGGTGACCTTCCACAATCCTTATAATGATACTGTTTCTTGAATCTGTACTATAAAACACATCTTACGGTGAATTTTTAAGGAAGTTTACCGTTTGTAACTCAAGTTATGTACATTTTATAAAGTGACCCTTACTTGTGCTGGAACAAAAAATGAAAAAGTACCATTTTTCAAATTCTACTGTTCTATATTCAAATTTTAACCAATTTTCATGTTACACAATCATGTCATGATAAATCAGAACAATAAGATCACACTTTGGACAAATACTTATAAAAATACAGAACTTTGCATACATGTACCCCCGAGCAAAAATCCGAGTTTTTTGGGTGTGTTTAAAAATTTACTCTATCTATAAAAGCAAATATCTCAAGTTTGAAGCTAGTTAGACACATACAACTAGTTTTAAAATTGTTTGCAATATGAACTGCACATAATATGAGATTTTAAAGGCATTTTACCGTTCTTAATAAAATTTACAGAACTTTGCATACATGTACCCCCGAGCAAAAATCCGAGTTTTTTGGGTGTGTTAAAAAATTTACTCTATCTATAAAAGCAAATATCTCAAGTTTGAAGCTAGTTAGACACATATAACTAGTTTTAAAATTTTCTGCAATATGAACTGCCCATAATATGAGATTTTAAAGGCATTTTACTGTTCCTAATAAAATTTATAAGAATTTGTAAAGGTTACTTTAATGAAACTGCAATAGAATTTATAGCGAAAAATAACGTCAAAATGGTCAATTACAGATTATACTCCTTTATACAAAAAAATCACCTACAGTTGGTATAAGAGATGGAAATATGTATGTAAAACTCTGCATTATTACATGAAAACCTTCTCTTTACTGATTTTGGCTGGCTTGAGGGAAATATTTGAAATTAACCACTTTACACGGTTTTCGTAAAAAAAAATCCGACAGTTTAGGAATAACTGAGTCAAGCACTTTTTTGGTATTAGTGACACTTGGTTGTCCCTCACAAGTTTGACCCCTGAACACATTTAAAAGTCCATCCTGGCCATCCGGAGAAAATATCAGACGAAGGTGAGCGAGCGTCAAACCATGTCGCTAACTCTCGCAGTTAGCATGCGAAGGAAAATTTAAATCGCAAACACAAGATGAAACAGTGCATTTTTTCACCTGTACACAGGAAACCCACACAATAGTTATGCTCCACTTCAACTTTACATGACTTTGTTGTCGGTAAACCACTATTTTTACAATGTCGCCCTCGACGATCACGCTGTCGAGCTTCCGGTTCCCTCATTTTTGAAAAATGGGTAACCCAATGACGTCATGGAAAATCCATATCACGTGGTGAAAAACTACTAAAAATAGCAAATACGAAACTTTACGACGAATGCTATTCAAATAAAACCGGATCATACCGAGTGCCGATGTTTACCGAAGTTAGTTACAGGTCCAGAACCTTAATCCCTAAACAGTACCCAGCGTTCACACCCACTCTCCCTTCTAAATGGCAGCTTGAAAACAATTATCGATCGATATCATGTTGCACAGTATTGAGAGAAATAATAGGTCGGTCAATTTGAAACAAAAAAAATCTTTTCGGCGACTTCAAATGATAGTGACCGGCGATTGTTTCCCAGAATATTCTTTGATGTTGCAGTGTTAGCCAGAGAGCCCTCCCCTTCAGAAAGAAATTACACCGCATCTAATGATTTATTTTTTCACCGCATTTATTTATTACAACCTTGGAGAAATTAAAATCACATTGATATAATTAGCGACTTCATGTTATAAGTGCGTGAACAATATTGTTAACAGCCGTTAATTGGCGCTAATATGTGCAAACCGAAAACACAACAACACACACTTGTTTCTAAGAAAGTTGTTTGTTTAATGAGACTTTATGTATGTGCCTGTTTTCGACAAAACAACATGTTCATGTTT
This sequence comes from Sinonovacula constricta, assembly GCA_007844125.1. Classification (NCBI taxonomy): domain Eukaryota; kingdom Metazoa; phylum Mollusca; class Bivalvia; order Cardiida; family Solecurtidae; genus Sinonovacula; species Sinonovacula constricta. Next base: position 34,134,001 of record CM017560.1, on the reverse strand, counting down.
ATATGAGATAATCATTTTAACCATGAAATGTGACTGTAGTGAGTAATACTTATCTAAAACTATTGGATATTACACGTTACTATCAGCGAGACGTTAAATCTAAAGTCCGCCATATAACAAATATCGGAAAGGGGCAAACATTCGCCTTTTTATTTTGGCAGTGGGGATGGGGGTAAACGCTGGGCCTTTTTATTTGAAGGACCTTTTTATCTGAAGGGGAGAGGGGGTGGCAAACGTCCGGTCTGCACTTATAGGAGCGGGGTGCAAACGTCCGGGGGCAAGTTTTTAAAAAAATTGTGTGTTATATCGTCTTATTTTAAGGTCGGATCACCATTACGCTTTTTTTGCGGATTAACACGTCACAGAGAAGTAACTTTTTAGGATACTGGGTGTGTGTGGACCATATTTGAAAGTTATTTCTTGTTTGTTTATTCCGGGATATGACGTCTGGCGAAGACAAGTAGGTAGGCATCTTCTGAATACTGCACTCCCTGAATTTTGAGGATCATTTGCAGGTGCTGGTTGTTTAGGGTATTTTTTGTCTGCAATTTCCCGCCGGGTGACTGACACTGAATATCCTCGTCGCAAACAATCTACTGCCGATTACTTTATATGTGATAGAAGACTTTTGCCTCTCCCTAGAATGTTTACTTCTTTCGTCATTTTGCAAACACACCGGAAGTACTTTACCTTTAGAAATTTATTAAACGAAGTTTTTAATCAAAATCGGAACGGAGCGAAATGGAACGCTTGAAACGGTAGAAACGGAAGAAACGATAGAAACGCTGGAAGCGTTTGAAATGCAGCGCTGGAAGCGAATAAAACGAAACGGAAACGCAGCGGAAGCAGAATGGAAACGGAGCGGCAAACGCTTCCAACTGAAATGGAAACGAAACGGAGTGGAAACGGGAAAATTGTCAATTTCGTGATTTTCAGTACTGTAACATTATGGAACCGCCCCTCAGTTTTAACAATTGAAAATGCCTCAGACTGCTTTATGCATATAGTGCCTTACTTTATAGAATAAGATACTTACATAGCAATTTTTTATAAGCACTATGGTTAAAACAAAGTACATAAATAACAAAATTTCTTATATAGTTAAAATACTTTCCTTAAATGAAGAAAGCTTAAATATTTCTTTTTATTCAAAAATAGGGTATTGCTCACTGCATGTAAATTACCTCTTAGTGATTGGTCATTGTTATTATGTTGTCATAAATCAATGTAACTTCATATCATACATATGCTTTATTTTTGTGTAGTGTAGCGTATAGACCCATGACCTTAAGCTGCAAGTATACATTACATTACAAAAATACAAAATTTCCTGCTTAAAGCTTTAATAATTAATTATATTTTTTTTCTTAACCAACCCAACTGTTGATCACATGGCTGTTTTAAACAGAGTTTCAACATATATTTAACTACTTCTTGTCTCAATTTCCTCCTTAAACCTGTTAATGTAATTCATATTTTTTACTTCATAGACCCAGCTGTTGACCACAAGTCGGTTCTACAAAGTGCTTCCATCCTGCTTTAACAAGAGTATGACTTTGTCCACACAACTATCCAGGTTGAAGATTTCCAGTCGGAAGTCATGGCCAAATGTTTGCAGTGTACCGAACTCTACAAATAATGACAATCTGCAAAAAAACCCATATTTTATGTTGAAATATTGGAACACTATGTTTGAATATTGTAAAACCATATTTCATTCATAAAACTATATATTTTAGTATTTTCAGTCACGTTAAACATGGTATAATTAATAACTTGTAAATTAATTTTTAAATCATTAAAACAATGCCTAAATAATGTTAATATATTATAGTTAAACAATGCTTAAATCATTTTTAATCATTCCTTTATCATGTTCAACCATAGTTCATCATGTAAAGTCATGTTTTTTATCATGACTACAGTTGTAAATCATGTAAAACTACAGGATTTAAATCCTAAAACCCCCTTATGTTCCAACATGTTAATTATGTAAAATATTACTAATCACTGGTTGACTGTTGTTGTTTAATGTAAATCTGTTTATATATACATTTATATTAACATTTTCGAAAGTGGGCCTCAAGGGTTTTTTTTGTTATTTTTTTTACATAAAATTGTTCACTGTTAAGTTACAAAGCTGAAGTGTGACATTTTTTATAGCTTAGCAGATTATGAATATGATGATGAATATTTCTAATATACTTATGATGATAATGATGATGATGATAATGATGTTGTTGATGATAATTATGATGATGATATTGTTGTTCTTGTTGTTGTTGATGATAGTGATGAAAAAGTTCAGAAGGTTGTTGTGATATAAAACTTGATTATGAATAGATTTATCAGATGATGAATGTGCCAATGTCATTCATTCAGAAAATCCATTTTATATTCATCTGCTCAACTGTCTGTTATTCTGACAGGATAGTTCTAATGTGTTAAAACATATTTTAAGATTCATTCTATGCCCAATCTTCTTTTTACAAATCTGCATTCATGAAAATGTAAATAACAAGTTTGACTTTCAAAACAAGAGTTTTTTGCATGTCATTTTTTTTGTATGAGTTCAGTTATGAGATAAAATGGTGTTGTAAATGCAATATGTTGATATTGATAACTTAAAAATGTAATCAAATAATAATTTTACTATGTCTAGTGGAGTGCCCACTTGACTGATGCCACATGTATATATATGATATAGCTTTGATGATATTGTTTATATATTGTTGTCAAACTGGTATGAAGTTACTCCTAACGTTCAAAATTAAGCATTTTTAATACCATGTATGTTAAAAAAGTTCTACCCGTTTGTGCATAGAGTTCTTGGTGAATATTAATGTGTTGTATTTTTATATCTGGTGCTTGAATTATAGCATTTATTAATCCTCTTCCCCCTTTGATTTTTGCTTGTTAAGTTGTATCATTTTTTTAAATCTGTGATTCCTTATGTTCAGGTTGGTGATAGTCATAGTCACTTCATAATTTCGTGTCACCAGCATTAAGGATATTCTAGTCAAAATTATTAAGCTCAACCTAATAAGGAAAATCATGAAATTCTTTGTTAGAGCAAAAGTGAGTTAGAAGGTATTCGATGGGTGCAAAAATTCTTCAAGTAAATTGATAAATTTTAATTTTAAGTAGAATGTTTTGTGTCAGACAATATTAGGTATCCTTAAAAGAATTGTTTACAAATTAAAAACATCATTCTGGTAAACATTTGGGATACTTGAGATATTCAAATCAATGCAAAGGAGGTTCCCGTGGGTTAGTGGTTAGAGGTGCTGACTTATAACTCGTCAGTCCCTTGGCAAGTAGGCTCGAGTCCCAGTCTGGGTGAAAACTTTCACGTGAGGAGGTTTTTCAGCTAACCTGCAGTGTGCCAGTGGTTCTACCTGGATACAAGTAGGTTCTTCCCCCACCAATAATAAACTACATGTCGCCAGTATGACCATAATTGTGTTGGTGCATCCTAATAAAAAATATATATCTTTGCACAGTGCAACTCAAACTTTAGAATGGTTTAGAAATAGGTCTATTTACTATTAACTTATGAATCACATATTGATAAGGTTGAGTCAGTTGTAGATCCAGGTCAAGCAGGTTTAGATCCAGATCAGCTAAATGTCGAACAAGGTCAGCCAAATGTAGAGCTGGCTAGCTACATGTAGAGCTGGGCAGCCAAATGTAGATCCAGGACAGCCAAATGTAGATCCAGGACAGCCAAATGTAGAGCCAGGTCAGCCAGATGTAGATCCAGGTAAGCTAAATGTAGAATCAGGTCAGCTAAATGTAGGTCCAGGTCTGCCAAATGTAGATCCAGATCAACTACATGTAGATCCAGACCAAAAGTACAGCCAGGTCAGCCAAAAGTAGAGCCAGATCAGCCAGATGTACAGCTAGATCAGCCAAATGTAGATCCAAACCAGCTACATGTAGATCCAGACCAGCTACATGTAGATCCAGACCAGCTACATGTAGATCCAGACCAGCTACATGTAGATCCAGATCAAAAGTATAGCCAGATCAGATAAAATCAAATATAGAGCCAGATCAGCTAAATGTAGATCCAGATCTGCCAACTGTAGAACCAGATAAATTAATTGTAGATCCAGATCTGCCAAATGTAGATCCAGGTAAGCCAAATGTAGAACCAGATTAGCCTTATTAATAAATGTAGCAAAAAAGGTTTAAAAGCCTATGATTGCCTTGGTGTAGTGGTAGAATCAACGACATAACATTTTGGCTTAGCCTCCCACCACTAGGGTTCTAGTCCCAATTGGGGCAAATGACTTACTCTGGGAAGGTCTTCCAGCTGACCTGGGGTCTTCCTCCACCAAAATAGCTGGACGTCATTATAATGATCGTAATTGGTCACTGATGTATTTAAAAAACAAAAACCAGGCCTATGTGGCAGTTTCCTGTTTTCAATATTCTGATTAATGCATGTCTGCAAACAAATACATGTGCTTTCTATAATGTAGGCATTTACATTTAAATTTTGTATCTCACTTTGGTTACCTCACATAGGTTAAGCACTTTAATATTGTATTCCTACTCGTTTAGGAAACGATCATTTATTTTAAAAAGCATATAATCTCTCAAATGTTGTTTTTTTCACTTGTCAGTTGCTGTGAAAAATAATAATTTACACAATTAAATGCAAGATTGGGAGACTCCAACTGTTGGGTGACCTTCTTCATAGGAAACTTGCCAAGATGCCTTTCCTTTTAAAGGGTTTGTCCTTTGCAAGAGTGCATAAATCTCATACAATTTTAAGTAACAATTTGTAATAATCAAATTGAGTAAATGTCATACTGATTAGTAAAACATGATAAATAGTTTGTGTACATTTGATATTGATGACGTGTATTGTTTTTGTTTGATGTTGTCCCTTATTCTAGTTAGACTTGATACTTTTACTGTACAGGTATATCAAGACACTTTGTCTATTTTTGATAAACATTGGCAAATATCTTCCAAGAAGTATTTACCTTTTTTAATTACTTGTATATGTATTTCTATTTAGAAACAGTGTACATTTTAAAAGTCATTCTTTGTTTGAAAGAGTGACTATATATGTTTTCATATGTGACTTTGATTATGATGATTAGCTTAGATAATTCTCAAATCTAAAACCAAATGCTATCTCTGCATGGGTTTAAAAAAGGCGGCACTATATCTGCTTCAAGTGGACACCGTCTCTAGATAACTGAAGTACTGTTGGTGGGACGATAAACTCAATAAACAAAATATCTCTCTTGCTTCATACTTGTTCCATAATTTAGGCATAAGGTTTTTAGTAATCTTTGAAAATAATAAACAACAACAATCTTAATCATGTAATATGTATTGCCTTCATGTTTATATTTGAGTCACATCAAGCTATTGCAATTCTTTTTGATTTTTTTTCCAATTTTGTTATTTTTAATGCCATTCTTTCAAAGAAGAAAGCGGAGCTGTTATCATGACCTATCATGATGCTCTGGTCAGCATCTGATAATTTTTGTGAAAAACCTTTACAGAAAGTCCATTTAAACTTAAAACACTTGTTCACTATCAAAAGACACCTCATTTCAAAATAAATTCTGGCAGAGTTATGCCCCCTTTTTAAACTTATTATTGTAAGAACTTAATTAAAGAATGTTCTCCAGCTAAAATGCAGTGTGCAGGTGGTTATACTCAGACAAATGTCTATTGTCATAGGTTTTTCTCTTCCCAAAATATCTGGATGATGCTATAATGACCATTTTTGTGTGTCCCTATGATGTATTATTATAAACTAGAACAGTAATTGTACTAATATTATAATAATAGGACTTGCCAATGTATTTTGATTCAGTTGTGTTTTGTTTAGTTGACCTAAATACATTTATATACAGAACATTGACACAATTATAGTCATTAAATAAACACGATAACTTTTATTGATTTTTCAACAAGTTGATCTTTTATATTATATGTCTGCAAAATTAAAATTATTTTCAAGTTTCTATCCTTTTATGGTATTTAACATTGCTACAACGTTGTTTACAAGTCATTGTCGTTTATAGAATTTCTGACTCAATGCTTTTTCTTACATTTTGTTGATTCCTTGTTTTTCATTTGTTTTTCCCCATGTTGTTAATTGTTTCTATGTGTTCATGTTTATTAATCCACATTTTATAAAATAATCAGCGCATTTAAATTTATTCCAGTAGAAATTTGTTAATAAATAAAAGTTAGAATATATATTTTGAAAAGAAAAGTTCTTTTATCATATTATATGGATTTTATTAATAAAGATTTATATTTGTATACTGTCTTGTTATTATTTATCACATTTAGTAATATGACAGAACCAGATAGCTCAATTGGTAGAGCATCGGCTTGCAGATCGGAAGGTCACGGTTTCAAGCCCCGGCCGAGTGAAACCAAAGACTTTAAAATTTGCATTAGTGGCTTCCCTCCTAACGCTCGGGGCTAAGGGGACAGCATTACGTCTGGCTCTTCAGTGTCAGTATAATGGACCGGTCGGGTTCAGTCCCTGGGCACCTCATAAGTGCTCCTGTGCTATAATGATAGAAATGTCGCTGCGCAGTATCGGCAAAAATTCGGCTAATCCCAGTTATCTGCAAATATACACTGCAAAGACATCTATATTTTCAAAATTCCTTTCAATGTTGAATTGGTAACAATTATCATTTTCGATTTATGTGTTGTTGTTGGTGTTAATGATGTTGTTGTTGTTTTACCTTTCGGCATTTTGTAAATATTTTTTTGTTGTTGTCCGTACTAAGACTATTAAAATTCCTTATTTTGATTATGTAAAGATGGTTTGTAATGAAACTTGAAGTTAATGAGAAACAAATATCTCACATAAATATTTCACAATATGAAATCAGATTTTTTTTCTGTTTGTCAGTTTGTGTCAGTATGCCTGTCTCTCTTTGTCTCCCTCTGTCTCTCTGTTTTTCTCTGTCTCTCACTCTGTATGTCTCTTTCTGTCCCTCTCTGTATCTCACTCTGTGTGTTTCTGTGTGTCTCTATGTCTCTCTGTCTGTCTCTCTGCCGGCTTCTCTATCTCAGCCTCTCTCTGTCTCTCATTCTCTCTGTATCTCTCACTCTGTATGTCTCTCTGTGTCTCTCTATATATACAGACACACACTAATTAAATTACGCTGAAAGTGTTAGACGCTTTTAGCAGGACCTTTAAGGTGAACATACATATTTTCCTTTGAATTATTCAGTTGTCTGGCATTTTCTTTAATCTATTTCGTTGATAGGTTATATCCGTTTTATTGTTATTCGCTTTATCCATTTATAAAAATATAACAATTCATTTGAAGTAATTTATCTCAGGTAAAAACCCTTGCAAAAACAACATAAGAGGACACTGGATCCCCATGTTTATTTTATGGACGACTGGCATGCAAACAATTTAATACCTTTGTTTTTTATATGCATTAAAAGATTTATTAATTTTTATTATGTTATGTTATAAATTATATATATATATATATATATATATATATATATATATATATATATATATATATATATATATATATATATATATATATATATATATATATATATATCTATATATATATATATATATATATATATATATATATATATATATATATATATATATATATATTAAGTTGCGTGTTAAAGTCAAACGCTTTGTCAAAATATGAATATATGATTAAGCCTGGAACTTCGGTGCTTGTGTTTTTATGATATATTCATCACGTTAACCTTCCTCCTTCCTACTTTCATACTCTGCACACAACCATTTCCGACGATTAAAGCTATTTTTTAAAATAGTTTCTGATGCAAAGTTTCAAGAATATTTTAGAAGGATCTGCAGAAATAAGATAGTATTGAAATGGCTTTAAAGGACTGGCACGAGTTGATACTTATTATAGAAAATTAGGAACAGTATTCAATTTTATGGACGAATATGCCACCGAACTGTGCGTTATATTTAATTTAAGTTTGTATATAATATAAAATTGTTTTAATATAAATTTGTTGTTAAAATCTATTTTGTTGACACATTCAACACAGGTAAAACACATTCGTTAATACATTTTCTTCTATTTAACATGTACATTTAATGCAGACTCATTATAAAGAAGAATCTGTGATTGTCATATAAACCAATTAGATCACTAGAAAGTAACTAAATATAACATTTTACTTTGGGGTGCATTTTTCTGATTCAAACAGCCAGGACCTTGTTGAATTACAAAATATGAATTCAGTTATTTTTAAAAGAGAAACTCGTACGTGTAAGTTTATGTAACCTGTTTTCTTTACGCTCATTCAATCAAGATGCGATACTATATTTTATTATTAAGTCTATATTTAAGGTAACTCCAAAATTTTTGGATTTAATATAATATGTTGTGAAATAGTTATGCATAATAAAAATATTATTCAGCTGTGCATACAACAGGGGTAGACATGGATTACATAATTTGAATATTGAACCCGAGTCCTTTAGATCTTAATCTGAATATTTAAAATATTGTGTCTAGAAGCTGATTTAAGAATTTGAAAAAAGCTATTGTTATAAAAGCCAACATAATTTTATTGCAACTGTTAACATGTACACAATAAAATCAACTTTTAATAAGGACAATTTCCCTCCAAAGCAGCATATAAAAACAGTAACATAGTTTAAATATTTATAAATGTCATTTTATTCAAAAGTTTAAAGTCATTGCAAATAACATACGATGTCATTGTTTTAAAAAAATATTGCACATGCAACATAGTGTTCCTATCTCTTTAAAGTTACAAACAATAAAACCAACTAATACTGTTAAAAGACTTACTGCACATGAACTGGTCTGACATTATCTCCAACAATCTACTGCAAAAATCGACCAAAGATATATTACGGTTTTTGTCAATTCAGTTACACGGACCACCGCAACTTTACCCTTTTTCCATGAGGCCACCATCCGGAAATTATATCTTATAGAGTAGTTGAAGGTTCTTTCAAAACTTAACTATAATAACAATTGTGTACTACAAAACCAATTATGGAATAGAAATAGAAGAATACTGTACAGAAAAAAATGTCACAAAGCGTTTAATGCAGTCAAACAAGAGCACAGGAATGAGGACACATCTTATTTGCAATACATTTTTGACAATTTTTCAAAGACAATTTAACATCGTTGACAATGTTCACATAATTAGTTTATTTCCTTCAGCTTAACTAAAAAGGCTGTGAACAGTTTTAATCAGAACGTTTGAACATTTGATGCAATGCATATAGTTCACATAAATAAGAAAAAATACCCATATTCATAACCACATAAAAACTGTAAATGCACAGTAAAGTTCATCTTTCAATTAATGATTTCGTACACTAATTAGGTATAGGAACGACTTTTTGAAAATAAAATAATTTCATTGATCTTATAGCATTTATTTGTAGCTATGGATGTGAGAAACTCAATAAAAAAAATTTCATCAAATTCCATTAATAAATGGCAAAGTTATGGTCACTTCTGTACCATCATATAGGCAAGCCATTGTCAACGTTTTTTTTAAAAAGTAAGAAAATTTGGTTCCCAACATTTAAATTGATACATTTTTATGAGGAAAGGCTGTTTTGGGTTGAAAGCTTTGCATATTCGTAATTTCAGTTGAAATAACACATTTTTTGTGAAAACAGTATGAAATTTTAAGAAAAAAATGTGAAACAAGTATCATTATCATTCACAAAATAAGCAAAAATATGACCACCAAGACAATCAGAAACATTTCTTTCTCAGAAATTTATGTTATTTGCTTTTTTTTGTAGCATGTTTGTGATTACACAAAATATAAACCATTTTATTCCTATTAATCCAATTTTATTGTGTAATATTATCACCTACAATATATATATTTATAATATATTAAATATATATAATAATGTATAATATATCATGACATGAAACAAGGCTCTGGTCAGCAAAGTATTAGCTACTTAAGTGAAGTTTTGTTAAACTTATAAACTGCTTAACTCTTCTAAATCTACACAAGGAGAAAGTATATTTTCAGCAAGGATTTTAAAACTTAACACAAAGTTCACTGTTTACAGGTATACTTAAGCCGAAGATTCAAACTATCAAGATTCAAGTACACAAGTTTATTAATCTCACTTACAGTTTAACTCTTTTTCTTTTAACTAGTTATGTCAAAGATGCAAACTGTCAATTGTTGTCATCTGCTTCAAGGAAAAGCCTAAGTCAACACATATTCTTCAATGTTCAATGGTTTACTTAAGTCCACCATCCAAACTGATCTGAACTGATCAAAGTTTGTTTTACTATAGTCAAAACACAAACCATGTCAATATTCTCAAACACTCCTCAGCACAAGTTCATTGGTTATTAGTAATTTCTTAATACTAATCATTATTTCAACAAGTTTTTTAATAATGGTCTTGTTTTATTGGTTTACACAAGCCAATGATCCAATCTGATTCAATTCTTACTAAAGTCAAAGATGCAAACTATTTCAGAAGTACATTTTTGTTAATTTCCTCTACACTGACAAGTTAACCTTTTACTGGTTTGCACACTTGTGATGTAAGGAAATGTCTTATTTATCTTGCTGACAGATTAGCAATTTAAAATGTAACATTAATTATTCAATTGTATTTATTTACAAATAAAAGCATTATTTTACTAACTAAAAACCTGATAAATAAAATACTGCAATACCTATTATTTCTAAATCTTTATTCACATATTCTTCCAAAAGATTATATGTGTACACATTTTCATCATTTTCACTGTCAGAAATCTGAATAAAAAAAAAATAAAAAAGCTAAAAGGAGGGGAATAGGTGAGAGGAGGTTGTCGAGATGATGCTTTGTAAGACTAAGTTTAAATTAATCAAACAGGTCATTGACAAAGAGCTGTGGTGAAAAAAATCACCAAAATCAACATTTTACATATTCCATGTAACAGTTTGTTGATTGACACAATAGATATTAATAATCAGGAAGAGTAGTTTGTGTTTTTATTTCGGGATAAATTTCACGGGAAAAAGTTACCTAGACACCGGTAAAATAATCATATGTTTTTGCATAATATCATTTGTTTGCATCTTCAATACTCAAATATGTGCTATATAAATCAGTAAAGAATTCACTCATAACCATTGTCTCCTCTAGGAATCCTTTTAAATATGCAATGTGAGGCACATACGCACATAAAATTAAAATCTTTGCAAAATCACCGGGTAAAAAGTTATGGCTACACCGGCGGACGAAAACAAATATAAGAGTCTACAGTGTGGTTGAAATTAATTAGCATACGGATTGGCGGTATCGAAAATAGTTGCAAATACAACTGATAATAGTTTAAAAGGGTATTGAGCATAGGAATATGACCGTTTTTTGAGAAAAACGCCATTAAATCAGTTTTTATTAATTTTAAGAAAAAATTACTTATAGTTTTAATTAAGTGGCAATGATCCGATCTCACTCAAAATTTTTGGTCATGTCCACGGAACATTCCTTAAACTGGTTTAGTAAGTTTTTTTGCTAAAGCAGACCATTTTCATAGCGTAAAAGAGCGTAATCCAAACACACTATTTCGGAACCAAAAAATGCGCCGTGACAAGGGCAACGGGAAGAGTTACCTCCCCTGCCGTTCCTATCGCTACACTAATACAACAGCGCTATGACGTCGGCAAATGTCGATGTTTAAGTATTAACTTAACATTTACGAAATATGATCAGTTTTACATTCGGGCTGCCTAAAATTAGCTTTGGTGTCGAAACCTTCAAACTTAAAAAATAAGTAACATATGAAACGGTTAATATTTTTCTGATAAGGTTGTTTCATATACTAAGAAAAGAAAATGCAATAGTTTAAATAAGATTTTTGGATATTCCCTTGAGTGTGCATATACTTGAAAAGCACTATACTAGTGCAAACGACCTGTTCTTCAGTCGTAGATTCGCTCAAAGAATAGACAACAATATTTAGATTACACAAATAGTTGTGCTCACATATCATTTTAATTCAGTCGAAGAAGAGTAAACAAAAACCAAATTCATAAATTCTCTTAATAGAGGATTCTTTACTGCTGTACTTTATGAGAAATTTAAAATGTACGAATATATTAACAATAAGATAGATTGTAAAGTTTTACTGCAAGGAACATTTCTATTAGTAAACGTACAGCTCGTAACGGTTATCGATGATAATGATCAATTAACGGCTCTGTAGACATGCCAACGTCGCTTGTATATAACTTCAGCCCTAAAACATAGCATCACCGACATTCGTTTCAACTTCAGCCTTAGCTCGGTTTAAAATCACATAATCGGAGTTTTCATTTTGACCACACCGAAAGTGTTACATCCAGCGGGTACGTCTGTCATTTGACCGCCCTGTCGCTGCATGCCGTCCATTATCATGTATTCCTGTCGCTGCATGTCGTCCATTATTATGTATGGGTCGTCGTGGTTACTCAGTGTGTCGTTATCTGGCCGAACTTGGTTCATATATTGGTGGTCAACAACTTGTCCAACCGACCCTTTCGCAACATCGTCTTTAGTGGACTTCTGAGTCTTGTTGACGGTAATGTATTGATTTGGTCCGCCGTTGGAGAAATACGTCACCAAGACGTCGTAACAAAACCTGAATTGTTCCTGAGGTGAAGATTAAAATGGGCGGTTTTAGTGATTAAAGTAACAGAGAATTAAAATGCGATGTTATAATCAATCATTGCTTGCCGTTAATTAGTTGAACCCTTTATAACATTTTACATAAGATTAGAATATAATTATATTTCTAAATAAAACTAGTTGTCAAGTCAACATACAATGGTACGATTCTCTTTCCTTAAAAACTGCCTGTCAACCAATGAGAAGCGTTAACATACCAAATATCAGCAGTAATCTTATGCAGGTCAAAAGATAGATTCTGTGAGTAATACCTTGATTAGATTTTGTTTATATGTATATATATATATATATATATATATATATATATATATATATATATATATATATATATATATATATATATATATATATATATATATATATATATATATATATCTATATATATCTATATATATATATATATATATATGTGTGTGTGTGTGTGTGTATATATATATATCAGTTTGCAGACGGCCTGTGGTCTCTCAAAAGTCGATAATTTGCAAGTGAAAAAAAGACAGCTAAGCAATATATAATACAATAATGTTATATACCAGAGAGCCGATTGCAGACGGTCTGCGAACCATGATGCGATAGACGGTGGAGACAACGTCAACGAAATGCTCGTGGTCAGCCTTCTCCAACATAACGTAGAGTGCACAGAAGAGACCAGTCTGGTCCGACCCATTCCTGAAATAAAAGTACTAAATTGAAGTGAAGTGCAGTACAATAGAGTGTCATAGATTAAAAATGCTATAGACAAAACTCTTCGATACATTCATTTTGAAGATCAAATTTATGCCATAGTTATTTTTTTTCAATTGAAACAAAGGGTTTAACGCATCTGTTTGCTAATCTTTTGCTAGATTTTAAAATAGACCAATCAGATTCTTGTCATTTCCCCCAATTCAAATGTATGTGCGTTCGTGTGTGTATGTGTGCGTGTGTGTGCATTTATATTCGATCATCTCATTTAAACAAGCTCCAGAGACGGTAGTGTTTTTTTTATATTATTAGCTCTATTCACTTGCTAATCTATTTATGACAATAGTATATTACGTATATTATGAATAAGTGGAGAGAAGATGTAATAATGCTCACGTACAGGCACTGGACAAGCAGCTGTCGAGCCGAAGGACGAGCCATGTGACTCCTTGTAAAGATGAGCAGGTCGAGGAAACTGTCAATAGTGGGGAGCTTAGATGGCTCCCTCCAACATGTGTACTGGATCAGGTTCACCTCGAGCTGTTCTTTGCTGTTCTTCTAAATACAAATCAGTTATATCAATTGTTATTGTTATAAATTGTACTTAGTTTAATCATATTTTTATAGTCAAATAGTTTTACTTTAATAAATCTATTTCGGATGTCCAATTTCTGGATAAAGCCAGTTACATGTACTAACTGTCTGGAGCAATCCGCAGTAAATGGTATTGCCCTGGAACTCATTGTTCATCGAGACCTCGAACCAGGGACCTTTTTAACCGGAATGTTTGTTTGTTGGGTTTATCATCCCATCAACAGTATTTCAGATATCTGGAGATGGTGTCCTCCACTTTAAGCAGATAAAGCGCTTCCTTTACTGTGTATGTGGACACCTGGCATGATACCACACCCAGTCACATTATCCTGACACCGGGTCAACCAGTCGTGGCATTCCCCTTATATTTGCTTGAGCGTTAGCAGGGGAACTATACCACAAACATTTTAACGACTTTGCTATGTCGCGGCCGGGGATCGATCCCGGGGCATCCCGTACCTGAGGCCGACGCTCTACCGATTGCGCTACCAGGTCCGGTAAACCGGAATGCAGCATTTACATCACTAGCCCAGAAACGCACAGTACGGAATGTTACTTTATGTTTTAATATGGACTATTGTTTAAATGAGTTTATCTTCGAATCTCATCTACCCTGTAAGTCAACCATGTAATAGTTATTGCAAAGTAGTCGGGGAATTGTGTGTCTCTGCTGGTGGCGCCTGGTTTACATTTGTTACTATGTTAAAGACAAAATTCCATCAGCATCTTTGGTCAAATATTATACTAAAAATTGGAACTATTTATCTATTAAAATAGAATATGCAGTAATGTTATCTAGATCAAAGGAATAGAAGAAGAAATGCAAAGACATTTTTATTTGACTCGAAGGTTTCTTGTATAACAGTCGAATGCTCTAGTGCATGCGCCACTTATTGGTATAAACATAATTTTAATATACACTTCGACTATTCTTTATCAGCACCATTCAGCTAATTCTATGTTATTACATTGACGAGTTGCTTATTGGTTTATTTCGATTTATTCGGACTCATAGCGGGATCAATCACTATTGTTTCAGTCTGCTGTGCCGTATAGTTATTGCTTTAAACAGCTGTGTACTAAACGCGTTGTTTCGTTAGGTTAGTGTAGTATTAGATGTTTCTATGTGTTGATCGAAAATATATCGATATACCTTCACTGGTCTCGCAAGCACCAACTTCCGGTAGACATACGACGGGTGGATCTGGACCTCATTAATGGAGACAACCACATTATCGTACTGTTGGGCTTTTTCCCAATACATACTTATTGTCTAAGAGAAACAATAAAACAAATAAAACATTACATTTTTTATAATAATAATTGAAATTAATATACCCCATGTTTGTTAGAATCCCATGATAAATCATCTTTTCAATTCTATATTATAGTATTGTACTAGCTTCATCGATATAAAAATTGTGTGTATTTTAATCCATGTATAATTAACAGGTTTCAAAATAGATGATTTCTTATACCACTGATTATAAATGTGCTTAGTCATTCATATTTAGACCCACTTTGTCTTTAAATACGATGACATACTTTCAATGTCGGTGATGTCTGATTACAGGTGTTAATATGTCTTTTAATGGGCTTCATTTAAACAACCTGGTTAAGAGTCAATGAATCCGTTTTCAAATGAGTGAAAATTGAAAGGGCATTGTTATAGCATCTGGGACACATCTATTTAATTTCTGGGCCTAGCCAGTAAGCAACAGTTTTGAGGCCCCAATAATCTCAGTGATTGGGTTGGGTTAAGGGCATTAAATCACTTAAAAAATGTATCTGCATTCATTTCAGAATGAAGCACACATGCACACAATTATTGCTTAATGGCTCTTTCCACAGTGATTTCCAACATTGTCTCATCTTGGTAGGACACCAAAGAATGTCATTTGAATACATTTAAATAAAACGTAACGTCCCAAATGGAATAATTGTTTTGCTTATAACTAACAATTCGCACGAGATTTAATTACAAATGTCTTAATTAATGATTTACTTTCTTTTTTAAGATTTAAATCTATAAAATGAATCGAAAAGTGTAATAGCGCGGTTGATTCTAATCAGCAATAGGCAACAAAAAGGTTAAAGACAACGTAAACCCAGTGTTTACTACAGCGTCACTTTTTTTACAGAAAATATGAACTTGACACATTTTGTCAAGCCCACTGTGTTATTGTCAACATACCGAGTCGGTTATGTCTGCAGGATTCAGCATGACAATTGTGGTGCACTTCTTTTGTAGAACCAGTTCACAGAATTCTCCAATGGTCTGAGGGGACGGCATTTGCGTGCTCACCAAAGCCGCCTCTTTGACGTATGACTGCAATAACAGTCATAACATGCATTTGTACTTGTATCAATCAAGACTTCTATCAATCATGGTTATTTTCCTAAATGGCAAGAACATACGACAAACGAGCACCGGATACTTACGAATTAGTTATTTAAACATGCATGTATACTATCATGTCATTTGTATATAAAATAACACCCATCAGTAAGACTACTTAATATTATGAATGTCTCTTAAACTGTAAGTGTTCTGAAACGGTATCTTACATCAAGCTGTACAGCATTGATATACTGAACATCAAGCAATTCCGGCATAAAACGGAGATCTGAAACAAAAGTACATAAAATGCTTTGAACGTGGTATAACTTATAATTTAAAATTAAATACAATCCTTGTTATTGATCTTAATATAAATACAATAATTTGTACTCAGATAAAATATGAAAGTGCTTTTAAACCAGATATAAAATGCCTCCATAAAATATATAATACATAAAAAGGAAAGATATGTGAAGATAGACCGCGTTAATGAGGCTTAACAATACTTACTTACCTTTCTTCTGTTATATAAAAATTATAATTGCGGTGAAAGCACGCTATGGTTAACCAAAGACCGCAGTGGCGCAAGATTAGAAAATAAATTATACAAGATATAACATGACAGGTAAAACACAATATGCGGTGGTGAAGTTATAATTAATACAATAAAATAGTTGGTCACATCTGAATGAGAATAAGCTTTAGGAACATAAAACACAGATATAATTTCCTTTCCATTTCCCTTTTCTGACATATTCTGACATTCAGAACAGTTGACAACCTAAAAATTTACTTAAAAAATTAATTTAATTTAATTTAACTAACAATTAAACGGCAATGTATGTAATCCATTAAAATAGCTAACAAAATGTGGGTACAACCACATACGCACCGCAATGCCAACATACTTATTACATGTACATTAATCACACAGGCATGTTTTTCGCAAAGACAGGAACTCCACCTTATGTGACTACAAACCGATGGACTATTTGTGGGTGTCCCAAACTTGGCAGTATATTATGTGTTTGATCAATATTGTCAAGAGGCAATAACTACCCGGTATGTCACTGGTGGGTCGGTCCTTCTTCTCTTGTACCGCGTTAAGTGTGGCAATCAACTGATCGTGGATCGACAAGCATCTCTTTACGTCCTGAATTTATTTGACATGTGAAATAGATATTTGGTTTATATCAAAAATTAACTTACAAACATGGAGTGAATTAAAATAGAAAATAACAACGATATGGATGCTTCTGTGTGTTCCGTAGCTACTATAGGAGACCGCTGCCGCCGAAGTGCCGCAAGTGTACGTGTGCTGGAATAGTAGCTTGCAAAACCACATGTCACACATAGACACGCACACGCACGCAAATACGCACACAAGCGCGCACGCACACACATGTACATAAATATATTTATTCACACGGGAGACATTTCAAAGTAATCTTAAAACTTAGAGTAATGTTCCTTGCTAAAATAAGTCTTGAAAATGTGTTATGTATACCTCATATATCTTGCGGATGTTGCTTCTTCCATCCTTTCGAATCCTGTTAAGCTTTCTCACGACTCTATCAATCTCATCCCGAGGTACCATTCCAAACTCAAACGTCACGTAGTGGGCAAGAACTTCGTACAAGAAGCCGTAGGTGGCCTGTTTGGTAAAACAAACTGCGCTGACTTGTTTGGTTTATTCATAAAATACACAGTAAACTGTTTCTACTAAGCTTTTGTGTACATGATACAGTCTCAGTGTTTCTTTAAGAAAATAAGTCAAACACATATTTTCCGACGTAAAGTATACCAAAAGTCCAGCCAAACCTGGACCAAATCATTTGTTCAATTATGGTACACAGTATGCTTTGGAATTTCCATATCAGCTTAATTGCTTCGATTCTTCTGGCTGCGCATACGATATTTTTATGTATAATGCTGTTACTGTAGGAGAAAATAAATAATTACTAAGAGGTTTGTGCTTTATAACAAGAAAACATGTGTGCACCGTATCTTTCCATGTTTATAACATTAAACAGTGTTTTTCGTATGCAAAATGGGGATTTAAACAAAACATAGTACATATTACATACTATATCACTGAAAGCAATAAGAAGCTTTAAGTATCACCCTTATTTTAACAGAAATGGCAGGTCTATGTAACGAAACCTATAAGCGCTTGGCTTATTAATAAACCCGTTGACAGATTATTAATGGTTGAATATTGCTGATTGAAAAAAAGCTCCTTTATATTTGGGTATACCTTTATCAAGTTGTGAGTAATTCGCAAAAGTCAATATGCATTTGTTATGCATAAGGTAAGATTACATCGTACCTTTCGACCAACCATGTCGACTTGCTGCTCCCATAGTGACGTATAGTATACCACTGATACCAATTAGTTGCTTGAAGTCTAACTCTTATTTACACAGTAATGGCAGGTCTATGTAACGGAACCTATAGACGATTGTCATAATGATAAACTCGTAGACAGACTATTACTTCCTGACTATTACTGACTGAGGAAAGCTTCTTTATATTTGGGTATACTTATACCAAATTGTGAGTAATTCTTGAAAGTCAATATGCATATGTAATGCATAAGGTAAGATTACGTCGTACCTGTCGACCAACCATGTCGACTCGCTGCTCTCGCAGTGACGACACTAGCTGACAGACATCTACCTCTTTAGTGTAGGCAAGTTTGGACACAGCTATGTCCAGGGCTATAAATAGACCGGTCCTTTCGGAGCCATCACTTGATGGAGAAACAAAAATAATTTCTTAGAAAGCTGGTTAAAAAACTGGTTAAAGTACAGTACCACGTAGCACTGGAAGAATATGGATATTGTATTGTTCGGGCACTCATTATGGTGTCTTTTTTAATAAACTCACACCACTTGTAGTATTTCCTTTTATAATCAAATATGCATCTTTTAAAGCAGGATGTAGAAATTAATGTGCACATTTGATGATTTTGTTCTGTTTCAAGATTTTAGCTGCGGGACTTTGCCTTTCATGTCACAATAAATCATAGATAAACGTAGAATTATTTTTTTTATTTTTGTTAATTGGAATCAGTAATTTGTTACATCGACAGATTCCAGTTTAAAATAGTGACTCTGCTAACAAAGTGGAGAAAAACATAAACGTAATTAATAAAATAGAATATCCCTGGCGAATAACCACTTAGGAGCACCTACGTGCAGTGCACAACGATTGGTCCCCGGTTTGTCATCGCGCGGTACTTGTGCAGAAATTCAGCTACTTCCACAGCAGACGGCTGGTGCCCAGCGTCTGCCCAGCGCAGGAACTGGAGCTGTGTCACATGATTACTCTTCCGGTTCTAGAAAATTAGGTATATAGCAACACATTCTACAACAAGATATATTTTATTATACAGACACGTTTTTAATAAAAATAATGTATACGAACAGAACAGAACAATATATCATCTATCATCTAGCAAATGAAAGTAAAAGCTGACTTTAGGACGCCCTCTTATATATATATATATATATATATATATATATATATATATATATATATATATATATATATATATATATATATATAAAGAGAGAAAGACAGATGAATGGATGGATTGATGGATGTGGATGGATAGATAAATAGATGCTAAATTTATCCCCTCTAATCCTACTCCACAAATCCCTCCAGTACTTACCCTTAACAAAGCAAATAATTGACATTTAAATGCAAAATTTTTTGACATTGAGATTACTTTTTCCAATCACAACGTCTGTACTAAAATCGATGACGAGAGAGAGTATTTCACATTCAGTATTGTGAATTATCTATTCATTGATGAATTCACCTCGTGCTATGGTATTTGTATATCCCAAAATACATGGTAAATAGGAAAATGTCCTATAAAAATCACCACAGATATTTAAATCTAAATTACCTAAAGACAAAGGCAAACTAGGTAAATGTAAATTTGACAAAAACACAGAGACGAGAAATAACCCACGAAAAGAAAAACCCCGAAAAGGCACCACAGCCTACTGACCGTTCCAAGGCGGTAACTGTTTTGGTGTGTATTGTCTCTGTGTTGTTAGTTTTACATTTACATGCTTTTGTCTTGTGGTAGTTCAAATTTTAATATTTATGGCAATTCTCACAGGACCGATTCCTATTTTCCAATTTATCAAAAAACAGTAGCAATTGTGAGATCCCATCAAGTAGATATTGAAACAGACTGGACATCGAGGGGAAACGGGTGCGGAGAGGGGAAATCTCTTTCATAACAGGTATCAAAATTTGGAATTGGGGTTTAGCTTTTTGTTTTGATTCGTTCCCTTTAAATAACTTGGTAGGCGACACAACTATGCTCATCATAGTGTCGTTTAACTGTTATTGATGTGGAACACCCTGATAAAGGTTTTGAACAATCCCACGGCGCAACATAGATCAAGTAGAGGAACATCCCACAATAATTGGAATATGTATGGATTTTTTGTGATATTTATTTGACAAGCAAATTTAAGCAACGGATTAAGCTTTGGTATGTTTTAATTTGTGAAGTAAAAACTCTTTATCTCTAAGCTATAGTACGCCAATGAGATACATTAATGAGTAGTCTCCCATTGATAATCCAGAAATGCAAGTTGGTCCTTTCATTTGTTTTACTCGGTTTTAATGCTTGTGCTCTTTGGAGTGTATGTTGACTTTTCTGCTTTTTTTAATAATACTCAGGTTAACCATCATCAACAAAGACTTCCATTTTCTTTTCTTTTTAAAACAAATCTCTATAAGTTCTTAATTGGATTTTAATCTTATATTTATGCAAAAGTAAGAAATTTCACTATTTGTAATTGCAATATCTACTAAGAACAGATGGTCAAGTCCAAGAATTCCAACTAAAAGGGCCTACCTACTGTTTTGAATACCTCGGATATTAACTAACAAGGAAGAAAATTTCCATTTCGCCAATGTACCCCATTGTTGGCAACTTTGTACTATGTGACTTTGGTCCGGACAATTTGGGATTTCTTTACGGGTTCACATATCTTTACATTTCCATAACTAACAATTGTTGTTTATGGCATGCTAGACCAAGAAAAAAAGATGTTTGACTACAATAACAGATACGTTCACAGGAACTGAAAGCAGAAAATATAATAGCAACAACTATAGCTTACCATGGTTATCTTAATATCTCGTATAACAAAATCGGTAAAGTATGATTCTTTCTCTAGCTTTACAGTCAGTGTGTCGTATTTTTCCACAGCTCCTTGCTCCGGCCAATACTTCTCCACTTGTGAGAACTGCAATGATGCATTTTGTAAAGTTAATTGCTGTATCTTGGTTTTACTATCATATAAATCATACGGCCAATACTTCTCCACTTGTGAGAACTGCAATGATGCATTTTGTAAAGTTAATTGTGACTTGTATGGACCATTGCTGTATCTTGGTTTTACTATCGTATAAATCATAGGAGCAACCTAAAATATTGCTTTCTTGTCATTTATATAACTTTAAGACCTTTATTGAAACTTTGTGATACAAATGCTCTCTATAACCAAGTTTTAAGATGATATGTTAAACGAAGAGTGGGTTGTAATATACACAACCTTTCTCATCTCTAAAATTCTATCACTCCAGAAACACTACTTCTAGTACCTGAAACAACAACTACAACAACAACAACAACTACTACTACTACTACTACTAATGATAATTTTAACAATAAAATATTAATAATAGTAATCAATAATAATAATAATAATAATAATAATAATAATAATAATAATAATAATAATAATAATAATAATAATGCATGTAATAATTAATAACACATTTCATGATAATAAATAAATTAATAATAGTAATATAGTAATAGTAAAATAATCCACATCATTATCATCCTATGATTATTTTTAAAGTTAACTGTTTTGCTAGTTAATTAACTGTCTCATCTATGTAATGTTATTGTTTTGAATATTTGAAACACTTACGCCATCTTTCGGAATAACAGTCATCATGACGATAAGCTCCACTTCCTGCTGCACCAACATTCGCCAGAAGTCGTGGGCTGTACTATGTGCGGGGCCTTAAGAAAAAACATGACATAATAGCAATCTTTTTAATACACCAACTTATTCAAAGGAAATGTTTAAGTGTGAGTTCTAAAGCAGTAGTCGTTCTGATGCAAGTTTTCATGCTAGTAGGTATCTCAATCCACTTGTAAAAACACTTTTTTGAGAATCTGCACACGCTCAAATTGTTACTCTCAAAATACTTTTTACAGGGACAAATTACATTCTTTCATTTTATGTAACAAGCCTAATTGTAATACCCCTATCAACTGGCAAGATTATCGTAGTGCTATATAACAGTGTTAAAACCTGTATGTTCTGAGCAATTCCAAATGTGCACTGGAGAAAAGTCTCAACTGAGAAATGTTTCTGCAAGTGGGCCTGGATGTCAAAGAACAATCTTGATGTTGATAGATACATGTGAGCTTACTTTCAGTCACTTCCTTTTAATCAAGCTTCATTTAAAGGGATGTTTGTT
Source organism: Sinonovacula constricta (assembly GCA_007844125.1). Classification (NCBI taxonomy): domain Eukaryota; kingdom Metazoa; phylum Mollusca; class Bivalvia; order Cardiida; family Solecurtidae; genus Sinonovacula; species Sinonovacula constricta. The sequence goes on along the minus strand of CM017560.1, from coordinate 34,111,151 downwards.
GGTGACAATTATATCACATAAAACAATATTCTGTCTGTTATTGTCCAATGATTTGTAATGTACGTAATCTATGTTGTCATTAGGGATTGTTACGTGTATTTTCCTTTAATGGGCAGGTTTCTCAATTACATCTACATATAAACATAATGTTACACCCATTAACACTTCTTATCTGGTCATTTTTTCATGATTACAAAGTTCAATTTACGTCACCAACTACGTCATACCGCTTGGGCACTTTTTATTCAAATATGTCTGCTTTCTTTTCATTGCTTGCATTGGAGAAACCCCTCAGGAAGTGCGAGATTAGAGCTCTGTAAAACCGTTTTAAGCACACCACTAGGCCTCTTTTGACCTCTGACCGTTGAAAGCCGGTAACTGTTGGGTTTGCTCTTTTCTTTTAATGTCGTCACTTTTACAGTGGACTTGCACGTGGATACATTTTTAAATTTTGGTATATGTTGCATTGCTCATAGAACTGTGTTAATATGTCTGTAGCATTAGTACTTGAACTTATAAAAATCGTTACACTATTAGCGTGCTACTTTATTTACAATTTTCCTGTATGAAGGTAATCGATTGGCTTCGTATCTTCATAAATATTCTATCAAAAGTAGTGGATTATGAGCAAAAAAATTTTGTGATACATTATTGCATTATCTATTGTTTATCATAAAATTCTAGATGTTTACCTAGTCTTTTTGTTGCTGAATAAACTTAACATATAGTTTATATGTTGAATACCAAATTAGTAAAAAGCCTATCCGTTTTAGGTTTTGTTTGTTTTGTCTTAAAAATTTCTGCTTAGCCGAAAACTACATTTTCTGAAATAAATACAGTTACGATTTTGTTATCAAGATTTTTTTAAAAGCACAAATTCTTGAAAATGGGATTTATTTAGTTGACCTCGAAGTATTGTTCAATACGTCATTTTAGTTAAACATACCTTGGGCTGCAATGTAGCGCTTTGGTGATTTGTAGCCCTGAAATATGAATACAATTCAGAGCAACATACATTAGAGTACTAAATCTAAGGCAAAGAAACGATGCAATTATTTTGTATACTTATAGTATGTTAATAATAATATTTATAAAATATTTAAACACTGTTGTTACCTGAATATCGTATTAATATATTTTACTTGAAAAGTAGACAAAGTATCCCTGCCTCTAACACATTTATTTCATAAATGATAATACGTATATAATCAACTGCAAAGTAAAAGTATTTTGATTCTTTACAAGTGTGTTAACTTTTAAATCGGATGTGTTACTAATAGAAAAGAAACAAATGTGTCTAACCCACAATTAGACAACATCTTTATCTAATCGATTTATCTAATATATTTTTCTTTATTAAAAGTCATTTAGAGATTTGGGGCACGACTTATTTGTAAATAAAAACGACGTAATTACATTTATGTACGAAGCGTTGATATAGTCACTACTGGACTCGGTAGGGTCACGTGTCACTTTCTGTGGGATTATGATTACCCGGTTGTCATCGTCTGCAGATAATTATGAATAGGACATCATTAACATGGTAGTACACACACATCTATAGCAATAAGAACAAAACAATACTCGTCTCAAAAAGTATACTAGTGTAGGTGTGCTGGTGTTCTGCTTCTTCTGTCTCCCCCTGTTTAAAACTTCGAAATTCTAAGGCATGTCAGTGACTGAATTTTGGATATCACGATTTCTGCAAAAAACATCCTTTACAAATAGCAAACTAGGGTTTTCTGTCTTTTGCTGTGCTGTATTTATTATAATTTATAGTTTTTTTCTATTGAAATAACCTGGTTGAACATTTGTTCGATTAAATGTGCTTCAATGTATGCATTGATTAGTTAAATTGCTAATTACTACATATAACAACATTCACAGAATAGATTGAAATTCCATTTTAAATGCTGCTGGTGACAATAGCATGTGTACATGATTGCATAAAGGGATATCTTTGCACGTTTAGTGAATTTTTACATATAACTTTGAACTCACATGGATATATGCCGTTGTAGAAGTTTTTCATCTGATTGGTAAGATCTTTAGAATCCTCGTGCCGATTGGTTAGTCCTTTGGGTAGTTTCTGTGGTAAATAAAATACTTGTTGTTTGATTTTATTCTTTTTTAATGGCATAAGTTTCATTTATAAGTTAAATAGACTATTTAAATATACAATATGAATGAATGAATAAATAAATAAATTGACACGGCAAAAGGTTAACAAATGATGTTAATAAAATTACTGTTAAAAATCAATTAACTGAACAAAAAGTAACGATATGGAATATTGCTTTATTATTACGAGTCATTTTTTTGTTCTTGATTGGGATGTCATCTCATTTATTTGTAAGAAAATGATGACAATTAAACGCATAATTTTATGTACCTGGTATTCATTTATGAAACGAACTGTTCCCTCTTTCAAGAATGTGTCTAAAAAGTGTTCACAATCAATACGCGATGCACTATTCTGCATTTCATACATTTGTTGCCTAGCACCTGGGTTCTCGACGAAAATAATGCTATTCGCTGAAACAAACGAAAATAAAAGTGCAGTACATTCTATTAAACTTTTTAAGAGCAATTAGCCTGAACAGATTAAATGGAGGATCTGACAGGAGTCACCATTTTATACAAACATTTATTAAACGAGGAAAAGTACCTGATCCTGCATTGAACACTTGCTACAATATTAATGTTCTATACGATATATCGATCCATGCCTTTTTGCTTATAAATCTAATCAGTAATGTTCGTGGGAAGATACGTGTAAATCTGACTAAATCTTATACATTTTGGTTGTTTTTGACAGGCGATATAAATGCATAATTAAGTTATATATATGTATCTTCACATAAATTGTTTCAGTGTGTTCAGTATCAACATTAAAATAGAACTGAAATTCTTTGCACTTGCAATTGCTAATTTATTTTATAGCGATTACATGACAAGTATTAAAATATAATTTTAACATGATATCATTTAAAAGGCATTTTCTTAATAGATAAATATATAACAATCAAAAAGCAACTTAAACCATTGTGGATGTCAAAACCTTACATCTATCAACAATCTTGGGGCGGTCCGGACGCAGGTCAAATGAATCGCTCCTATTAATTAACATTTTCGACTTCCTGTCCACAATCTGTTGTCTGAAAATAGAAAAACAAAAACAAAAGGACATCTTATATATAATGTTTATATGAGGTTAGATAAACTACAAAAATATTTATCATTCAGAATAAAAAAAAGGTTCTAAACGTACATAAAAAGTTATTAACGATAAAAATAAATTATTATTTCGCGCGGAATTCATATAATGATATTTTGAATACTGTTTCTTCTACATGTATACTAAATGTCACTGTCACTTTATGATATTTTAGGAACCTTTTTTCATGTCTACACAATTACCTATCCATTTAAGCCTGTCTGTCTTACGACAAAAGTTCGACAGGTAGGACAAAAAAAGAAATAAGTCGGCTTGTCTAAAATACTGTTTAGTTATAAACATCAAAGTGGCCCCCGTAACACTGCCATAATCTAACGCTACTAGTGCCAAAATTGGCATTATTCAAATACGGTGTCCAAGATGTTAATACCTCATAAAGGGAGGAATTTGTCAACTGCGAAGTGGCCACTGATTTTTATTGAGAACACAGGACGGATGCATATTTATACATTTGCATAATCCATATAACAGATGTATACCTACTCTTTCCACTTTCCAAACAGAATCAACAGAGGCACCACAATCACAACAAATGCACCACATCCGATGGCAACATATATCCAGACGTTGTCCGGACATGCTGAAATGTTTGGTAAATATAAAAAATACAACAGCACAACTGTATCTGATTTTTGATTCAGCAATTAGATCCTTATCCAATATCAATATGACATGATAGGTATACTTGAACAAGCAACCCTGTTAAGGGATTCAAGGCAAGGTTATATAAGATTTTAATAGAGTTTAAATAATATCTAGGGATCGCTTTGAGTTAGTCAGTAGAGGCTACAAAGGCAACTCTTTTACTGGTAACATTATTAAAAACACAGTTGCGATATACGAATTAATTAAGCAGAAAATGTATGATCAGACATGCCTATCAATCTACAAAGGAAAACAGGATAAACTATGCAGACAAAGGTATACAATACAACAAGAAAGGAAATAAGAGTTCTAGGTAAACACATCATCACATCAGATGAAGAGCTGTGTTTCTATAAGGAATAAGTATATAGGGGGTAAATAAGCATGTAAGCATTTTTCACAAATAGAAAATATAAGTTATACTCACGTTCGTCACACAAGTCACCAATGAAGCAATATACGCACCCAAAAGTGCAGAAACCGGTGGAGAAATCACATATGTTATTCATACAATTGAAGCTGCAATTCCGATAACACAGTCGATCAAAATATCCGTCTGTACAACCGAGCGTGCAGGACTCATAAGCTCGATCGCAAGTGCGATTTAGACAATTTGGAGCGCATGGATGTTCGCAAAAGTCTCCGTGCCAGCCGTCAACGCATCCTAGAAGACAGGTTCCATCTTCTCTTACACAGTGTTGATCTAAACAAGTAGAGCTGCATTTTTTACTGCAGTCGAGCCCATTCAGGGACGGTTCTTTGCATCCTTCAATACATTCACCAGTTTCCTGCACACACGTGCCATTCGCACACCCATCGGAACAATTTTGTTCGCACGTTTCCGTCCAAAATGTGTCATTCACACAGCCGTTGTAGCAGTGACCATTTGTCGAATTGCAGGTGTCAATTGAGCCATTTAGGGAGACACAATTTTCTGAACAAAGTCGGTCGCATTTAGGGCCATGGAAGCCTGGATTGCAGCCGTCCGTACAAGTACATTCATGATTACAGACACCATTCTTGCAATTGGAATTACACGGTTCATTGCATCTACATCCGCACTTGTCTTTGAAATAGCATCCTTTAGTGCAACAGCCTACAATGTAGTAGAGTGTTATATTTTCGTGAATTTCATTTTGAGGTCAAAGAAGTTAAACTGAAATATGTTGTCAATTGTTTACAATCTAAAAAGGTTTTGTGTCATCTCGTTTTAAATGTAGAAACCAAATAAAAAGGATAAGAGCTTTGCAAGGATTTCTTATAAAGTTAGAAATATATACAACAATTGGAACCACACGTTACACTGCATTTATATCTGCACTGGGGTTACAATTGGCATTGTTTAGTGTCACAGTCTTCAAAGTAGGAGAGTGTTATGTTGTTCTTTTTTTCTCTAGAAAAATAGATCTAAGTGTTTACTTCGATGGGAGTATTTTGTGGCAGTTTCTTAAAAGTTAAAATGATGTGTCTATATACAACTTGTTTGTATAAAGGAAGTATATATCAGTAATACAACATTACTGGTCATGGAAATGCCTTGCGTAAAAAGAGACATTTTCCTTGTAATATGTGTACAACATTGTCATCACATGCATTTAGGCGACATGACAGATTAATTTGCCCTTGTCATGGGTCTAGAATGATGAGGAATAACCTAGCTTTCTAAAATGATTGTTAATTTATATTTTTGCTGATTTTGAATTTTCATAATGTTAAAAGTTAACATTTTCAGACCAGGAGTTTAGAAATGGACTATATGTTTGTAAGGTTCGAGACATATGTGTGCGTTGTTTTGTCCAAAATGACAATTTTATGACAGAGGGTAGAAGGGGTTATAATGGATAAGGAAGTTACATGGGAAAATGGATGACACGTGGGTATAAACATATGTAAAATATGTATGTAACAAAAATCGTTCACATTTTTTGCTAAGATTTATATTCTAGACACATTGAAAACAATTTGAACATTTTAAATACAGAGGAAAATGGGTGAATACACAAACTGGCACATAATTATATGGATGCTGTATAGCATTGTAGAAATACAGATAAAAATGGGGTAAAACACAAAGTGGCATATTATTGTGTGGATGTTGTATCTCACTGCAGAAATACAAAGGAAATGGAGGATAACACAAAGTGGCATATAATTATGTGTATATATCGCTCTCAATTTTTCCACCTAGTTTCAAAATGTTGAAAATCAATTAAAACAAATTAGAATGTGAAGATTTTCTAGTACAAATGTTAACATATCACAGATACGATTTGAGTCGTAATTTTGTTTCCTTATTAAGAAAATAGCGAAATAAATCAACAGTCTAACCTACCATTCATTTGATCGCAAAGTTGCGGTTTACAAAAAACGGAACACCTGGATTTGCAAATCAAACCGAAGTATTCACCAGAGCAGCCGAAACTGCAGGAGCCGTCGTTATGGTTACATCTGGACGTGGTGCTGTTATAATTGGCACATCTTGTACTACACTCTGTGCATTTCCTATCTGATGTCTGGTAGAAGTGGCGGGAACACTGTTTGCAAAACGGAACACTTCTGAAAATACAAATACAACTTAATGATAAACATTATTTAATACGTTAACCTGCATCAGAATTGTATAATATAGTAAAAAAGTTTACCATATCGGAAGGCTGTCCTCTAAAAGATGCATTCACGACTTCGCCATGAAACTAAAAACCAGATATATGTCGCTATGTCTGGAAAATGTGGCGATTATGCTCCCCAATAAGAGCAAGAAACGAAGACATGACACGTTAATGTGTCGGTTCATTTATATGTGCAAACTGTTGTTCGTATTAGTTCACATCTTTCACAATTTCTTGGATAATTTACTCATTTCTAGTTAATATATGTATGTCTGTACAGACAAATACAGTAGTTTTTAACCAAAAATGTAAGTAATTAAAAATAAAGTAAGTAATCTTTTTAAACAAATGTTTTGATAATTCAATTACTGTTTGCTGTGTCAGTACATGTTTCTCTCTACTTTTATGTAGCAGCGGCTGCTGTCACGCCCGTGCGTCAAAAAGGTGAAAGGTATGCTGCGTTGGTGAGACTTTAATTCACAAAATTCATATTTCAAAAATAAAGAGATTGTAGGAATTGCGACAGAAAAAAATGGATTCCCTTACACGGCATTCCTTAAATTTGACACCGTTTGATTACCATTCATTCCAGTCCAACCTTTTCAAAACATACAAAAACACGGCCCGAAAAATTGCCAATTGCCAAAATTCTACCAATTATTATTTAGCTTGTTGCGATCATATGTTATTAAAAGCTGTTGAACATTTGTAATTATTAGTCAGTTATAAACAGTTGATCTGCATATGCTTTATTAACTAATCAATGCAAAACTAATGGTGTTTTTTAGTTATCCAAAATTACTGCAAATAAAAATTGTACTAATCCAACAAGGTAAAATTCTAATAAACAGTGAGGAAACCCCATATAATTGTGATAGTGTATTTTGCTTGGACAAAAAGACGTGGTTAAATGGGCTTTCAGTTGACAATTAGCCTATTTTTTGTTTAAATGTCTTAGGTTAAGTGAAGAGTGTCCCTTTTAGTTTATAATGATATCGAGATTTTCTCCAAATAAGTGTCGTTTTTTTTATATTTATTCGGGCTGACCTTGCATCACCATTTGTTTGTAGGTGAAAAGTGAAATTAGCCAGCTACGTCAAGAAGGGGATGCTAACATTGTGTGTCTTCTATCTACCTCCTTCGTGATTTCCTTCTGATGTGTTTTAATATGAAATCGTGACGATGAGCCAGTGCTATATCACAACATATCACAATAAACGTCATGTCCATGCCTTTGAGACCTCGTCAATTAGAGCGCACTAACTTTAATTCACGACATTTTAAAAAGTAACCATCATATACTAGTTTAATTCAACTAAACATTTGTTCCAAATCTATACAAATTCTCATTATATACCATATACCAAAAGAGAATTATATATTTATTTACTAAGGTTTGCGGGAAATAAAACATCCCATTTATCTCGTCTTGCTGTTGTCTAATAAAATACTTACCTGGAAGAGTCGTAGCCACATTTGTAACAATTGTAGATGTTATTATCGAAGCAACTTATATTGCAATACGGTCCGGTCAAATCATTTGGACAGCCATACTGACAATGACCTGTAAGCCTATCGCAAGAATATAATGGAGGCCCTTCAGTTACATCTGGGCATATAGGTAGATTCATCGTAGTGGCAGTGTCTGCTGCAGATGTTGACAATGCTACTTCTGTCGTTGATGTTTCCGTAGGACGTGCTGACGATGAGGATGGCGAATCTGATGACAGTATTGATGCCGTAATTTCCGTTGCAGGTTCTGTTGATATTGTTGTAGAATTATCACAGTCTTCAGCCTGTGTGCCAGAACAACCGATTGTGTTATTCATGCAAATGGCGTCAGTCTCGTTACAAGAGCAATTTCGGTTTTGCATACACGGTCGTAGTGTGGTTGTTGCATCGGTCGTTGATGGTTGTGTTGACGGTTTAATACAAGGCGGAGAAGTAGTGACAGGTGGAGGGAGACAGGTATTGCTGCAGTTGTACAGGATCGCTGTTGTTGTCGGAGCCATGGTTGTAGTCGTTGTAGTATATATCAACGTTGTGGTCGGAGCCGTAGTTGTTGTCGATGAGGTATCATTAGTGATATTGGCAGATGTTTCATTGTTGTCCATCGTTGTGGGCATAATGTTTGACGTACTGACCTCTGGTTGTATTGTCGCACCGTCGGCTGTTTGATAGGCTACTGAAAAATGGCGTAAGAAATAATCTCTGTCATATTTACTAAAAAAGTAAAAAAGAAGAGTGTCTCTCTGCTCCATCACAGTGAATTCTTGTACAAGATGAATATTAAAACTCCTTCCGATTTAAATTTAATCCAGGAAATAATCCCTTTTTTATTTAACAGTCAATTTTAGGAGGTAAGGACTCTTGATTTCTGGTGCAAATTATTATTTATTATTAATATCTCATACTCATTATTGGTCAGTATCGGCTTATTAGATTGTCTCAACAATTACACTTGGGGAAACGTCAGATAAACGTAAAGGTAATCGTTGCTAAAGAAAGCTTTTAAATGCGAGTTAAATTGGTTATCTAAATGAACAAACACACATTTTCCGAGCAAGGAACCGAGTATTTCACCTGAAACGAATTCACTTACAATAAACTGTTCCTTGAAATTATTAATCGGTTGTAGGCATTAATAGGAATTCGCAGCAGTTTGGCGAGGTCTTGTTTAACAAAATAAACCGAGTATGTGAGTATGCTGAAGAGGGTTGTCCCAATTAATCGTAGACAACAGAAATAAAAACAGTTCTTATTGTTCGATTTTCTTTATTTATTGCATGCACATATTTTGCACATTTACTTATTTATTTACAGAAAATTTTAATATTTTTCGATAATATTGGATATTTTTTCGATATTTTAAGAGGTATGGTGTAGGCGACGCGGCGCAACCCAAAAATAACCATGCACTCAACAGAACGCTCTATTTTGTGACACAAATAACACCACCGTACGTAAAAAAATCCGCTAAACAATTACACATACGTGAACGTGATTTATTTTGACGCCATTTCGTAAAATTTGAAAAAGATAACGTCATTAGCCGTTAAACTATACGAATTTTATGTGCGAGTCTTTTATAACGTATCTCTTAAAATGGCGACGTCGGAAGATAACGCGGAGCACCGAACAGTTATAAGATTTTGTGTGGAGGCTGGAATGACCCCTGTTGACACTTTAAAACAAATGAAATGTGTAAAGAGGCACGAGAATGTCTCTCGAGCGCTTGTATACAAGTGGCATAGACGTTTTTCTGATGGGCTGGATGAAATGGCGCCGAGAGGAAGACCAAAATCTAAAAGCAGTGACAACATCCAGACGGTGGAGAAAGTTGTAAGCGCGGATAAAAGAAGAACAGTTAGGCAAATGGCTGTGATAACCGGGTGCAGTAAGTCAACGATCCACCGAGTGTTAACACAAGACTTGTCTTTGTCAAAAGTATCTGCAAGATGGGTTCCGCGTCTTCTGTCTGAGGATGAGAAACATTCACGTGTTCAGTCTTCAAAGAAATTTATACGGCGGTTTGAAGCTGATTCATCTTTCCTTTCTCGGATCATCACCACTGATGAGACTTGGGTACACTATTATGAACCAGAAGATAAGCGACAATCCATGGTTTGGAAACACCTCGACCGTCCGCCTCTAAAGGAAGCTAAAGTTGTCAAGTCGATGGGAAAAGTAATGTGCATTATGTTCATGGACATTGAAGGATTGCTACTGGTGCATATGGTTCCTATGGGTCGGACGATCAATGCTGCATACTATTCCAAGGTAAAATATATACATATTTCAACTTAAATGTAGTAGTAAGAATGAACAGCTAAACTTGAAATACTGAATATTTTACCTCATATAAAATTTAATTTTATTTATAAAGAATAGTATATGCGATTTATACAGGTGCGCGTCATTTTGAGAATGCGATTCCTTGGTTTTGCTTCAGGTTATCCGGCGTGATTTGTTACATGCGATCAGAAAGAAAAGACCGGCACTGGTAGCGAATATGGAGAAAATTGTGCTGCATCAGGACAATGCACCGAGTCACACTGCTAAGAAAACACAATTAGAAATCGATGTTCTCGGGTTTCAGAGAGTCGACCATGCTCCTTATTCTCCCGATTTGGCCCCCCTTGATTTCGCATATTTCCCAGCACTGAAAAAGCACCTCAGAGGCCATAGGTTTGAAAACCGCGAAGATATCATGCGGGAAATTCAATCTTTCAACCGGGGTTTGGCTAGTGATTGGTTTGACAATGTGTTTAGAAGGTGGGTAGAGAGACATAGAAGGTGCATAGACCACAATGGCGAGTACTTTGAGAAAGAGTGAATATGACGTTACATGACACTGACGTGACGTTGCTTAGTGTGCGCCGACTGCCGATATGTAGTTCTATTAGAATGTGTGTAATTTCTGTTTAATACGAGATATAACAATGTAATTTCACCTGTATTTACAAGAAAGATGTATTAAACATACATGTTAATTTCATTTGCGTTGGTTGATTTGTTTTCAAAATATTAATGTTGTCTACGATTTATTGGGACAACCCTTGTAGGCATTAATAGGAATTCGCAGCAGTTTGGCGAGGTCTTGTTTAACAAAATGAACCGAGTATGTGAGTATGCTGATGTTAACAATGCAGCTTGTAATTACAGATAAAGCCGACAGGAAGAAAGCAAAGTAGCAGATACTCTAGTTCCCATCAGAGTAACGGTTCGTTACACCATATGTGTAGGTAATGAATCAACAGGTTAAAAGAATGTATAATTCCTAGAAAAAAGTCATCGTTTTGTTTAAAGCTCATTTCTGCGGCGCCTTGGATGTCTCACATCCGTGTTCCTTCTTGTTTAATACTTTGATAGTGCTCACCAGCTAAGCAGGAAAATCTTCATTGCAAAATCTAGTGTGCATAGAATACACAGCTCTGACCATGTCGAGGGTAGAAAATCAGTTTTAAATCTCCACATTTATTAATGCAAACTCAACAGCTATATATAAAACACAGTGTTGCCGATAATGAACAATAGACGAATACAATATACTCTGTATTTCGTCAGAGAAAATATTATATCTGGCCGTGGTGTTCAGGTGTAGTTTGCAGTATGGCGGTCGTTGTTGTTTTTTCATCCTTCAAGGACTGTTACGTCCACCGGTTTAAGGTAGAGCAAATGTACTGCTGCACTTTTAATTGAAGAGTATCGAAGTTATGGTTAAAATGCTAAAAACTGGGGGGTTGAGGGTTCGAAACCCGATATGGCACGAATGGTCAACTTTTTTCTTTCTACTTGTTCACTTTTACAATTATTTCTGCATTACTCCATCAGATTAAGAAAAACAGGTGAAAGTTTTTATTCCATTTTTGTAAATGAAATTGTTTAGTGCTTAATTTGATTACAAATTCGTTACCTGGTATATTCAAAGTCTATTTGTAAACCAAAAACATGTGGTGGAATTATGTTTTTATATTGCAGCATCAAGCAAATTACTTTTTTTGGGCAACTTTCACTAGCGGATCCAGTGTGGGGACGCTCTTCCCCCTCCTAAAATTTCCGGACTATGCATTCATTAATGCACGTTAGATGTAAATTCTTATATTTCTTATTTATACATATTACCAATGAAATACAAGATTTAATAGTAAAGCACAAATAGATCTAGTTCAAAAATATCTCAACACCACATTGTGGGTTTAGTTCAGGTGGGTGTTCACTCTGTCACTATTTCCGTATTTTAAAAATTCACTGAGTCTTTTCGTAATTCTACAATTTAAAGTTGCCACTATTTTTAACTTTACCTGATTGGTCAACAATAATGACAGCGCATGCTTAACGTGCAAAACAAAAGATATTGCGTTCTTTTTTAGCAGCAAAGATGTAGAAAGAGAGTGAGAAATTCTGCTCTTTTTTTTTGGTAGCATTGAAAAATTTGTGTATGCAATTTACATAGAAGTTCAATGTTAGTATAATCAACACAATTTGGACAATGTCGTTATTTTCAGTTTAATGACTCGTCAAAAAATTTGTTTTAGCTTGTACAATTGGCTTTCATGTGAATACGTCTGTCCTACTCCTTTTAAGAATTTGGTATATGTTGCAATGCTCATAGAACTTTGACATATTTTCTCACAGCAATAAGTCATTTCTATAGAAAGAGAACTTCTAAGCATATAGCAACAATAACTAAGGATGTGGAACTGTATACTAGTAGACAGGCCATTTAAGGTACAAAAAAGTGAGCAATTTAACTGATTAACGTCGAACTTATGCAGAGTGTTCAAAACACATATATTACCACATCGACCGGACCTGGTAGCGCAATCGGTAGAGCGTCGGCTTCGGGTACAGGATGCCCCGGATTCGAACCAGGGCCGCGACATACCAAAGTCCTAAAAATGGTTGTGGTATAGCTCCCTTGCTAACGCTCAAGTAAATATAAGATTAGTTCCACGTCTGGTTGGCCCGGTGTCAGGATAATGTGACTGAGTTTTGTATCATGCCAGGTGTTCTCGGCATGCTATAAACAGGGAATGCAGCATTATAGCTGCTTCAAGTGGACACTGTCTCCAGATAACTGAACTACTGTTGGTGGGACGAGTAACCCAACAAACAATTACCACATATGTACCTGTACATGTATTGTGCCCTATACTTACATATGGGGTACAGTTTTATTAAGCAATTATAGGACTCTGTCCCTATTCAGGCCTTGCATATATAAGGGTTAAAAGGAAGAAGGAAATAAAAATAAATTTATTCTGTGAGACAATACTTTTTTCTGCAACATTTATGTCCTGTTCAAAATTGATCTGTTGCTTACAAAAGGACTGGATTCGCTATGCAAAGTTTTACGGTGATTTAATTCGGTGTTGAAAGGTTTTCTATAACACTTGTGCTAGTCACATAGAAATTGTATATATTTATGTAAAATCAAATCACTTAAAATCAAATAGTTATAATATGTATTTCGCTAGGTAACAAACTTATTAACTTGATGTAGAAGTGACAGTGCAATTTATTAGCTTTTTTATGTAGATTTTAGGTATTTGTTATGTAGTTTGACATTAAAATGTCTATTTTTGCAAATTTAAACAAAGAACTTATGAGTAAAAATAAGTAAAGTGAATTAAATTAACGACCATCTGTAAGAACCCTTGTCACTCTACATTTGTTTATACCCGCAACAAAATCTAAGTAAGTAATAGCGACTCAAAAAAGGTAACAAGACATATAGCTTGAGAGTCAGCAGCAGGTTAATGCATATCAACACCATTTGGACAATGTCATTATTTTCAGTTGACACAGCCAGAAATTGTCATATCAATGTATCTGTACGGAAGTAACGAAATTTGCCTATGCCAAAAACGTACAAAAATGTCTATGACGTCATACACAGGATATTTTGCGAAAGAAAACCTTCTGAAAAACATAATTACCAGGTAACTTTTTTTATGTATTTATATCAATATTTATGGCAAATCGTGGATATGTGATAAATTTCGTAATGAAGTGAACAGTTCTACTGTCTACTTATTTATACATACACCCATTGATTTTACACAACGTGGAAAGTTTATAAATAAAATCAAAACCGAAGTCGCTGTGAAAGATTGTAAAAGTATTTTTACAATTCATATCAAACTCATTAGACGTCTCAATGAAACAAGGAGACTGGCGATATATTTACCTTTTTACAGAAGAAAATAGACCATACCCTTTAGGCTTGTTCTTAGCTTTTTGAATGGTGTTGTGAATATGTTAACATATGTACAACTGTTTTCATGCAAACGATTATGTCACAGTTAGAGCAGTTAATTGTTTATTTCAGGTACAGACAAATATAATTCTATCGAGAACACAAATATCATATGTTTTCAAAGACCAATTTTATCAATATTCAAAGTGATTTCAAAAGAGACCGTAAGTTAAAATAAGTTATGGAGTAAATAACAGCTCATGATTGCTCTAATTGGTTGCTTTTTAAAACTGTTTAAAAACATAGAGATAAATTATACGAACGTCTTAAAGTTTGATAATGATCGAAGTTGAACGCAAACAAAACGAATTTAAAAGAGTTAATACGTAGATGAAACAATGTTTTATAATAAATCAAGAACGTATAATGCAAACAGCGCATGATAATAGTAAACACATAAATGTGATAAGACCGTTTGCTGAAAAAAGAAAACCAATCGAAGAACTTATAAGTTAGAGGAAACACACTGAATACCAGATATTGTGAAGTTTTATTAGAACAATTAAGCCCCAACTCAAGATTATTTAAATTGCGTACTTACCCCTGAGAAAAACTGCCACTATCACATACTTTCTAAGCATCGTCATCTTGCTCAAATTACGCCAAGCAAATTTAGTTGGAAGACGTCTCCGAGAATAGAGAAACAATATACTAAATTGTAAAAATATCCATATCAGGTTATGTTTAATTACTCCTTAAGATGTTTTTACATCCCTAACCAGTAACAGATACCCGCTTCTTAAACATTTCATATCACATGACTAATGTCGTAGTAATTATATATTTCACCTGAAAGAAATAACTTCCTGGTCAGTGCATACTTTATTTTCCTCTGTGAATAAATGATATGCGGAGAACTAAATGTATATTTAAAGATATCTTTTCATGTCCTATCATCCGTTTACTAGAGACAAAAGCATTGAGACTGAACTAGTTTCTCTAATAAACGGATGATAGGACATGAAAAGATATCTTTAAATATACATAAATATACTGAACCTCTTGGGAAACTTCATGGATAAGGGGTGGGCGAGGTGGGCGCGCGGGGTGTGTGGTTCAGCGGGAAAGCAAATATTTTCTCGTTCTATATTTTATAAGTTTTTTGCGCATTTCATAAAGGTCATGGAGGCCAAACAATTTTACTTAAAATGCTTGATGGTTGTTAAAGTGTGTTCGACAAAAGAAAACATTATGGTGCATTTGTATTAATTGATTCATCAAATTCCTTTAATTGTTTTAGCCACAAAATCCTGTTATGGCAAAGGAAAACTTCATCTCTCCATGTTTGCAGACAAAGACCAGTGGCTATTGATACCTTTAAAATACTCCACAACTGGACACCTCCGTTATTGTAGATTATGGTCGCAACCTAAGAATTAAATATAATTTAAAATATTCTCGAATATCAAAATCAAATTTTTGGACAAAAATCCTGAAAATTTTTGCTGCGCCAGTCCTGTGAGATTTACATTCCAAAACTGCTAGGCTCACATGTCTTTTTGAAATGATAAAGATTGTAGATTGTAAATGCTCCATCTTCTTGCTGGTTCTCAAATTTGTTGAAAATGACTACAATCTATATATCTAAACTTGTATATTACTCTACTCTACTGCTAATATATGTAAGCAAAAATATTGACTAGCCTCCTTATCATTGATATTGATATTTTTTATAGATACCTTTGTGAAATGGATCTTTTCATTTTTTAAGCATTGAATAGTCAGTTGTTCAAACAAGCTTATGTTGTTGTTGTTGTTTTAATCTTGCCGACTCATAATAATATCCATTTACCTACCTACCTTCCTACCTACCTACCTACCTACCTACCTACCTACCTACCTGTCAGCCAAAAACCCACCTGAAAAATATAAGTGAAATAGTGTGTATCCATGTCACTTCTAAATGTTATAAAAGTGCTGCACGAATGTATTAAAAGTTAACATGAAGTATGAGTCAGAAAATATAATTATTGAAGTAAATCATTTGACGTGCGCATTTCGTCGTTATGTAATATAGGCATTACTATATAGAGAGTGGTTATGATTGAATTAATTCGTTTGTCTTTGAAAGCCTCGTTCAAATAAAATAAGGAAATTGACACTGTCATCCTATACTTCCTTGTTCATGTCATATAAATGCTTTGGTAAGATTACAATTCAACTAACATGTCACATAATACTGACCAGATTCTTCCCTCTTCCGTCTGTTTTGAATCTAACAGACAAACGGCCAAGCTGTTCTCTAACTTTGTATATACAGTCAACCGCAAAAGAAAGTTTACACGTTTAGTTTTTCTACAACATTTGTTTTAGGTATCTTTTATACCCAACAATAGATTTTTAGAACGGAAAATCGACCAAGAATATTTATATATATATCAAAAGCTCTCGCTATCAAACGGAATGGTAGTGAATGTCGAACATTCAAAATGCACGTACAGCACGGGTGTGATGAATAGGCACATGATTTGTGTAATCTGTGTAGATTGGTTGGTTTGCTTGAGTTTGGTTAATAAAAACGGAGTAATCTTAAAGAGATACAAGTCCATAAACAATGGACGTCTGGATGAAACCCAGTGTTCCGGGGCAATTAAAATGCTGCAGAGAGGCGTCACTGCAACTGCAGTAGCTTGGTATTTAAACTACAGTCGAGTTTCAGTTAGTAAGTTACTGCGACAGGACATGTTAAATAAGAATATATGACAAAGTCCTATGAGTATTGCAACATATACCAAACTCCGAAAAGGCACTGAACAAAGGTATTTTACATGCAAGCCAAGCGAAAAGTAAGAACAAATTTGTGATGAGTCATTTAACGAAAAGAGAAAACCCGACAGTTACCGCATTGGAACGATCAGACGGCAATATGGACCGACTGGGATGCTTAAACCGGTTTTACAGAGCTCTAACTTCGCACTTCCTGACGAGTTTCTCAAATGCAAGCAATGAAAAGAAAAAACATCTATTTATCTTGTTAAAACATTTAAGTTATCAATATGAGTCGTTGTTGAAAGAAATGATTGCCCACTTAACATATCTTAAAAATGGTACGTTTTAAGAACATGCGCCATATCTATACACAGGGATAAAAACCTTTATAAAACTGACTTTGAACGTTAATTTTGACTATTTGAAAAGAAATTATAATGTTAAATACACGAATAATTTGAATGTTTTGGCGCCAGTGAAACGCCTTTATTTGACAATGTTTCTTTGTTTTTCTTTTCCCTAGGCGCCCCATTTCTGCAGATACAGCTCGGAGACGGTTACGCTCACGACAAATCCGATGTAATCGACCGTATGTCGAGACATTTCTAAGCAGAGGACATAAACAAAGCCGTTTAGATTCGTGTGGACTCCCTCTTCGGTGGCTAGACTTTTCTTTGGCAGTCTGATGAAAGTCCACCGACTTATTTATTTCTCATGTTTATCCTCAATGCGCGTTTCTATTTATTAAAGAATACAGTCACACAGTTTTATACTGCCAATTTTTTTTTTAATTTGTTCGTGTTAATTAGTCGTATTCAATTGTATGCTAGTTCATTCACTCCTTCGTTTGTTCCCTTTTTGTTGGATTACCGTCCAACTATCAGGATTTTCATTATTTGGAGACGGTGTTCACCTGAAGCAGATATAGTGCTGCCTTCACGGTGTGGGGCATGCCGAGTACACCACACCCAGACACGTTTCTGCCACAGTACCGACCATTCGTGGAATTGCCCTTATATTTGCTTGAGTATCACCATATCTATTCTAACAACTTTATCGAACCCGGGACCTCCCGTATCTGGAGCCGACGCTCTACCAATTGAATTGCTAAGTCTGGTCTGACCTTTTACAGCATAGCTCGAAAGAAAGATTTGTTATCATATTTAATGCTATGTATATTTTCTTAAATTATTTTTATTAGTTGTCATATTTTCTTCCACCAATTTTGCATTATAAAGGCTAATCATAGCAATGAAATTAGCAAGCTCAATCTTGCCTTTTATTCTTCTGTACCCAAGGATGTTGATGTAACTCTTCTGACCCATGTGGCTGTAATTGTAACAGCAGTACATGCAATAAGACATGTCTGAAAAGAAGGCAGCAAGACAAGCAACAAGAAAGATTTGTTTTTCTGTATTATCTTGTCCCGCGTGAGATTGTACTTGTGTAAAATTAAGGGTATATTTGTTTTTCTCTTTATGCTGTGGTAAAGGTTTGCCAGTGCTTTTTCCATAAAGGTATATTTAAATAAAAATCTCTGATCGACTTGCTTAAACAGACAAAATCACATGCGTGGGTACATCTGTATCAAACAAAGAAACGCGTAAAAAGGGTTGTATGACAACGCCGCTGTATATACCCGATTGAAAAAAAAGACAGCGGTCGTAGCTGCTTGGAAGAGAATATTGCTACTTTCTCATCTGTCACACAATACTGTTTATGTACTTTACATGTATTGGGCGTTTAAGTTTAAAACGAAAATAACTTATGTACAAGTAAAAAAGGTCTGTTATGTACTGTTGTGTGGTCCAAAGATAATTTGTTTCTGCTTAGTTTGGTTTTGCCTATTTTATAGTGTACTTCAATTAACTCTTTTGACGTAGTTTCTGTTTCTGTAAAAAATAAAACTCGTTTAATCTATGCCTGTCATTCGTATCTTTAGTTGTATAGATTTAGTTGTGACTTCTTTCATAGCCAGGATTTCCCGCCCTTGTTACACTATTCTCTCATGGAATCAATTGCTTGAAAGTCGTTCCTTTTCTTTAATTTTAATTTTATATGTGTATCACATGAGGTAATGTGTAGGATCAACTAATGTGTGTTTTAGGAAATATCAATAGTTGAATTTCCATTTTAGACATAATTTAGCCAATCAGTACGCTTCGCTGTGCAAATACTCTACCTCACATAGTGGTTTAACTTTGCTTTAATTTTCTTGTGCCGTTGTTGACACACTGAAGGTGACCACGGTCCCAGGAAAGTCAAGACGACGATTGCTCTTGTTAACTTGCGGATAAATTCGTTCGCCGTTTCGGAAATTATCTTATTAGAATCGATGCTATTTAAAACTTTATTTTAAACTTTATTTTGTGGTTCATTTTTTTATAATTTAAAAGAACGGGAAATAAGCTTAAAACATTGTGTTTAATATGATCCAAACACGGTTTGCACTTATTAAATAATGGAAAGCTTTTGAACTACCACTAGACAATATGTACACATACAGAGTACATATAAAAGTCACAAAGAAGAGAACTGAAAAACAATAAGAAAAACTAACATTTACCGCCTTGGAACAGCCATTCGGCAAAAGGATCGATTGGAATGCTTAAACCTGGTTTGTGTGCCGCTTCAAACTCGTAGTTTCTAGAGTGTCTTCTCGCAAACAAAGAGCTTAAATACAAATATTTCATCAAAGTGAGACAACTAAAGCAAACACGTGTATCGTAAGTTAAATGCGCTTGCTGATAATAATAATACTATGTACAAACAAAATAGCACTAATTATAATGAACTTAGAATTATTAACATGCGTGAAACATTGAGACATTGTTAATCCAAACGTTTTTGAAAGAAGTTTCAAATACTGTAGTGTCTTTCATACTATCCATTATTTTATTAATAAATCAAGACTTTGTGTAACTTTGAAACTTTGACGCTACCAACAGTCCTGTATGAACTTCAGAAAAGCCATAACTATGCGTATTACAGATTATTGTTTGATCGTTACAGACCTAGTCAATGCTCTGGTAACGATAATTGTCCTGTTGAAGATATAGTCCAAAATGTATTTGATTTATACAAATGTGACTTATTTCCGAGTGTTTAGCATTTACTTCAGAAAGTATGTAGTTCTTTTGCAATAATAATTGTAATTACCAAGGTATTTGATTAAAGAATCCAATTTTCCTCACATGGGGTCACTTGCATAATCAATCTATCGACATTTTCACCTGGTCTGACTTCTTTACACACAACAACTTTCTCGTTCACTTCTTAAAATGTATCTATAGATGTGAGGGACAAACCATTAATGTTTTACATGCGTCTGTGTCTGTACAGCTATAAGTAAAATTAACATTTTTTTCACAGAAGGTGCCCTGTTGTAGACGCACTTGAACAGCTTGTCTGATATTGTGACCATCGTGTGCAAAGCATTTAAGGCCTTGATTAAAAACTGTTCGTCTCACCCCAGCCAGCAATGTATATTGG
This sequence comes from Sinonovacula constricta, assembly GCA_007844125.1. NCBI lineage: Eukaryota > Metazoa > Mollusca > Bivalvia > Cardiida > Solecurtidae > Sinonovacula > Sinonovacula constricta. The sequence continues at coordinate 34,090,696 of CM017560.1, read as the reverse complement.
TCCAATGTTGGACCAAGATTTTTTTTTGTATATGGGGCCAATATCGAATTTCAATATCTGACAGAATTGGTTTTTGCAATACGAATATATGAAAATTCCTATGAGCATTGCAACTTATACTAAACTCCGAAAAGGCACAGGACAAAGGTATTTCACATGTTAGCCAAGTGAAAAGCAAGAACAAATTTGTAAAAGGTCATTTAACGAAAAGAGCAAACCCAACAGTTACCGCTATGGAACGGTCAGTCGGCAATATGACCACAGTTTTTAGAAAAGAAATGGGTATTATTTCGATTATAAAATCTACACAAAGATGGTTAATTGTCAGAAATTAACTTTATTGTGTTTTGAATCCTGCAGTGTATATATACCCTTTGGTATCACACATCTCATAAGGTTACTGACTGTGTTGTGTCATATTACGTAGTGTGGTTTGAGGTTTCTACATACCTCTTGTCACTTGTCCAGATAAACAGGTTAACTGGAATTAGCAGTCTATGTATAGAACTTACTGGTCCGCTGTAGTTATGTATGGGAGAAATTTTGTTACTCTGGTTATTCTAGAGAGAGAATCAGGTGTGGTTGGTTGTTGGGCTACAGTCATTGGAGGTGGAAGGCAATTAGAAGTGCATTAGCTGGTCATCGACTGTGAGTAGTATTTTAATTAGATTTTTGTTGTATTGAGAATTGAGTCTATTGCTGTGAATTAATTGTAATGGGTTACAATTGATCATCTCGATGATGATTTAATCACATAAATATTAAGTAGAGTTTTATTCTATTTTACGTAGCCATTTAGGACATGGCATGACCGAGTAATTTACCTTGCAATTGAGGGAAGGCCCAGATGGTGATCATGCTGCGTGCAGTCGACTACGTTCCCTGATATTGAAGAAACAGTGGTTATGTGCCTTTTAAGTCTTGGTTGTAATAGTTAGGCTTTGTGCCGGTAAATTGAAAAGTAATGTATATTTCAATTAGGCTTTGTGTCATGTGAAATTGCAAGATAAGTTTGTTTTAGGTTGTATGCCTATAAAGTGATAATTGAAAGGTGTTTAAGATAGGCAAGTGAAGTTTGTGCTTATGAAGTGTTAATTAAAATTTGTTTTAGTTCGGCTGTGTAAACTCTTAAACAATGTTTTGTAATATTCTAACACTGGTCCGACGATGGTTGCAACAGCAGGGGTGTACCAACTGACTAAGATAAGAGCGGTTCCACATGTTTACCTACATGCTGAACGATATAGTCTGTGGATAAGACATTGACTTTGGAGAGTTTTACTTTTATATAGAGAGATATATGTGTATTTAAATAAATATTTACCATCTGTACGATTTAATAAGTAAAATCTTCCTTGAGAATTCAATACTCTCACTCTCAGTTAAATCTTACTTTCAGTTATTTCTGTTTGTTTTTGTTGTAGTTGTTTTGTATGCTTATTTGTATTAAACTAAATGTAAAGTTATCATTTGTTTTGTTGATGACAATATAAGTGAAATTAACTTTGAATCAAGAAAAACATGATCAGAGAAGAGAAATGATTGTAGCATCCTGTTCATGTGAAGATGGAATTGAGGAACCAAAGTCCAATGTCCATCAAAGGAAATACACGTAACAATCCTTATAGGATAGGATCGTTACATGGGAATATAAAAATAGAACATTTGTAACAAGTAAACATTCCATTTGCTACGTATGAAACTTAACTTCGTGAACTAAAATGACTGTATAATGAAACTAAATACAATATGATATATACCTATTCATGTCCAAGGTATTACAATGATAGTCGCAGGAATTTACGCCTTCTTATATTTAACCACAGATCGCAGTAAAAACGAAGCAACTTCCGATTACCTTAATTAACCAAATTTATTTGATTTTTGGTTATGAAATAAATATGACTGTGGTGTTTCGGAATTCGAGGACGCTTGCTTGTGAAGCAAGTTAACCATCATGGAGTGGCTAAGAACGTATGCGTTTGTCCGAGAAGAAGTATACATGACAGCAGCATCACGTCCATGTGAAGACGGAAAGGAAGTCCAATATTCGTAAAAGAAAACCTGTATAGGAGAACTTTTTGGCAACATTGATTACATATATGGGAAGATTTATTACGACCGCCACACTGCACAGGCAAAATTGTTGTTTTCATAAATATGTAAGTATGGTAAAGTCATATGAACATAGCAACATATACAAACATTTGAAAATCTACAGGACAAATATATTTTAATGCAAGACAAATGTAAAAGGACAAAGCAAATAAACAAATAAAAGCAAACCCAAACACTTACCTCCTCAGTCAGTCGGCAAAGGGGCCGAATGGGGTGCTTAGCCCAGTTTTACAGAGCACTAACCTCGCACTTCCTCAGGTTTCTCAAATGCAAGCCATGAAAATAAAACAGATGTATTTCTGACGTTTTCTTATATTAAGTATGACGTTAAAGAAACGAACGGCGTAATTGAAACATAATGTAAACGTCGTATTTCGAAGAGACGAGATTAAACACCCACATTCCAATAGTTAACACCTTGGAACGGCCAGTCAGCAAATTTGACCGACTGTTATGGTAGAACAACTTGAACAACGCGCATGTCAGAATTATTATGAAAAATTAACCTTCGTGACATAGAGATTTGGGAAGGGAGGTAACTCAGCTCTAGTTTGACAGATAAAGTGTAGAATATTTCTAGTACTAGCGATATTCGGATACAATTGTAAAATATTAGTCATATCACTTGACTTAAGATATGTGAGGTACAATTTAATTGTATCCTTTCTAATTATTAAATGTGTTCCACAGACAAGAAGTTTATATAACGCATTTGGTGGTTTTTTTATCTTGCGAAGGATTAATTAATAAATTCTAACTTAAATTTTTGCATGAAGCCATTGATGGTAATAATAATAATTACGATAATAATAATAAGTATTATATTATGTAAAAAAGACCTGATAAATAGAGGTGTGAGAAAACGCAATTCGATTGTTTGATTGTTACCGAGTACTGAATCAAAACGCACCTATCTCAAAATGTACCATGCTTTCAATAAGTCGTTTAGTGTACTCGAACATGTAATAGTCAACTGACACATGTAATTCGACAACTGGCCACTGTTACAACAGCTGTATGAATGGCACATTTTGGACGGAAACGTGTGAACTGTGGATATAATACGTGTTTGCAAGAAACTGGAGAATGTAGTAAGGGTTGCTCGACATTGTCACTTCATGGACAGGACTGTAGCCTTTACTGCAAGCATACTTGCCTTGATCAACTTTGCAATAGAGGGGACGGAACTTGTTTACAAGGATGCCTCGAAATCTAACATGGACAATCTGCTAGTATCGTTGCGATCCTAACTACTGGATTGATCGTAAGTACAAATGCGGATAACACGGAATATGACATTGCCAATGTATACGTATTGACATAATCAATTTCCTCAGTATGCCAGTGTATGAAATCTAACCTTGCGAGTTAAAACAATCAGTACAAAATCAAACGTGATTTGTGGCTGTTTTATTCCGACCACTTATCTCTAAACCTTACGTATAATTTAATTTAAATCAAGTGTAGTGCAGCATTAGCAGGAAAAAGCATACTGCCTCACCAATATTTGCATTGTTTAGACTTCTAAATGTTACATGGCTTACAAATAGGTGGCCAAATTAAAACTAATTTCATTGTTTGTAGTTTAATTGCTCAATTTTGACAACCATGAAGTTTTTATTACCAAAAGTTTTTCCAAAATTTCCAATTAATAACAAGAAAGAGAACGAAAGAGAGTGTTGTGTTTCTAAGGTGCCAATAAAAATCTTTCAAATCGACTGCGGGTAAGTGCTCTCTTAAATTTCTTATTATTTGAATAACACTTGTAGTAGAATCAATGGAGACAATAGCTCTGTAATTAGATGTCGAATACTTATCCCAAAGGCTGTTGAACGAAAGGATTCAATGTAAACACAGATTGTGGTTGCAACTGCAATGCAACGTGTGACCGATATATACGTTCTGATGGCTGTGGCACCGGGACAAGAGGTTATTCATTATAGCAAGGTATTTCGAACATTTGATTCTGTTTCTTTTCTTTAAACACTAGGCCATCGTTAATAAACGAAACATTCATTCGAGTTTGGAATGCAGTTTTAGTTGTGTTAATTTAACGAAAAGAGCGAAGACTTGATGCAAAGTAGCCAGAATCACCATATACCATGTATAAAACGAACCCATTTTGGCAAATTCGAACCACATGAAAATGATTTTTAATGCATTTAGACAATATGCAATACAAATAGTGTAGCATATATGTTATGTCCATGTTAAGACCACTTTTTCAATTATATATCCATCTCACTTCAAAATATTCCTCGGATGTCCGGCGCTTTTGTTCGTCAGATAACGTAGTGTCTTTTTAATCATATGTTAGACGCCCTTTCATGTTCTGCATCAGTGCTTTTCTTGTGCAACAATTGAAACACTCACCGTCTTAGACCGACTGTAACATAGCGCGACAATATGGACTTATGCCTTAAAGTTAAATTTGATAAAAGTTAACAAAGTTAACAAAGTTAACAAATTTACTTTTTCAATGATTTCGGGACAAACTTCGAATAGAAAATATCAATTACTAGTACTACGTGAAATTTAAGAGCAATTGAGATTTTCAATAACCTTCTGACACTTAAATTGTGAGAACTGATAAGTACACAATTGTATCCTAATATGACTAAACATGTGATAAATATGTAATACGTATAATAAAAACCATTATGTTAGGAATAAAGATAATTAATATCGTAATATATGGGTCTATTGCAATTCTTTGTTTCATCGAGTGAGGACGAAAATATCGATTTATTGATTTTGGATCGAAATTCAAATAAAAAATAAGCAAATTGCAAAATAATAAAGTAATTATTTAAATTCTGTGTTTATTGCAATTTTCATTTCCCTGTAAAACCAGTTTGCAATAACTTTGCAATTATTTATTATAATTTTGGGAGTTACTGCAAAACTGTTGAATATTGTTGTACAAAAATCATGTCACAAACTTATCTATCAACTTGTCCATTCATACTGACCATGGGATCAGACACAACATTGTTTTCGGTGTAATGTGACAAGACACATATGACTAGGAAAATAATACTCTGGTCCAAACAGATGTTTGTGTATATAGCTTATCATGGCCGCCTACTTAAACTAACTTAATTTAAAGCTGGTAAACATTACTGTCAAGCCAAGACTGGTTAAAACTCAAAACACAAATGATCTAAGGTCAATGTAACATAATTGCTGGTTAAACACTAATCTGCGCTTTTGTCTTATCCAAATATGGAACGGACATAAGAAGACAATCAAACATTAAATTAACGAATGTATTAACGTGTTAAGATGTCATAAAAACACACAACACCAAAACTACTAAAAACAGCTATTAGAAGCGTCACATTACAGTCCCACGCCGATAAATAATACGTACAATCAGCGATTTACCCATACCAGTGAGGGAAACATTGAAATTAGATATTGGTGAGGTAAACAATGTAATGCACTACTCGTTCATTAAATGCTGATTTAGAAATTATAACATGCTCCCTTTGAGCGACGAGAAATCAGAGAGTCGTGTGATCAAGGAATATCCTATTTTAGTCTTATTTAGAAGTGTTTCGAAATAAATGGTATAAATAGTCACGTTTCATTTAATGACTGTGCGCATTCACGTTAAGGAGGTAAGGTATAGATTAAATGTACTTTGTAAGGATCTGTTCGCAGTAGTATAAAAACAAGTTCGATGTCGATGTTTTTGGAGTCGTCCTTAAAGTTGGAAAGATATTCAGTATTCGTGAAAATGATACCTTTCAGACAGTAATACACAAAGAATCAAAGCGCCAAAGGCACTGTAGCGTTCACTGCTTGAAAATCAACTTAAAATGGTTAGACTGTAGCCATAACATACATTAGTTTTACTACAGTATTTTCAGACTGACTGCAATTCATGGCGGACCCCCATTTGGTTGTTGTATTATGGCAGAATCAAGTGATCAGACTGTTCAAAACAATCAAATAGAAAGGGAATTAACATGTCAAATGTTTTATTGAAAACATTACTAAATAATAAATCATGTTTTAAATGGCAAAAAAAAAACTTATCAACAGTAAAAAATATGAAATATATTATATCCATACATGAAGGATTTTGCTTATACAAAAGGTAAATCCAAAAGTACTGTACGAATGAAAACACATTCTGTAGTTTCAATTTCTGCCTCTGACAATATTTTAATATTAAAATGGTTAATGGATGACAAGGAATCTAGGCAAAATTACATACTACTAATACTAATTAAGACTAAGATTATCAACCCAGATTTACGTATACAGCATAAACATTAAGTCATATACAACAACTCATAAACAACTCATAAATTCATGATGTGTTGTTTTCGTTGTTATTGTTGTTGTAGAAAAAGTTAAATGTTCTACAGATAGGGTAAATTAAAACGAAATTAAATTATCTTCAATGCATAATTAAAATACAGTACCTCATCTTATACTCTCAGAAACATCTGTATGGGTGTACATGTGTAATTTCAGTCAAAAAATGTAATGCGCTTAAAAGTTATAAGATTATGTTACTGACTATTTATAGAGTATTACTTTATTTGAGAATCTACACATATTTTAAGTGTATGGTTTGATTTGCATGTGTGAATGAACAATATCTGTTTAAGAGTCATGATTACTTTAAAGGTGGTATCAGACAGTTTTGACCAATAATTTTATTCAAGCAACGAAATAAATTAGTGTTACCTCAAAAGGTCACATGAAGTACTGTTGATTTTTTATGCCCTACATCTATGTTTTATTTGTTTTTAGCTTCATCTTGTTCGATTTGAAACTTTTATACGCGATGCCTTTATCAAGAAAGAACACCTCGTAGCGGTGTTCTTTGACCTTGAAAAGGCATACGATACTACATGTAAACATGGGATTTTAAAAGATTTAGGTGACCTTGGTCTCAAGGGTCGTTTACCCACTTTTATTGACATTCTTTCTGACAGAAATTTTCAAGTTAAAGTTGGGTCTACTTTGTCTTCTGTTCATAAACAGGAACAAGGTGTCCCTCAGGGTAGTATATTGTCTGTTACTCTCTTTAACATAAAAATAAATAACATTGTAAAAATGCTAAAAAAATGGCGTTGATTGTTCACTATGTGGACGATTTCCTTATATGATTTCGTTCTAAAAATATGAATACGATAAAAAGGCAATTACAACAATGCCTCAACAAATTACAAACTTGGAGTAACAACAATGGTTTCAAATTTTCAACCACCAAAACAAACTGCGTACATTTCTGCCAGAAAAGAACTTTGCACAACGATCCTGAGTTATTTCTTAATAACATTCGTATTCCTGTCGTCAAGGAAACGAAATTCCTTTGTGTCATATTTGACAGTAAATTATCTTTTATACCGCATATTAAATATGTAATCTAAATGTCTTAAATCTCTTAACCTGTTGAAATTTCTATCCAAACCGACTGGGGAGCTGATAGAAAAGTTTTATTGCAACTTTATAGATCACTAGTAAGATTGAAATTAGATTATGGTAGCATTAATTACGGCTCTGCCAGGAGATCATATCTCCAGATGCTTGATATTGTCCACAAGCAGGGACTCAGTCTGGCTCTTGGAGCATTTTAGGACCTCTCCTGTAGAGAGCCTTTACGTCGAAGCTAATGAGCCATCATTATAGCTTAGACGAGAGAAACTTGCGCTTCAGTTCATATCAAAAGTTAAGTCTAATCCTAAAGATCCGGCACATAGTGTCATTTTCAATCCTAAATATAAACACTTGTACGAGCGTAAACAAAAGGCAATTAAACCTTTTGGTTTGCGAATGTTATAAATCGTACACTCATCACACGTTAATTTAAATCAAGTTATTGAAAATAATGTCTTGGAATTTCCACCATGGCAACTGAAAATTTCCGCTGTTGATTTAACTCTCTGCACAAGTAATAAATAAAAAACAGTCCCCCTCGCACTTCGCTCAAATTTTATCGAACTGCGCGACAAGAAATACTCTAACTACCTCGAAATATATACTGATGGCTCAAAAGCTGATTCATATGTCGGCTGTGCTTCCGTAAGTAAAATTCATTGTTTTAAACAAAAACTACCACCCGACTCGTCCATTTTACAGTCGAAATTCAGGCAGTAAACCTTTCACTTTCACAGTAAACCTGGCTATAAATTTGTAGTGTTTACTGACTCTTTGTCGGTATTACAGTCTAAATAAAAAATCTCATTTTTTCAAACCCCCTAATTAGAGAATTACTTTTGAATAACAAATAAACACCCAAAATATAAAGGAAAACACACACCAACTGTTCCCATATTGGAACAGTAATTTTAATTGACAGTTATGGGTAGGGTAAAACTAACTACCTGCAACAATTATTATGTATTAGGATTTAGGATGACTAAATTTCACTTTTGCAATGTTGTAAATAAAATTAATGATAAGGGAAGTAACTCAACTCTAGTTTGACAGGTAAAGTGTAGAATCATTTGGGTACTCAATATTTGAATGTAAATGTGAAGAAAAGTTAGAATTAAACATAACTGATAAGTAAGCAAACACAATAACGCACCTGTGTCAAACCGTAGCCGTTTATTAAACGCAAACATGTTACATTGGTGTATTCATGTGACGCCATTATTTCGGCCTTTCTAGCAATATTTCTATCTCATTGCTAAAACATTTATTCACAGCAAAATGGATGGTAGAAAGCTCTAATTATAAAGCGGATCTTTACTTGTTAATAAGCTGATCAGAGCAATTTTTTTCATTCGTACCTTCATTAATATATGCACCAGTGCAAGTGTAAAACACAATAGCTCTGTTAACACAATATTAAAAACTATTGCAAATCATGATTCCAACTTTTATTTTACCTTTAGGTTCAATTAAAACAACGGGTCCCTGTAAAAATGCACCGAGACATCTCTTCCTCCGCCTTTACCTCCAGATTCTCTTTATGTCGAAGCTTCCAGTCAACCGACGATGAAAGATGTAAAACAAACGTTATACTCTTGTAACATATTTACATACCATTACCTGCATGTATGTCCTTACGATTTGGTCGGGCCGTATTGCAACATAAGTTTTACAATTTACGATTTACGATTTATAATTGCGAGAAATGTGGCTATGACTATATTGAATACTTCTAGGCAAGTATTTTATTAGAACATAGTTAAACTTAGTTTAGGGGATGTTTCAATCTTTTCAAATTAAAGTTATTTATATAGTACGCTCTTATAGACGCTAAAAGTTCTATGGCACATTGTACATATTGAACAGTCGTTTAGATTCGAAGCCGACTTAATATTTTAATTACATTTATTTATATGTGTCGTGAACTCATGTTGCTGAATTCTAGAAGACGAGGTCTCAACTCTAATATTACTTTCGTCGTAATATTCTTAGAAATATAATAACGCTGGCCTATCGACGCCATCTTAAAACACACCAGAACTGCATCACGAAAGAGAAAGATCGAAGACGCACAAACATACCAACAGCACCCCATGTTGGCATAGGTGGAAAGTCTCAGTTTTGACTTTCTTAAAACATTGATTCCAGTTTCAGCCCGGAATATCAAAATGACTAACGACTAAGAGAAATTACCGATTTAAACATTTATGAATTGAAAAAAAAGATAAAGTAAACACAATAGGGATTTCAGTTAAAGATTTATATGCACTTCAGAGCTGGTCACACGGATGATAATGTAATGTAATTTTAAAAGTAAGTCGTCACGTGAGTTTTTTTCATTTTCAAAAACCTATGTACGTTTTGTAATTTTGAATGCGAAAATCGGCTGTATGTCTTGATTTAAACATTTGCTTTTCACTCACCTCTTTTGAATTAATGAAAATAAATTTTAATTTACTTATTGTCAAAGCCAATAAAACTTTAAAGTAGGTGCATCACCATATCATCAAACTCAAACTAAATCAAGGATGGCTGGGGTACAGAGTCAACAGATTTAAATTTCTTTTTGACCATTGAAAAGGCTGTAATTTGAAAGAATTTATAATTTCAACTTTGATATACACGAAAGCAATATGTCAGTTATTACAATGTCTTCGAAAATATTTTATTCCTTCGTTTTTGTAATATCTACAGTATCTAATAAGTATCTGCAAATATAAACTGTTACAACATCTATATTTTCTGTATTCTTTTCATTGATGAATTGTTAAAAATAATCATTTAAGATTTATGTTGTTGTTACAGTTAAAGTATTGAAATGGTCTAAAAGTACTTGCGAGCGTTGATTCTGATTATAAAAATTTAAGAAAAGTCTTTAATTTTATGGACGAATATATGACCAAACTGTGCGCTATTTCTTTTAAATACTATTTATAAATTATAAACAATTTTGTTGAGACATTCATTAATACAGTTTCTTCTATTATAACATGTTCATTTAATACAAAGAAACGTCAGTGGGTGTAATAGCAACCAATCAGATCACTAGAAATTAACTGAATATAACCTTCTACTTTGGGGTGCATTTTTCTGATTCAAACAGCCAGGATCTTGTTGAATAACAAAATATGAATTCAGTTATTTTAAAATATTTAATTTTTAAATCTATATTGAAGGTAACTCCAAAAAAATGTTGATTTGATATGATATGTTATTAAATAATGATGCATATTAAAAATGATTCAGCTGTGCATACAACAGCGGTAGACATGGATTACGTAATTTAAATATTGAACCCGAGTCCTTTAGATCTTAATCGGAATATTTAAAATATTGTGTCTAGAAGCTGATTAAAGAATTCGAAAAAACTATTGTTATAAAAGCCAACATAATTTTATTGCAACTGTTAACATGTACATAAAAAATCTTTAACAACTGTTAATAAGGACAATTTCCCTCCAAAGCAGCATATAAAAGCAGTAACATAGTTTAAATATTTATAAATGTCATTTTATTCAAAAGTTTAAAGTTATTGCAAATAACATACGCTGTCATTGTTTTAAAAAAATTATTGCACATGCAACATAGTGTTCCTATCTATTTAAAGTTACAAACAATAAAACCAACTAATATTGTTAAAAGACTTACTGCACATGAACTGGTCTGACATTATCTACAACAATCTACTGCAAAAATCAACAAAGATATATTACGGTTTTTGTCAATTCAGTTACATGGACCACCGCAACTTTACCCTTTTTCCATGAGGCCACCATCCGAAAATTATATCTTATAGAGTAGTTGAAGGCTCTTTCAATTGCCGTAAGACTTGTGTACTACAAAACCAATTATCGAATAGATATAGAAGAATACTGTACAGAAAAAAATGTCACAAAGTGTTTAATGCAGTCAAACAACTGCACAGGAATGAGGACACATCTTATTTGCAATACATTTTTGACAATTTTTCAAAGACAATTTAACATCGTTGACAATGTTCACATAATTAGTTTATTTCCTTCAGCTTAAATAAAAAGACTGCACACAGTTTTAATCAGAACGTTTGAACAGTTGATACAATGCATATAGTTCACAAAAATAAGAAAAAATACCCATATTCATAACCACATAAAAAACTGTAAATGTACAGTAAAGTTCATCTTTCAATTAATGATTTCGTACACTAATACAACAGCGCTATGACGTCGGCAAATGTCGATATTTAAATATTAACTTAACAATTACGAACCGTGATCAGTTTTACATTCGGGCTGCCTAAAATTAGCTTTGGTGTCGAAACCTTCAAACTAAAATAAGTAATATATGAAACGGTTAATATTTTTCATAAAAAGTTGTGTCATATACTAAAACAGAAAATGCAATAGTTTAAATAAGACTTTTGGATATTCCCTTGAGTGTGCATATACCTGAAAAGCACTAGACTAGTGCAAACGACCTGTTCTTCAGTCGTAGATTCGCTTAAAGAATATACAACAATATTTAGATTACACAAATAGTTGTGCTCACATATTATTTTAAATCAGTCGAAGAAGAGTAAACAAAAACCAAATTCATAAATTCTCTTAATAGAGGATTCTTTACTGCTGTACTTTATGAGAAATTTAAAATGTACGAATATATTAACAATAAGATAGATTGTAAAGTTTTACTGCAAGGAACATTTCTATTAGTTAACGTACAGCTCGTAACGGTTATCGATGATAATGATCAATTAACGGCCCTGTAGACATGCCAACGTCGCCTGTATATAACTTCAGCCCTAAAACATAGCATCACCGACATTCGTTTCAACATCAGCCTTAGCTCGGTTCAAAATCACATAATCGGAGTTTTCATTTTGACCACACCGAAAGTGTTACATCCAGCGGGTACGTCTGTCATTTGACCGCCCTGTCGCTGCATGCCGTCCATTATCATGTATTCCTGTCGCTGCATGTTGTCCATTATTATGTATGTATCGTCGTGGTTACTCAGTGTGTCGTTATCTGGCCGAACTTGGTTCATATATTGGTGGTCAACAACTTGTCCAACCGACCCTTTCGAAACATCGTCTTTAGTGGACTTCTGAGTCTTGTTGACGGTAATGTATTGATTTGGTCCGCCGTTGGAGAAATACGTCACCAAGACGTCGTAACAAAACCTGAATTGTTCCTGAGGTGAAGATTAAAATGGGCGGTTTTAGTGATTAAAGTAACAGAGAATTAAAATGCGGTGTTATAATCAATCATTGCTTGCCGTTAATTAGTTGAACCCTTTATAACATTTTACATAAGATTAGAATATAATTATATTTCTAAATAAAACTAGTTGTCAAGTCAACTTACAATGGTACGATTCTTTTTCCTTAATAACTGCCTGTCAACCAATGAAAAGCGTTAACATACCAAATATCAGCAGTAATCTTATGTAGGTCAAAAGATAGATTCTGTGAGTATAATACCTTGATTAGATTATGTTTATATGTATATATATACATGCATATACATATATTCTTGAGAGCGAACGCGTAGGGTCTTTGAATCATGCCAAAATTAAGAAAAGTATGTACATTAACTACTTATCAGATATCAGTTTGCAGACGGCCTGTGGTCTCTCAAAAGTCGATAATTTGCAAGTGAAATAAGGACAGCTAAGCAATATATAATACAATAATGTTATATACCAGAGAGCCGATTGCAGATGGTCTGCGAACCATGATGCGATAGACGGTGGAGACAACGTCAACGAATTGCTCATGGTCAGCCTTCTCCAGCATAACGTAGAGTGCACAGAAGAGACCAGTCTGGTCCGACCCATTCCTGAAATAAAAGTACTAAATTGAAGTAAAGTGCAGTACAATAGAGTGTCATAGATTAAAAATGCTATAGACAAAACTCTTCGATACATTCAGTTTGAAGGTCTAAGTTATGCCATAGTTTTTTTTCTTTCAATTGAAACAAAGGGTTTAACGCATCTGTTTACTAACTTTTTGCTAGATTTTAAAATAGATCAATCAGATTCTTGTAATTTCCCCCAATTCAAACGTGCATGCTTTTGTTTTATTATTAGCTCTATTCACTTGCTAATCTATTTATGACAATAGTATATTACGCATATTATGAATTAGTGGAAAGAAGACATAATAATGCTCACGTACAGGCACTGGACAAGCAGTTTTCGAGCCGAAGGACGAGCCATGTGACTCCTTGTAAAGATGAGCAGGTCGAGGAAACTGTCGATAGATGGGAGCTTAGATGGCTCCCTCCAACATGTGTACTGGATCAGGTTCACCTCGAGCTGTTCTTTGCTGTTCGCCTAGATACAAATCGGTTATATCGATTGTTATTTGTTATATATTGTACTTAGTTTAATCATATTTTTATAGTCAAATAGTTTTACTTTAATAAATCTATTTCGGATGTCCAATTTCTGGATAAATCCAGAACTCAGTTACATGTAATAACTGTCTGAAGCAATCCGCAGTAAATGGTATTGCCCAGGAACTCGTTGTTCATCGAGACCTCGAACCAGGGACCTTCTTAACCGGAATGTTTGTTTGTTGGGTTTATCATCCCATGTTTGTTGGGTTTATCATCCCATCAATTCGGCGCCGTATGACCTATTAAGTGTCGGTGTGCCGTAAAACCCAAATAAATAAATAAATAAAAAATCATCCATCAACAGTATTTCAGATCTCTGGAGATGGTGTCCACTTGAAGCAGATAAAGCGCTGCCTTTACTGTGTATAGCATGCCGTGGACACCTGGCATGATACCACACCCAGTCACATTATCCTGACACCGGTCCAACCAGTCGTGGCATTTCCCTTATATTTGCTTGAACGTTAGCAAGGGAACTATACCACAAACATTTTAACGACTTTGCTATGTCGCGGCCCGGAATCGATCCCGGGGCCTCCCGTACCTGAGGCCGACGCTCTACCGATTGCGCAACCAGGTCCGGTAAACCGGAATGCAGCATTTACATCACTAGCCCAGAAACGCTCAATACGGACTATTACTTCATGTTTCAATATGGACTATTGTTTAAATGAGTTTATCTTCGAATCTCATCTACCCTGTAAGTCAACCAAGTAATAGTTATTGCAAAGTAGTCGGGAAAGTGTGTGTCTCTGCTGGTGGCGCCTGGTTTAGATTTGTTACTATGTTAAAGACAAAATTCCATCAGCATCTGTGGTTAAATATTAAACTAAAAATTGGAACTATTTATCTATTAAAATAGAATATGCAGTAATGTTATCTAGATCAAAAGAAGAAGAAATGTAATAGATGCAAAGACATTTTTTTAACTCTAAGGTTTCTTGTATAACAGTCGAATGCTCTAGTGCATGCGCCACTTATTGGTATAAACATAATTTTAATATACACTTCGACTATTCTTTATCAGCACCATTCAGCTAACTCTATGTTATTACATTGACGAGTTGCTTATTGGTTTATTTCGATTTATTCGGACTCATAGCGGGATAAATCACTATTGTTTCAGTCTGCTGTGCCGTATAGTTATTGCTTTAAACAGCTGTGTACTAAACGTGTTGTTTCGTTTGGTTAGTGTAGTATTAGATGTTTCTATGTGTTGATCGAAAATATATCGATATACCTTCACTGGTCTCGCAAGTACCAACTTCCGGTAGACATACGACGGGTGGATCTGGACCTCATTATTGGAGACAACCACATTATCGTACTGTTGGGCTTTTTCCCAATACATACTTATTGTCTAAGAGAAACAATAAAACAAATAAAACATTACATTTTTTATCATAATAATAATTGAAATTAATATACCCCATGTTGTTAGCATCCCATGATAAATCATCTTTTCAATTCTATATTATATTATTGTACTAGCTTCATCGATATAAAAATTGTGTGTATTTTAATTCATGTATAATTAACAGGTTTAAAAATAGATGATTTCTTATACCACTGATTATAAATGTGCATTAGTCATTCATATTTAGACCCACTTTGTCTTTAAATACGATGGCATACTTTCCAAGTCGGTGATGTCTGATTACAGGTGTTAAGATGTCTTTTAATGGGCTTCATTTAAACAACCTGGTTAAGTCAATGAATCCGTTTTCAAATGAGTGAAAATTGAAAGGGCATTGTTATAGCATCTGGGACACATCTATTTAATTTCTGGGCCTAGCCAGTAAGCAACAGTTTTGAGGCCCCAATAATCTCAGTGATTGGGTTGGGTTAAGGGCATTAAATTACTTAATAAATGTATCTGCATTCATTTCAGAATGAAGCACACATACACACAATTATTGCTTAATGGCCCTTTCCACAGTGATTTCCAACATTGTCTCATCTTGGTAGGACACCAAAGAATGACATTTGAATGCATTTAAATAAAACGTAACGTCCCAAATGGAATAATTGTTTTGCTTATAACTAACAATTCGCACGAGATTTAATTGCAAACGTCTTGATTAATGATTTACTTTCTTTTTTAAGATTTAAATCTATAAAATGAATCGAAAAGTGTAATAGCGCGGTTGATTCTAATCAGCAATAGGCAACAAATAGGTTAAAGACAACGTAAACCCAGTGTTTACTACAGCGTCACTCTTTTTACAGAAAATACGAACTTGACACATTTTGTCAAGCCCACTGTGTTATTGTCAACTTACCGAGTCGGTAATGTCTGCAGGATTCAGCATGACAATTGTGGTGCACTTCTTTTGTAGAACCAGTTCACAGAATTCTCCAATGGTCTGAGGGGACGGCATTTGCGTGCTCACCAAAGCCGCCTCTTTGACGTATGACTGCAATAACAGTCATAACATGCATTCGTACTTGTATCAATCAAGACTTCTATCAATCATGGTTATTTTCCTAAATGGCAAGAACATACGACAAACGAGCACCGGATACTTACGAATTAGTTATTTAAACATGCATGTATACTATCATGTCATTTGTATATAAAATAACACCCATCAGTAAGACTACTTAATATTATGAATGTCTCTTAAACTGTAAGTGTTCTGAAACGGTATCTTACATCAAGCTGTACAGCATTGATATACTGAACATCAAGCAATTCCGGCATAAAACGGAGATCTGAAACAAAAGTACATAAAATGCTTTGAACGTGGTATAACTTGTAATTTAAAATTAAATACAATCCTTGTTATTGATCTTAATATAAATACAATAATTTGTACTCAGATAAAATATGAAAGTGCTTTAAACCAGATATAAAATGCCTCCATAAAATATATAATACATAAAAAGGAAAGTTATGTGAAGATAGACCGCGTTAATGAGGCTTATATAAAAATTATAATTGCGGTGAAAGCACGCTATGGTTAACCAAAGACCGCAGTGGCGCAAGATTAGAAAATAAATTATACAAGATATAACATGACAGGTAAAACACAATATGCGGTGGTGAAGTTATAATTAATACAATAAAATAGTTGGTCACATCTGAATGTGAATAAGCTTTAGGAACATAAAACACAGATATAATTTCCTTTCCATTTCCCTTTTCTGACATATTCTGACATTCAGAACAGGTGACAACCTAAAAATTTACTTAAAAAAATAATTTACTTTAACTAACAATTAAACGGCAATGTATGTAATCCATTAAAATAGCTAACAAAATGTGGGTACAACCACATACGCACCGCAATGCCAACATTCTGACCTTATTACATGTACATTAATCACACAGGCATGATTCGCAAAGACAGGAACTCCACCTTATGTGACTACAAACCGATGGACTATTTGTGGGTGTCCCAAACTTGGCAGTATATTATGTGTTTGATCAATATTGTCAAGAGGCAATAACTACCCGGTATGTCACTGGTGGGTCGGTCCTTCTTCTCTTGTACCGCGTTAAGTGTGGCAATCAACTGATCGTGGATCGACAAGCATCTCTTTACGTCCTGAATTTATTTGACATGTGAAATAGATATTTGGTTTATATCAAAATTAACTTACAAACATGGAGTGAATTAAAATAGAAAATAACAACGATATGGATGCTTCTGTGTGTTGCGTAGCTACTATAGGAGACCGCTGCCGCCGAAGTGCCGCAAGTGTACGTGTGCTGGAATAATAGCTTGCAAAACCACATGTCACACATAGACACGCACACGCACGCAAATACGCACACAAGCGCGCACGCACACACATGCACATAAATATATTTATTCACACGGGAGACATTTCAAAGTAATCTTAAAACTTAGAGTAATGTTCCTTGCTAAAATAAGTCTTGAAAATGTGTTATGTATACCTCATATATCTTGCGGATGTTGCTTCTTCCATCCTTTCGAATCCTGTTAAGCTTTCTCACGACTCTATCAATCTCATCCCGAGGTACCATTCCAAACTCAAACGTCACGTAGTGGGCAAGAACCTCGTACAAGAAGCCGTAGGTGGCCTGTTTGGTAAAACAAACCGCGCTGACTTGTTTGGTTTATTCATAAAATACACAGTAAACTGTTTCTACTAAGCTTTTGTGTACATGATACAGTCTCAGTGTTTCTTTAAGAAAATAAGTCAAACACATATTTTCCGACGTAAAGTATACCAAAAGTCCAGCCAAACCTGGACCAAATCATTCTTAACGACCCTTTATTCAATTATGGCACAGAGTATTTTTTTGGAATTTCCATATCAGCTTAATTACTTCGATTCTTCTGGCTGTGCATACGGTATTTTTATATATTATGCTGTTACTGTAGGAGAAAATAAATAATTACTAAGAGGTTTGTGCTTTACATCAAGAAAACATGAACAGTGTTTTTCGTATGCAAAATGGGGATGTAAACATAACAAAGTACATATAACATAGTATACCACTGAAAGCAATAAGAAGCTTTAAGTATCACCCTTATTTATACAGTAATGGCAGGTCTATGTAACGAAACGCATTAGCGTTGGCTTATTAATAAACTCGTGGACAGATTATTAATGCCTGAATATTGCTGATTGAAAAAAAGCTTTTTTTCATTTTTGGGTATACCTTTATCAAGTTGTGCGTAATTCGCAAAAGTCAATATGTATATGTTATGCATAAGGTGAGATAACATCGTACCTGTCGACCAACCATGTCGACTCGCTGCTCTCGCAGTGACCTCACTAGCTGACAGATATCTACTTCTTTAGTGTCGGCAAGTTCGGACACAGCTATGTCCAGTGCTATAAATAGACCGGTCCTTTCGGAGCCATCACTTGATGGAGAAACAAAAATAATTCTGAGGAAGTTACCGTTTATAACATTCATAAGCAGAATAAATGTTATCTGTAGATGAAAATGTAGTAACAAGTTTAAGCTAATGTAAAACTTTCCTCTACTCAAGAAAATCGTGTACATCAGCGTTTGCAATATGACTTTTTATGATACATATCAAAATGTACCAAAGGAGCTTAAATAGTATTTAAAAAAGAGTTAAGAAGCATTCAAGAGTGTCTGCATATTAGAATCAGATCCAACACAGTTGTGAAACACTTGCATAGTTTAAGTAATAAAGCTTCTTCCTGTTTTACCGTTACTGTGAAAGAAGACATATTGCGCTATTTTTATTTAAAACAATGTGCAATATTTAAGTTTTATGTTACATTTACTTTGTAAAAACTTGTATGTATTTTGTAACAATCACTGTAAAAATAAGGCCGAGATGAAAAGCAAAGTTATAATATCTGAAATCATACATGTCTAAAACTACAAAAAGTACAAAGTTGAATTTTTTAAAAAGAAACAATAAAATGTCTTTTTTTGAAGAAAAAAGACATATATTTTACAAGTGTTTTGTTCCAGTGTGCCTACCAACAAATAAAAACGCTGCAAACACTGAGATAGTTATGGCATCGGAAATGTAGTCACAATCTGAGACAATAACAACCGGGGGTTATTAACTGCCGTTTATATGTTTTAAAATGAAGTTCTCTTCTTTAACTAAACAAAGGCGCCTTCCATGAAGTGGATGTAAGCAAACTATTAAGGGTTGAAAACCCAAGACGGATTGAGCCCCTTTACCTCGAGAGATGACACTGTCTAAGCTGGTTACAGTCCAATACTACGTATCACTGGGAGAATCTGGATACAGAAGGTGCTAATTATGTTGTCTTTTTAATAAACTCACAGTTCATGTGGTATCTCATTTTACAATTATATATTCCTCTTTTTAAGCAGAATGGAGACATTAATAATAAAATAATAGATAAATGTAGAGCTATTTTTTTATTTTTGTTAACTGGAATCAGTAACTTCTTAGATCGGCAGGTTCCTGTGTAAAATAATGACTCTGCTTACAAAGTAGAGAAAAATATTAACGTAATCAATAAAATAGAATATCACTGGTGAATAAAAATTTAGGAGCACCTACGTGCAGTGCACAACGATTGGTCCCCGGTTTGTCATGACCGAGATCATGGCGCGGTACTTGTGCAGAAATTCAGCTACTTCCACGGCAGACGGCTGGTGACCAGCGTCTGCCCAGCGCAGGAACTGGAGCTGTGTCACATGATTACTCTTCAAGTTCTAGAAAAATCATGCATATACATAAGGGACACGTAGCAAAAGAAAGAACAGCCAGCAACACGTTCTATAACAAGATATATTTTATTATACAGACAAGTTTTTAATAAAACATAATGTATACAAACAAAACAGAACAATTATATCATCTACCATCTAGCAAATGAAAGTAAAAAACTGATTTTATACACCCTCTTCACTTGTTTTAAGTCCACACGGCCTTCAAAAATCAATCGTAGCATGTATAGTTCGAAGTAAATGATATTATCCTAAAGCCAATGAACCCCCAAGTATCCTCATTTGATCTCACCAGACATTTCCAGTGGGACTTAAGTTGCACTATGATCTGCAGATTTGATTTTACCTTGCTTTGAACATGATTTTATGCTAACCTTATCCCCTTTAATCCTACTCCACAAATCCCTCTAATACTTACCCTTAACAAAACAAATAATTGACATTTAAATGCAACATTTTTAGACATTGAGGTCACTGTTTCCAATCACAACGTCTGTAATAAAATCGATAATGAGAGAGAGTATTTCACATTCAGTATTGTGAATTATCTATACATTGATGGTGATTCACCTCGTGCTATATTTCTTGTGTATCTCAAATTACATGGTAAATAGGAAAATGTCAAAATTATGTTTAAATCTTAATTACCTCTAGACAAAGGCAAACAGGGTAAATGTAAATGTGACAAAAACACAGAGACGAGACATAACACACAAAAATAAAAAACCCGAAAAAGCACCCCAGTCGATCATTTTGCCTACTGACCGTTCCAAGGCGGTAACTGTTGTCTTCTTTTGTGTGCCTAGTGTTAGTTCAAATTTCTATATTAATGGCAATCCTCACAGGACCGATTCCTATTTTCCAATTTTTAAAAAACAGTAGCGATTGTGATCTAGAGATCCCATCAAGTAGAGATTGAAACACACTGGACATCGAGGGGAGACTGGTGGGGAGGGGGGACATCTCTTTCATAACAGGTATCAAATTTGGAATTGGGGTTTAGCTATTTGTTTTGTTGCGTTTCTTTTAAATTACTTGAAAGTAGAGGAACATCCCACAATAAGTGGAAGATGTATGTTTTTTTGTGATATTTATATGACGAGTTAATTTAAACAACGATTAAGCTTTGTTATGTTTTAATTTGTGAAGTACAAACTTTATACCTCTAAGCTGTAAAGTACGCCAATGAAGACAATAATGAGTAGTCTCCTATTGATAATTCCGAAATGCAAGTTGGTCCTTTCATTTGTTTTATTCGGTTTTTATGCTAGTGCTCTTTGTAGTGTATGCTGACTATTATGCCTTTTTAATGATACCCAGGTTAACAATCATCAACAAACACTTACATTTTTTTAAAAACAAATCTCTATGAGTACTTAATTTGATTTTATTCTTTTATTTATGCAAAAGTAAGAAATTTCACTGTTTGTAATTGCAATATCTACAAAAGAACAGACGATCAAGTCTGAGAATTCCAACTAAAAGGGCCTACCTACTGTTTTGAATACCTCGGATATTAACTAACAAGGGAGACAATTTTCATTTCGCCTATGTACCCCATTGTTGGCAACTTTGTACTAAGTGACTTTGGTCCCGACAATTTGGGATTTCCTTACGGGTTCACATATTCTTACATTTCCATAACTAACAATTGTTGTTTATATAATTCTAGACCAAGAAAGAAATATGTTTGACAATAACAGATACGTTAACATGAACTGAAAGCAGAAAATATTATAGAAACAACTATAACTTACCATGGTGATCTTTCCACAGCTCCTTGCTCCGGCCAATACTTTTCCACTTGTGAGAACTGCAATGATGCATTTTGTAAAGTTAATTGTGACTTGTATGGACCATTGCTGTATCTCGGTTTTACTATCGTATAAATTAAAGGAGCAACCTAAAATATTGCTTTCTTGTCATTTATATAACTTTTAAGACCTTTATTGAAATTTTATGATACAAATGCTCTCCACGACCAAGTTTTAAGATGGTATGTTAAAGGAAGAGGCGGTTGTAATATACACAACCTTTCTCATCTCTAGAATTCTATCACTCCAGAAACACTACTTCTACTACCTGAAACAACAACTACAACTACAACAACGACAACTACTACTACTACTCAAAATAATTTTAACAATAAAATTATAGCAATGATAGTAACAAATAATAATAGTAATAATAGTAATAATAATAATAATTATAATAATAATAATGCATGTAATAATTAATAACACATTTAATAATAATAATAATAAATTAATAATAGTAATAAAGTTATAGTAAAATAATCCCCATCATTATCATCATTATCATCCTGTGATTATTTTTAAAGTTAACTGTTTTGCTAGTTAAATAACTGTCTCTTCTATGTAATGTTATTGTTTTGAATATTTAAAACACTTGCGCCATCTTTCGGAATAACAGTCATCATGACGATAAGCTCCACATCCTGCTGCACCAACATTCGCCAGAAGTTGTGGGCTGTACTATGTGCGGGGCCTTAAGAAAAAAGTCACGTAACATAATAGCAATCTTTTAAATACACCAACTTATTCAAAGTAAATCTGAAAGTGTTACTTAAAGTTTTAAAGCAGTAGTCGTTGTTATGCAAGTTTTGATGCTAGTATGCATCTCAATCCAATTGCAGAAACACTTTTCCTTTGAGAATCTGCACACGCTCAAATTGTTACTCTCAAAATACTTACAGGAACAATCTTACATTATTTCATTTTATGTAACATGCCTTATTGTAATACCCATATTCTTTGGCAAGATTATCGTAATGTTTTATAACAGTGTTAAAAACTGTATGTTTTGAGCCATTCCAAATGTGAGCTGGAGAAAATCTCAACTAAGAAATGTTTCTGTAAGTGGGCCCGGATGGCAAAGAACAATCTTGATGTTGATAGATACAATGACAACTTACTTTCAGTCACTTCATGTTAGCCAGGCTTCTTTTAAAGGGATGTTTGTTGGTGACAATTATATTACATCAAACAATCTATGTTGCCATTTAATTCATATTGTAAGTATTGTTACGTGTATTTCCTTTGATGGGCACCGGACTGTTGTTCCTCAATTCAATCTACATATGAACAGGATGCTACACCCATTTACCTTTCTTCTCTGATCAGTTTTTCCTTGATTACAAAATTTAATTTACTATCAACAATTTTGTTTAGTTCTTCCTTTCGAAATGATCCCTCTCTCCTAGGTACAATGTGGGCATTAGTTTTCATTTACGTCACCAACGACGTCATAATTTATCTCCGAAAACGCTAGCGCTAGGGCACTTTTTATTCAAATATATCGTGTTTTTTTCATTGATTACATTTGAAAAACTCACCAGGAAGTGTGAGATTAGAGCTCTGTAAAACAGGTTTAAGCACCCCAGTCGGTGCCTTTTGCCGACTGATCTTTGAAAGGCGGTAACTGTTGGGTTTGCTCTTTTTGTTAAATGACTCAACACAGATTTGTCGTCACTTTTACATTTTACATTTGATTTGCCTGTGAATACCTTTGTCATGTGCCTTTTCAAATTTTGGTGTATGTTGCAATGCTTATAGAACTTGTCATATTTTCTCATTAAGGTAATATATAGCTATAGCATTAGTACTAGCATTCCTAAATAATCGTTACATTATTAGCGCGTAACTATGTTTAACACGTTTCCTGTATAAAAGTAATTGATGGGCTTCGTATCTTCATAAATATTCTAGCAAAAGTAGCGGATTATGAGGAGAAAAAAACGAACAGTATTGTCCTACATAATTGCATTATCTACACATAATCTGGCCAAGACTAGACTAATTTGTTTATCCGTAAATTATGTATACTTTATATGTTGTATACACATTTCGAAAAAAAGCCTATTCGTTTGAAGTTTCTTGTTTTGTCTTTAAAACATTTCTAATTAATTAAATTACAAATTTTCTTAATAAATATATACAGTTACGATATTGTTATCAAGAATTTTTTTAAACGCACCAATTCTTGAAAAGGGATTTATTTAGTTGGCCAGTAGATGTAAATTCTCGAAGTATTATTCAATACGTCATTTTACATACCTTGGGCTGCAATGTAGCGCTTTTGTGATTTGTAGCCCTGAAATAAGAAAACAATTAGCATACATTAAAGTATTAAATCTGAGGCAAAAAACGATACAAATATTTTGTATACCTATAGTATGTTATTAATATTCATATTATATTTGTAGATCTGCTATTCCCTGAATATCGTATTAATGCATTTTTTCTTGAAAAGTGAACAAGGTATCCCTTCTTTTAACACATTTTTGTCATAAAAGATGCCGGCTCTATAATTAAATATAATCAACTACAAAGTAAAAGTAGTTTGATTGTTATGCAGGTGTGTTGACTTTGACATCGGAACTCAATGAAGATGAATACAGATTTCGCATATTTGAATTCGAACTGATGATCATTATATCTATTTAAATCGGACGTGTTACTAATAGAAAAGAAAGAAATGTGTGTAACCCACAATATGACAATATCTTTCGATTTATCAAATAAATTTTCATTTCTTAAAGTCATTTTGAGATTTGAGATTAACTTATTTGTTAATAAAAACGACGTAATTATTTGTTTGTTTATTGGATTTATCGTCCCACCAACAGTATTTCAGTTATCTGGAGACGGTCGCCGTAATTACATTAATGTACGAAGCGTTGATATAGTCACTACTGGACTCGGTAGGGTCACGTATCACTTCCTGTGGGATTACGATTACCCGGTTCTCATCGTCTGCAGATATATATGAATAGGACATCATTGACATGGTACTACACACATCTATTGCAATAAGAACTGAAGAGTTCTGGTGTTAAAATGTATACTAGCGTAGGTATGCTGGTGTTATGTCTCTTTTGTCTCACCTGTATAAATATTCGAGATGCTAAATTCTAGATGTCATTCACTTAAAATGGCTTATCATGAGTTCTGCGAGAAAACATCCATTTCAGTTGAAAACTAGGGTTTTCTGTCGTTTGCTATGCTATATTTATTATAAATTATTGTTTTGCCTTTTATGGACTTCAGTATATGTCTTTATTAGCTGATTTGCTAATTACTGCATATAACAAGATTCACAAAATATTATGAATGCCATTTATATGCTGCTAGTGAGAATTACATGCATACATGGCTGTAGAAAAGGAAAATATTGCCAGTTTTCCGATTTTTACACATAACATTGGACTCACATGGATATATGCCGTTATAGAAGTTTTTCATCAGGTTGGTAAGTTCTTTGTAAACATCATGTCGAGTGGTCAGTCCTTTGGATAGTTTCTGTGACAATTAAAATAGTTGTTGTTTGAATTTTAATGACATTTGTTTCATTTATAAGATATATAGACTATTAAAATAAGTAATATGAACGAATAAATAAATATATAAATTGACACGGTAAATTGTATTTTGCTTAATTTGTTTTATATATAACAAATGCCAATGGAATGTCGCATCTTGCATAATTGGTGACTGCTGGGTTTATTAAACATAATGAAAAATTGTACATGTACAGGTATTGATATGGTATTGATATTTACAAAGCTAAAATGTGCAAAGCTAGAATCATTATCAAACAATTTCTGACTGTTTACAAATAACATATGCAATTGTGAAAAAAACATGCATTTAGTTTTTATTGCATTGCGTTTTTAAATGATTTCTGTCATGCTATTTTGGTTGTTTTATACATTATTTTGGGGAGATCCGAAAGTTTTGAAACTTGTGCTCCAACCATGTTTTACAATTATTAGAAGTAAGTTTTTTCTCTTCTGATTGGGATGTTTTCTCCTTCACTTGTAAGTAAATGATGACAATGAACCGCATATGTACCTGCTATATATTTATGTAACGAACTTTCCCCTCTTTCAAGAATGTGTCTAAAAAGTGTTCACAATCAATACGCGATGCATTATTCTGCATTTCATCCATTTGTTTCCAAACTGGGTTGTTGATATCAATGCCTCCTGCTGAAACAAACGAAAATAAAAGGGCAGTACCTACTATTATTAAATTATTTTAAGAGCAACTAGCTTGAACAGAATAAATGGAGGATCTGACTAATAAGTGGTCAAAATGTGCAAGAATAACCATAAATGTAGTATGTATAGCATTTAAAAAATGAAGTTAATACTAATTGGATCCTTGTAATATATGGAAATGAAGTTAAAGCAATTTTACAATTAGTTAAGTTCGTGAACACATGATTTGACTTGTGTCAATCTGATCATGACCCCTTGAAAATTGTCAAAGAAATTCTCAACAAAAGTGTAAGCTATTGAAATCCCTGAGTATACAGTTCCGTGGTGATAACCATTAACCTGGCTGTTGTAATTGGTTCATGCAGTAGTAGTACAGTGATTGTCCACAGTAGCACAGCATGAAGGTTACGTGAACGGTTGCGGTCATCAGTATTGTAACATATATGTACATATGCAGTAGGAAATAAATAATGAAAACATACCAGAAAACTTTATTCCACCAATGGATGTCACTGCTACCTTAATATTTCTTAGGAACCTCTCAATCCACAGAAGCTTACAAAAATGGCAACCCACGCTAGATTTTCCCGCAATTTTGGTCACGTGACTGATAATCGTAGCCTCCTGTATTTAGGTCTAGATTTCAAGACAAAAAATGCCGAAGTCAGTTAGCTTATTAAACTTACACCACACCACAAACGTTACGAAAAATGCATTACATGAAGTAAACAATAAAAAAAAAACTTCTAGTTCTAATGCAGTTATGATCAGCTTCCGCCACTGAAGTAGTGTCAACAATGAAATGCACAAGGCCCACGTAACTGAAACAGTTACAATCCTAATATTTACGTCGATCGCAACAATGCATTAACAAAAATATTTGCCAACTTACTTACGGTCCTTGAAAGCTGAGCAGAAACTCGATCAAAAGCACTCCGATCTATCCAAAATGGCGACCAACGCTATCTCCCGCTTGTCACGTGACTGATTTGTTTATAATCGTTCTTTTAATATCCTTTCATATTTGTTCGAACAACAGCATTACATTGTTTCCTTGTTTTTATTTGTCGGATTTTCTTAAAAAAGTTCGCATTCCTTCGTAATATTTGTGTTTTCTAAAAACGCACTACTTCTTATGCCGCACAACTACGAAATCTTTCAGGCGTAACTAAACTACTCATGCATATCCAGTTGCTGGTTCACTGCCGTAGCTGGTCATGATTTCACTCTACATTTGTTCGATGGAATCTTTAGCATGGACGCTCCAAAATTACACGGAAACTTACTATCAATCGATCAGCATTCGTGGAATGGTGTGCTGGATTGTGCTTCACGCGTGTGCAGAACATTTTGGCCTGCACTCGCGGTAACCACAAATCCCCGCTTACTTGAATACGCTCTCGTTGGCGCAATAATACATCCGAAGTTAACGACCGCGCGTCGCCGTGTTCACAGCATCGTTACTTAAGACTGGCACATGCGCACCAGTCTAAAAACACAGTTGCGATATACGAATTAATTATGCAGACAAGGTATGATCAGACATTCGTATCTTTCTACAAAGGAAAACAGGATAAACTTTGCAGACATAGGTATACAATACAATAAGAAAGGACATAAGAGTTCTAGGTAAACACATCGTCACATCAAATGAAGAGCTGTGTTTCTATATGGAATAAGTATATATGGAGTAAATAAGCATGTAAGCATTTTTCACAAAAGAAAATACAAGTTAAACTCACGTTCGTCACACAAGTCACCAATGAAGCAATCTACGCACCCGAAAGTGCAGAAACCGGTGGAGAAATCACATCTGTTATTCATACAATTAAAGCTACAATTCCGATTACACAGTCGATCAAAATATCCGTCTGTACAACCGAGCGTGCAGGACTCATTAGCTCGGTCGCAAGTGCGATTTAGACAATTTGGAGCGCATGGATGTTCGCAAAAGTCTCCATGCCAGCCGTCAACGCATCCTAGAAGACAGGTTCCATCTTCTCTTACACAGTGTTGATCTGAACAAGTAGGGCTGCAGGTATTACTGCAGTCGAGCCCATGCAGGGACGGTTCTTTGCATCCTTCAATACATTCACCAGTTTCCTGCACACACGTGCAATTCGCACACCCATATGAACAATTTTGTTCACACGTTTCTGTCCAAAATGTGTCATTCACACAGCCGTTGTAGCAGTGACCATTTGTCGAATTGCAGGTGTCAATTGAGCCATTTAGGGAGACACAATTTCCTGAACAAAGTCGGTCGCATTTAGGGCCATGGAAGCCTGGTTTGCACCCGTCTGTACAAGTGCATTCATGATTACAGACACCATTTTTGCAATGGGAACTACACGGTTCATTGCATTTACATCCGCACTTGTTGCTGAAATGGCATCCTTTAGTGCAACAGCCTACAATGTAGGAGAGTGTTACATTTTCGTGAATTTCGTTTTGAGGTCAAAGAAGTTAAACTGAAATATATTGTCAATTGTTTACAATCTGTTTGATTGTTTATCTAAAAAGTTTTGTGTCATCTCGTTTTAAATGTAGAAACCAAATAAAAAGGATAAGAGCTTTGCAAGAATTTCTTATAAAGTTAGAAATATATATACAACAATTGGAACCACACGTTACACTGCATTTATATCTGCACTGGGGTTGCAATTGGCATTGTTAGTGTCACAGTCTTCAAAGGAGGAGAATGTTATGTTGTTCTTTTTTGAGCTAGAAAAAATAGATCCAAGTGTTTACTTGGATGGGAGTATTACGCGGCAGTTTCTTATAAGTTAAAATGATGTTTCTATATACAACTTGTTTGTATAAAGGAAGTATATATCAGTAATACAAAATTACTGGTCATGCAAATGCCTTGCGTAAAATGCGACAGAGACATTTTCCCTGTAATATGTGTACAACATTATCAGCACATGCATTTAAGCGACATGACAGATTAATATGCCCTTGTCATGGGTCTAGAATGATGAGGAATAACCTAGCTCTCTAAAATGATCGTTAATTTATATTTTTGCTGATTTTGAATTTTCATCATGTTAAAAGTTAACATTTTCAGACCATGAGTTTGAAGATGGACTATAAGTTTGTAAGGTTCGAGACATATGTGTGAGATGTTTTGTCCAAAATGAAAATTTTATGACAGCGGGTAGAGAAGCTTATAATGGATAAGGAAGTTACATGGGAAAATGGATGACACGTGGGTATAAACCTATGTTAAATATGTATGTAACAAAAATCTTTTACATTTTGGCTAAGATTTGTTTTCTAGACACATTGAAAACAATTTGAACATTTTAAATACAGAGGAAATGGGTGATTACACAAACTGGCATATAATTATGTGGATGATGTATAGCACTGTAGAAATACAGATAAAAATGGGGTAAAACACAAAGTGGCATATTATTGTGTGGATGTTGTATCTCACTGCAGAAATACAAAAGAAATGGAAGATAACACAAAGTGGCATATTATTATGTGTATATATCGCTCTCATTTTTTCCACCTAGTTTCAAAATGTTAAAGATCACTTAAAACAAATTAGAGTGTGAAGAGTTTTCTAGTACAAATGTTTATATATCACAAATTCGATTTGAGTCGTAATTTTGTTTCCTTATTAAGAAAATAGCGAAATAAATCAACAGTCTAACCTACCATTCATTTGATCGCAAAGTTGCGGATTACAATGAATGGTACACCTGGTATTGCACGTCAAACCATAGTATTCACCAGTGCAGCCGAAATTGCAGGTGCCGTCGTTATGGTTACATCTGGACGTGGTGTTGTTATAATTGGCACATTTTGCACTACACTCTGTGCATTTCCTTTCTGATGTCTGGTGGAAGTTCCGGGAACACTGTTTACAAATCGGAACATTTCTGAAAATACAACATACAACTCGATAATAAACATTATCGACTTCGCCGTGAAACTAAAAACCAGATATCTGTCGCTATGTATGAAAATTTGGCGATTATGCTCCCCAATAAAAGCAAGAAACAAAAACATGACACGTGAATAGAAATGTGCAAACTGGTGTTAGTATTAGTTCACATCTTTCACAATTTCTTGAATAATTTACTCATTTCTAGTCAATATATGTATTTCCGTAAAGACAAATACAGTAGTTCTTAACCAAATATGTAAGTAAATAAAAAATAAAGTAAGTAATCTTTTTAAACTACCATTTTTTGATAATTTAATGATTTTGTTCTGTCAGTACATGTTTCTCTCTACCTATAAGTGGCAGCGGCAGCTGTCACGCACGTGAGTCAAAAAGTTGAATGAGAAAGCTAAATAAACCAAATTTCTCGTCTTTGATACAGAGAGCCATTCGTAGAGGCTTTAATACGAAATCCGTTTGTATTGACAGAAAAAGGTGATAATCTTTTATTCGAGGTGACATACCGATATCCAATAAATTCAGAAGCTGTACTTTCGAGCTAATGATGTTTTAAGTCATCATAAGATTACTACAAAAATAAATTGTAATAATCCAACAAGGTTAAATTCTAATAAACACTGTGGAATCCGGATAGAATTGAGTGTATCTCGCTTGGACAAAAAGACGTGGTTTAATGAGCCGTCAGATGACAATAAGCCGATCTTTGCACACATTATGTTTAAATGTCATTGGTTAAGTGATGTGTATCCCTGTTAATTTATAATGATATCGGAATTTTCTCCCAATAAGAGTCGTTTTTTAATATTTATACGGGCTGTCCTTACATCAACATTTGTTTGAAGGTGAAAAGTGAGATTAACTAGCTACGCCAAGAAGAGATGTCCTTCTGGTGTGTTTCAATATGAAATCGTGACGATGAGCCAGTGTTATATCCCTATCACAATGAACGAAATTCCATGCCTTTGAGACTTCATCGATTAGAGCGCACTAATGTTAATTCACGAAATTTTAGAAATTTACCATCATATACTAGTTTAATTCAACTAAACATTAGTTCCAAATCTATACAAATTCTCATTATATGCCATATACCATATAATGATTTTAAAGTAAAAGAGAATTACATATTAATTTACTAAAGTTTTCGGGAATTCAAACATCCCATTTATCTGATCTTGCTGTTGTCTTATATAATACTTACCTCGAAGAGTCGTAGCCACATTTGTCACAATTGTAGATTTGACTATCGAAGCAACTTATATTGCAATACGGTCCGGTCAAATCATTTGTACATCCATACTGACAATGACCTGTCAGCCTGTCGCAAGAATATAATAGAGTGTCATTACAACCGATTGTGTTATTCATGCAAATGGCGTCAGTCTCATTACAAGAACAATTTCGGTTTGGCATACACGGTCGTAGTGTGGTTGTTGCAGCGGTTGTTGATGGTTGTGTTGACGGTTTGATACAAGGCGGAGAAGTAGTG
Source organism: Sinonovacula constricta (assembly GCA_007844125.1). NCBI lineage: Eukaryota > Metazoa > Mollusca > Bivalvia > Cardiida > Solecurtidae > Sinonovacula > Sinonovacula constricta. Next base: position 34,059,199 of record CM017560.1, on the reverse strand, counting down.
AACGGTGGAGGTAGACAGGTATTGCTGCAGTTGTACAGGATCGGTGTTGTGGTCGGAGCCATGGTTGTAGTCGTGGAAGTAACTATAGAATAAAGAACAGAATATTTCACCTTAAACGAATTCACTTACAATAAATGTACTTTGAAATAATTAATCGGTTGTAGGCATTAATATGAATTCGCAGCAGTTTGGCAAGGTCTTGTTTAACCATATTAATCGAGTATGCGAGTATGCTGATGTTAACAATGCAGCTTGTAATTACAGATAAAGCAGACAGGAAGAAAGCGCAGTAGCAGATTGTCTAGTTCCCATCAGAGTTACGGTTCGTTACAATATAAATCTAGGTATTGAATCAACAAATCAAAAGAGTATATAGTTCCCAGAAAAAGTCATCGTTTTGTTTAAAGCGCATTTCTGCGGCGCCTTGGATGTCTCACAACCGTGTTCCTTCTTGTTTAATCCTTTGATAGTGCTGACAAGCTAAGCAGGGAAATCTTGATTGCAAAATCCAGCGTGCAAAGAATACACAGCTCTGACCATGTCGAGAGTAGAAAATCAGTTTTAAATTGCCACATTTATTAATACAAACTCAAAAGCTATATATAAAACACAGTGTTGCCGATAATGAACAATGGACGAATGCAATATACTCTGTATTTCGGCAGAGAAATTACTATATCTGGCCGTGGTGTTCGGGTGTACTTTGCAATATGGCGGTCGTCGTTGTTTTTTCATCCTTCAAGGACTGTTATGTCAACCGGTTTGAGGTAGAGCAAATGTACTGCTGCCCTTCCAATTGAAGAGTATCAAAATTACGGTTAAAATGCTTAAAAACTGGGGGGTTGAGGGTTCAGAACCCGATATGGCACCAATGGTTAACTTTTTTTCTTTCCACTTGTTCACTTTTACAATTATTTCTGCATCACCCCATCAGATTAAAAAAAACAGGTATAGGTTTTTATTTTATTTTTGTAAATTAAATTGTTTAGTGCTTAATTTGATTACAAATTCGTTACCTGGTATTTACAAAGTCTATTTGTAAACCAAAACCATATTGTGAAATTATTTTTTTTGCAGCATCAACCAAAATATATTATAGAACATTTTGGGCAACTTTCACTAGCGGATCCAGGGTGGGGGCGCTCTTCCACTTCCTAAAATTTCCGGACTATGCATTCATTAACGCACGTTAGATGTAAATACTTATATTTCTTACTTATACATATTATTATCAATGAAATACAAGATTCAAAAGTAAAGCACAAATAGATCTAGTTTCAAAAATATCTCGACACCACATTGTGGGTTCAGTTTAGGTGGGTGTTCACTCTGTCACTATTTCCGTATGTTAACAATTCACTGCGTCTTTTCGTAATTCTACAATTTAAAGTTGCCACTATTTTTAACTTTACCTGATTGGTCAACAATAATGACAGCGCTTGCTAAACGTGCAAAACTCCAAAAGATATTGCGTTCTTTTTTAGCTGCAAAGATGTAAAAAGAGAGTGAAAAATTCTGTTCTTTTTTTTTTCTTTGGTAGCATTGAAAAATTTGTGTATGCAATTTACATAGAAATTCAATGTTAGTGTAATCAACACTATTTGGACAATGTCGTTATTTTCAGTTTAATGACTCGTCAAAAATCTGTTTTAGCTTGTACATTTGGCTTTCATGTGACTACCTCTCTCCTACTCCTTTTAAGAATTTGGTATATGTTGCAATGCTCATAGAACTTTGACATATTTTCTCACAGCAATAAGTCATTTCTATAGAAAGATAACTTCTATGCATATAGCAACAGTAATTAAGGATGTGAAACTGTATACTAGTAGACAGGCCATTTAAGGTACAAAAAAGTGAGCAATTTAACTGATTAACGTCGAACTTATGCAGAGTGTTCAAAACAGATATATTACCACATCGACCGGACCTGGCGTGCGTTCAGTATAAAAAACCGTAAGCCAAGCGGTTTGTAAATCGCAACCTTCCATACTGAACGACCCGTTAGCCGCAAACCGTTTTCAATATGGCGGACAGCGATGGTGTGTGGAATTAATTTTACATAAATTCATGTGTGATAGTGTTGTAAGACACTTGATAAATGTTGTTTAGATTGATTTTATACTAGTGAATGACGTGATTTTTGTTGTCCTTTTAGCAAAAGCCAATAATTTGACCATAAATTTGTCGTTTAATGATGTGTGAATTGAGCAAAACAATGCCATAAGTCGTTAATGATTTGCATACTGATTGTTTAGACCATTTGGAGCAAAGTTACACTTCATCTCCTCCTTGTTTTGAAGCAGATACAATGCTGACTTCACTCTGATAGCATGACAAATGAATGTACTTGGCATATTCCTCTGTAAAGTTATGCAAATGCAAAAAACAAAACAACGTAGGAAATGACATTGCAGTGTAGTATATTACACTTTAAATATTTCATTTTTTTGTGACATTATAATTATAAAATCAATTGAAATATGTTGACAAGATACCCAAGTTATGATCCCACTTTACCTATTGAACCAGTTGTGTTGTTTTTACAATTTTTACACTTCAAGGGAATATGTCCCATCTCTTAAAAGTTTGATTGGAATGTCATCTTCATCTAGCTTCTATAGTTCAATTGGAAGAACACCCTGTTTCTCTTTGGAGATGGAGGGGATCTGAGTTCAAATCTCAGTAGGAGCAGCAAGATACATTCCTTTTTTAATTTTACAATTTAAGTATAATATTGGTTTTTATCATCCTCCTTAAGATTTAAAAAGGTATCCAATGACAATCAGATTAAACCTTTAACATAATGATTAAAATAAAGTTAGGCTTGTTTCATCAAAATGGTATGTTCTTATACACATATATATTTTTATTTTATTTGACAAATTATACTATTAGTAAGGCTCGACAACCACTATAGCTTTCCTTGGGGTTCACTGAGAACCTATGCTAATTAAACATAACATCTTCCTCTTTATTTCTAATTTAATTGCTGCAACTAAATATATTTCAATAACTTCTGACATGTTGTCATATACAAAAAGCAAGTATTAGTAAGGTACTTAGAAAAACAACAAAAAGTTTTATTCAAATTTATTTTGGTAAGAACAATAAAAAGTACATGCATTTGTAATAATATGCTGTACTTAGCAAACATAGTATGAAAATCAGAGCGCATCACTGTCAGATACAAAAATTCATGCTGTGTACATATCCAGTGAACTAGATAAAAACACAATTTAATATTTTAATTTATATCTGACAAAACTATTAAGATAAAAAACAAACAATGTTTTAAAGACATCATATGATGATTGAGACAATACAATACAGTATCTTAATTCCCTAAATTGTTGAAGATTTCTTGTATGTGTACATAACATGGTATAAAAACAAAACTAAATAATGTAAGGGAAGACCAGACATTTAAAATATGATTGAGATAAAAAAAAAAACAACCTCAATGCATACATTTTAAAATAAGACAACTTTTAAACAGAGATAAATAACCAATCAGTGTTGTAGCAACACCTAATTGATGATTGAGGTATATCAATATATTTTCTTTATAGCACTGACAACAGAATAACACAAATATTGCAACATACATGCTGTAGTTCGTCATAACCATATGTTGACCACATTTTCATATTTTTCAGGTCTATTGTACATATGAGGCCAGTAAAGAAAATGGGACACAAACATGTGATATTCCCTAAACTGATAAAAGAGCCTAACGATATGGCAAATTTGTTTCAGTCAAGTGGGCTGCCAGGTATAATTTGGGGCAAGATGGAACACAAATTCCCAAACTCGGGACTATGATTATCAGCATAGGTTCATCAACAGGATTTTCAAGCATTCCTAACAAGTTGTCTGTAACAGGAGTTTAAAATTCCAGGACAAATGTAATAGCTAGTCATGAATGTTATATGAGGGCCGCATGCATAAGTGCAGTAGCATATACTTTATAGCAAATGTAAGGAACAACACAGTGGGTTCTCTCCGTCCCGTCTCCCTTCATCTTGTTGGTTGGTGCTTGAACAGGTGTAGTTATATGTCCTGTAGGTAAGGATCTCTGTGTGTGTTGGCAAAGATCTGAAATTAAATTTTTGTTAAAAATCATTTTAATAAAACCAAAATTTAAACTGGAAGTTTGATTTTTAGCATGAATGTGAAGGATTTATGAGTTATTAATAGCAGAGTACTTTCAAAATGATATCAACTTGTGTTCTGTTTAAAATAATGTATAAACCCTAATTAATAGCTGTTTAAACAAAAGCATCTATACTACCAAGTTAGAGTAAAATATACATTTTGTTACAATAGCATATTGTTTTATTCTTGGCAATTCTGGGGGTGAAATAGTCAACAAATATGTTTAACATTTCTCCCCAGAAAAGATAATTTAAATCAATGACATTTTATCAAAATGGAAAAACTATTCCAAAAATAAAGTTTTGTATATGATTATTTAATGTATTTATGAAAGAAGCAGGGGTTATGGATGGTCCCTGGCCATGATTTTTTCTTTCAAGTTTTCTGTTCAAGTACCATGTCCTCTTTCCACAATCACTTCTGTTGATGGAGTATGTTGACTTTGTGCTAAAAGAATTTATACAAATTATTGTTGAAATAGTTATCTTTTAAATGCATATTTCAACATTTTTCATGTGCATAGATTGTTTGAAAAAAGAATGTGAATTTCTGTTCTGTGCAGCCCATGCCAGTTGTTATAATCGATGAACTGCATAACCAAGTCTATAAAGATTTAAAAATTGGAAAAAATATTGTTTGTTTGTTTGGTTGGTTTATCGTCAAACCAACAGTTATCTGGAGACGGTGTCCACTTGAAGGAGATATAGTGCTGCCTTCACTGTGTATAGCATGCCGTGAACAACTGGCATGATACCACACCCAGTCACATTATCCTGACACCGGGCCAACCAGTCGTGGAACTACCCTTATATTTGCTTAAGGGTTAGCAAGGGAGCTATACAACTACAATTTTAACGACTTTGGTATGTCGCGGTCAGGGATCGAACCCGGGACCTCTCGTTCCTGGAGCAGACGCTCGAAAAATATTGTAAAAATATCTTTAAAAAAGTAATGAATATAACCATGCATGTGTTAATAGTGATTTGACTTAAAATGCTATTGGATTCGCATCATCTTGTAAAGATATATACAAAATGTATCGTCAATTTATTTTAGTGGAGGAGTACCCCAGACAAAGGACTGGGTAGAACCACTGGCTCATGTATGAGTCAAAATAATTGGTGCATCACATGTGAGCATAAGCATGAAAAATAGGGCCTACCTCTTTCAGTTTATCAGAATGGCCTCTCCACATGCTCCTTCTTCTCTGCCCCATTCCAAAAGGTGTTTACTGGATTTAAACCCACTGGTTTACTGTAATTAAACAATAATGAATTTTTAAAATGGATCAATGTCAATGACATTTAAAATAATAATAATTAATGTTAAGAAAAACAAAGAAGTGCATTTACGAAAGAATTTAAACTTCACTGGCAAAAAGGAAGAAATAAATAGACAACTTTCTTTATTTGTATTTAATATTATATAAGTTTCATCTATTCAATGAAAAGGCATTGATGCAAGTTTTCTGGTATTTTTAACGTTTGTTTACGTATACCGGCCAATCACGTATTTAAAACTGTCAGGAAAACGTATCCTGCATAATACCGCATAATATATGACATTTACACATAGTTTTGTCGCTGAAAATTAACTGTAATTGAAGATATTTCCATTAATTCTAGCGAATCAAAAGTAAACATTCACCTGGCAGCCATCTTGATTTGCTTCGCACACTACCTCCGAGATACGTTTGCGAACCGAGGCAATCGAATGTGGCGTACGGTCGGTTCAGCGTGCTAAAAATACGAACCGTTTCAAACCGTAGCGAAACGTAACGCTACGGTTTGTCATACTGAACGCACCCCTGGTAGCGCAATCGGTAGAGCGTCGTTCGGGTACGGGATGCCCCGGATTCGAACCAGGACCGCGACATACCAAAGTCGTAAAAATGGTTGTGGTAAAGCTCTCCTGCTAACGCTCAAGTAAATATAAGGTTAGTTCCACGACTGGTTGGCCCGGTGTCAGGATAATGTAAATGAGTGTTGTATCATGCCAGGTGTTCTCGGCATGCTATACACAGGGAATGCAGCATTATAGCTGCTTCAAGTGGACACTGTCTCCAGATAACTGAAGTACTGTTGGTGGGACGATAAACCCAACAAACAATTACCACATATGTATCTGTACAGGTATTGTGCCCTATTCTTACATATGGGATACAGTTTTATTTAGCAATTATAGGACTCTGTCCGTATTCAGGCCTTGCATATATAGGGGTTAAAAGGAAGAAGGAAATAAAAATAAAGTTATTCTGTGAGTTGTCTGCAAAATTTATGTCCTGTTCAATATTGATCTATTGCGTACAAGAGGACTGGATTCGCTATGCAAAGTTTTACGGTGATTTAATTCGGTGTTGAAAGGTTTTCTATAACACTTGTGCTAGTCACATAGAAATTGTATGTATTTATGTAAAATCAAATCGTAATAATATGTATTTCGCTAGGTCACAAACTTATTAACTTGATGTAGAAGTGACAGTGCAATTTGTTTTTTTACATCATGGTATTTGTTATGTAGTTTGACATTAAAATGTCTTTTTTTTTTTTGCAAATTTAAACAAAGAACTTATGAGTAAAAATAAGTAAAGTGAATCAAATAAACGACCATCTGTAAGAACCCTTGTCACTCTACATTTGTTTATACCCGCAACAAAATCTAAGTAAATAATAGCGACTCAAAAAAGGTAACAAGACATATAGCTTGAGAGTCAGCAGCAGGTTAATGCATATCAACACCATTTGGACAATGTCATTATTTCAGTTGACACAGCCAGAAATTGTCATACCAATGTACCTGTACGGAAGTAACGAAATTTGCCTATGCCAAAAACGTAAAAAAAATGTCTTTATGACGTCATACACAGGATATTTTGCGAAAGGAAACCTTCTGAAAAAAACATAATTACCAGAAAACTTTTTTATGTATTTATATCAATATTTATTGCAAATCGTGGATATGTGATAAATTTCGTAATGAAGTGAACAGTTCTACTGTCTACTTATTTATACATACACCCATTGATTTTACACAACGTGGAAAGTTTACAAATAAAATTAAAACCGAAGTCGCTTTGAAAGATTGAAAAAGTATTTTTACAATTCACATCAAACTCATTAGACGTCTCAATGAAACTAGGAGACTGGCGATATATTTACCTTTTTACAGAAGAAAATAGACCATACCCTTTAGGCTTGTTCTTAGCTTTTTGAATGGTGTTGTGAATATGTTAACATATGTACAACTGTTTTCATGCAAACGATTATGTCACAGTTAGAGCAGTTAATTGTTTATTTCAGGTACAGACGAATATAATTCTATCGAGAACACAAACATCATTTGTTTTCAAAGACCAATTTTATCAATATTTAAAGTGATTTCAAAAGAGACCGCAAGTTAAAATAAGTTATGGAGTAAATAACAGCTCATGATTGCTCTAATTGGTTGCATTTTAAAACTGTTTAAAAACATAGAGATAAATTGTACGAACGTCCTAAAGTTTGAACGCAAGCAAAACGAATTTAAAAGATTTAATACGTAGATGAAACAATGTTTTATATTAAATCAAGAACGTATAATGCAAACAGAGCATGATAACAGTAAATACATAAATGTGATAAGACCCTTTGCTGAAAAAAAAACACTCGAAAAACTTAAAAGTTAGAGGAAACACACTAAATACCAGATATTTGAAGTTTTATTAGACCACTCATATAAGCCCTAACTGAAGATTATTTGAATTGCGTACTTACCGCTGAGGAAAACTGCGACTATCACATACTTTCTAAGCATCGTCATCTTGCTCAAATTACGCCAAGCAAATTTAACTGGAAGACGTCTCCGGGAATAGAGAAACAAGATACTCAATTGTAAAAATATCCGTATCAGGTTATGTTTAATTACTCCTTAAGATGTTTATACATTCCTAACCAGTAACAGATACCCGCTTCTTAAACATTTCATATCACATGACTGATGACGTAGTAATTATATATTTCACCTGAAAGAAATAACTTCCTGGTAAGTGAATACTTTATTTTCCTCGGCGAATAAGTGGTATGTGGAGAACTAAGTAAATGTATATTTGAAGATATCTTTTCATGTCCTATCATCCGTTTACTAGAGACAATAGCATTGAGACTGAACTAGTGTCTCTAGTAAACGCATTATAGGACATAAAAAGATATTTTTAAATATACATAAATATACTGAACCTATTGGGAAACTTCACGGCAGAATAAGGGGTGGGCGAGGTGGGCGCGAGGGGTGTGTGGTTCAGTGGGAAAGCAAATATTTTCTTGTTCTATATTTTATAATTTTTTTGTGCATTTCATAAAGGTCATGGAGGCCAAACAATTTAACTTAGAATGCTGGATGGTTGTTAAAGTGTGTTTGACAAAAAAGCATTATGGTGCATCTGTATTAATGGATTCATCAAATTCCTCTAATTGTTTGCGCCACAAAATCCTGTTATGGCAGAGCAAAACTTCATCTCTCCATAGATCCAAACAGATTCATCAGCTTGGTTTGACTAAATCTATGTAAGTTATTTTGTCACAAGCACAAAACTTATTCCTACCTCAGAATTTTCGTCTGCACAGCTGTAGACTTCTTCAGTGAGTGACATCACGTGGTTGGTCACGCGGGAATCGTGATGTCAAGATCTGGTCGTAGGTGCCTCAGAATTTTCGTCTGCACAGCTGTAGACTTCTTCAGTGAGTGACATCACGTGGTTGGTCACGCGGGAATCGTGATGTCAAGATCTGGTCGTAGGTGAGGTAGGAATAAGTTTTGTGCTTGTGACAAAATAACTTACATAGATTTAGTCAAACCAAGCTGATGAATCTGTTTGGATCTATTCAAAAGGATTACGGACAGGACCACGTAAAAGGACTGCGGGAATTCGAACGATCTGAGGTGAAACTTGCAAGATTTAGAAACCATCTTCGATTTACACTACGTTGTAAGAGCGAAGGCATAACACCGCCTAGTCTAAAATTAAACAGCTCAATAAAAACCAGTAATGCGAAACTAATCCTTCAACGCGCGGAAAAACAACTTACTCGCGAACGGATTAGGATTATCAACAATAAGATCACGACACTTTACGACTCTATTACGAAGCAGAAGGAAAAATTCAAAGCGGAATTCCCAGACGATGTTTACAATGACGTCATCTCGTTTGGGACGAGACGCTACGAGAGCGAACACGAGAAGGTCAAGGCCAGACATGTCAACAAGATAAACAAACTCTGTGAACGCTTGAAAAAGGATTGTACTTCTGGGGACTTATCGGGTACGTTATTGAAGAAATGGGTGATCAACAAGTCTAACAAGGAATTGACGAATGAACAGGTGAGTGTTCTTGCCAAGGGGCTTAACTATGCCGTATCGCCGAACACGTTACCGGTGGAGGAGATCATCGTTGAGACCGAGTTTGTATGTTCCAAAATGGACCCTAGTGAAGCTGCGGAGCTACGCACTGAGATCGCGGGAGCTGTCAAGTCTTCGTCACCACCGAAATCCAACCTGTCTAAAGGTGAAAGGAAGGCACTACAAGAACTAAGAAAGGATGATTCTATCATCATTCTGCCAGCTGATAAAGGTAGGGCTACGGTAGTGTTGGACAAGGCAGAGTATGAGACTAAAGCTATAACCATGCTCAGTGACGATAACACTTACGTCAAACTCAAAAAGGACCCCACCGACAATTACAAAAGTAAGCTGATAGCTATCCTTTCTAGGTTTAAGAAGGAAGGGAAGCTGGATTAGGCCACGTACAAGAGACTGTACCCCACTGCTGCCATTATCCCAAAATTCTATGCACTACCTAAGATACACAAGCCAGGGACCCCTCTACGCCCCATAGTGTCGAGTATTGGTGCTGTGACCTATCGAACTGCCAAGTTCATGGGGATATTCTATCTCCCTTAGTAGGTAAAACTAAACACCACATCAAGAACTCTAAGGACTTTGTAGAGAAGGTATCAGACCTCACTGTAGAAGAGGATGAGTACTTAGTCTCCTATGATGTATCAGCCCTCTTTACGAGTGTCCCAGTACAGGAGGCGGTGGAGATAATTGAACACAGACTGATCGGTGACCCTACGTTAAAGGACAGAACAAGTCTGACTCCTTCGGATATCACAGAACTCTTACGTTTTGTGTTAGAAACAACTTATTTCCAGTTTAGAGGATCCATCTATAGGCAGAAGGAAGGGGCAGCCATGGGTTCGCCTATATCCCCCATTGTCGCGAATCTGTTTATGGAAGATTTTGAAAACAAGGCATTGGCTTCTAGCACGCACCTACCCAAGGTTTGGTTCCGATATGTGGATGATACATTTACCATCATACATAGAACTGTTCAGTGACCATCTTAATCAGGTGAACCACAACATCAAGTTTACCAGGGAGAAAGAAGATCATGGGAAAATTGGGTTCTTGGACTCGGACATTAAAAGGTGTGATGACGGCCATCTAGAGCTGAGCGTGTACAGAAAACCCACCCATACAGACCAGTACCTCAACTTCCATTCGCACCACCCCCTCAACCAAAAACTGGGTGTGGTCAGGACCTTGTTACATCGATGCAATACGATAGTAAACACGGAGGCAGCGAAGGAAGAAGAGAGAGACCGCGTCATATCAGCTCTTAAGAACTGTGGCTACCCGAGTTGGGCGTTCAACCGTGAACAGCAACGAGAACAACGAGCGACATCTAGGAGTCAAAACACCAAAATGGACAGAAAAGGACTTGTTGTAATACCCTATGCACAAGGTGTTAGTGAAATACTAAGCCGTATTTACAACAAACATGGTATCCAATTGGCCTCAAAACCCGGCTGCATTCTGAGGAACATTCTAGTGGCACCAAAAGACAAGACACCCAGAGAACTGCAGTGTGGTGTGGTGTATCAGATTGGTTGCCATGATTGCAAAGATACTTACATAGGAGAATCTGGTCGACAGCTCAAGATAAGACTTGAAGAACATCGCAAGTCCGTAAAAGAAAAATCTCTGAAGTCAGCTGTGGCAGAACACTCTATGAGTAAAGACCATAACGTCAACATAGACGACTATAAGATTACAGTTGAAAGCAACGATTGGCGCCGCAAGTGGAGAGAAGCCATCCACATAAGGACACAGTCACTAGCAATGAACAGGGACGGGGGCCTGCAGCTTTCTCACACCTACGACCAGATCTTGACATCACGATTCCCGCGTGACCAACCACGTGATGTCACTCACTGAAGAAGTCTACAGCTGTGCAGACGAAAATTCTGAGGTAGGAATAAGTTTTGTGCTTGTGACAAAATAACTTACATAGATTCACCTCTCCATGTTTGCAGACAAAGACCAGTGGTCATTGATACCTTTAAAATACTCCACAACTGGACAACTCCGTTATTGCGGATTATGGTAGCAACCTAAGAATAAAATAAACCTTTGTTGAATGGATCTTTTCATTTTTTAGACATTGAATAGACGGCTGTGCAAGCAAGCTTATGTTTGTTTTTGCAATCTTGCCGACTCATAATAATATCCATTTACCAACCTACCCGCCTACCTGTCAGCCCAAACCCACCTAAAAATATAATTGAGACAGTGTGTATCCATGTCTCTTCTAAATGTTATAAAAGTGTTGCACAAATGTATTAAAAGTTAGCATAAAGTATGCGTCATAAAATATAATCATATCATCATATAAAGTAAATTATTTGACGTGCGCATTTCGCCGGTATGTAAAATAGGCGTTACTATATAGATAAAGATATTGACACTGTCATCCTTTACGTCCTCGTTCATGTCACATAAATGCTTTGGTCTGAAAAAAGATATATCAACTTACATGTCACATAATACTGACCAGATTCTTCCGTCTTCCGTCTGTTTTGATTCTGACAGATAAACGACCACACTGTTCCCTAAATTTTTATATACAGTCAACCGCAAAAGAAAGTTTACACGTTTAGTGTTTTTACAACATTTGTTTAAGGTATCTATTTATACGCAATAATAGATTTCTTAGAACAGAAAATCGACCAAGAATTGTTTATTTAATATATCAGCAGCTCTCGTTACAAAACGGAATTCTAGTGAATGTCGAAAATTCAAAATGCATGTGCAGCACGGGTTTGATAAATTTGTTCATGGTTTGTGTAATCTGAGTAGATAGGTTGGTTTGCTTGAGTTTGGTTAATAAAAAACGGAGTAATCTTAAAGAGATACACGGCCATAAACATGAGACGTCTGGATGAAAACCAGTGTTCCGTGGCAATTAAAATGCTGCAGAGAGGCGTCACTGCAACTGCAGTGGCTTGGTATTTTAACTGCAGTCGAGTTTCAGTGAGTTATTGCGACAGGACATGTTAAAGACCGACCACGGACAGGAAGGTCACGAGTCACAACCCTGCAACAGGACAACTTAATACGTACCATACACCTACGTGATTCAAACGTGTAACCGAAATTGCTCGAACCACTGTAGAGTTGCACGGATATGTCAAATTATCTTGTTAAAACGGTTATCAATATGATAACATATTTTAAAAATGTTACGTTTTTAGAACATGCGCCATATCAATAAACAGGGACAAAACCCTTTATAAAATTGACTTTGAACGTTACTTTTGGCTATTTGAAAAGAAATGTTACAAACACGAATAATTTGAATGTTTTGGCGCCAATGAAACGCTTTTATTTGACAATGTTCTTTTGTTTTTCTTTTTCCCTATACGCCACTTTTCTGCAGATACAGCTCGGAGACGGTTACGCTCACGACAAATCCGATGTAATCGACCGTATGTCGAGACATTTTTAAGCAGAGGACACAAACAAAGCCGTTTAGACTGGTGTGGACTCCCTCTTTGGTGGAAGATACGCAAGTGGGTAGAACGTTATTTACTGATGAGTCAACATGATGGACGTCAACGTTTATGGCTACGTCGTGGTGAGCGTTTCGCACCGTGCTGTATCAAGGAAGTTGTTAGGTGGGGCGGTGGTAGTGTACACGTATGGGAATGAATTTCAGTATTTTGTAAAACGGAGCTGGTCATCTTAAGAGGGAATATAAGGGCTAGGCAATACCTGGACCAGGTTTTACGTCAAGTCGCTATCCCTCATATGCATCGGCATCTGCCACACATTCAAGGCCACACACAAGGATGACAGTGGACTTCCTTGCAGCAAGTCGCATAATCGTTATGGAATGCCCAGCCAATAGTCTGGATTTAAATCCAATTGAAAACGTTTGGGCATTACTGTCTCGCGCCATTCGTAGACTTGTCCGCCAGCCTGGGACTGTTGTAGAGTTGAGAGATACCCTCATTCAAGAATGGAACTGTCTTCCTCAAGATATCATAACCTGTACAATATACTCCATGCGCCAGCGGTGTACGCGATGCATTGCAGCTCTCGGTGGTTATATAAAATACTAATCGCCATTTTGCGAATTTTGAAATGACCTTCATCAAGGACATATTCCGCACTTACCTATAGTCACAAGTGTCTGATTTTTCCATCATGTTCCAACAAATGATTGTTCTTTTGAAATATTATTCTTTTCATTCATTGAATTAGCTTTAGTTATTAACAGAAAGGCATGTGTAAACTTTCTTTTGCGGCGGATTGTATTTTTATGAATTCAATCTTATACCATCAAAAAACGGTAATGAACACAAAGTGAAGTATTTTCTGAAGTCTTGGTGCTACAAGCAACATATCACTGTGGTAGGTCGATTTAATTTATAAGGCTTGACTTAGAAAAAGTTAGCTTTTCAATTTCCATTTAAGCTCTGCCTTCGTAAAATTACAACAAGAGACGGCCTCTGAAATTAAATTTCATTGAATTTGTACTGTAAAGAGCGTTAAAATAATTTGCAAAGGCATTTCTAACTATCTGCATTCAACTTGGCAGTCTGACGAAAGTTGACCGACTGATATATATTTATTTCATTTTTTTTCCTCAATGCGCGATTCTAAAAGTACGTAATTACTTCTTATATAAGAAATGATGTAATAAGAAACAAAAACGTCGACTTTGTTTACGACTTTGTTTAATTGTGATGGAAATAAATGAATGGTCAAATACTATCAAACTTAAAATTGCCAATTCAAGCGAAAAAACGCAATTTAATACGTTTTAAATGTAAAACATGATCAATGCTCATTTATTAAAAAATACAGTCACACAATTTTATACTGCCAGTGACTGTTTTTAATTTGTTCGTGTTAATTAATTCTATTTTAGTCATAATCGTTTTCAATTTTATTTTAAGTTAAGAATCGTTCATTCACTCCTTCGTTTGTTCGCGTCTTATTGGATTACCGTCTCACTATCAGGATTTCAATTATTTGGAGACGGCAGATATAATGCTGCCTTCAAGGTGTGCGGCATGCCAAATACACCTAATATATTACCACACCCAGACACCTTTCTGCCAAAGTGCCGACTATTCGCGGAACTGTCCGTATATTTGCTTGACCAAGCTATTCTATATCTACTCTAACAACTTTATCGAACACGGGCCCTCCTGTATCTGGAGCCAACGCTGGTCTGACTTCTTTACACACCACAACTTTCTCGTTTACTTCTTATAATGTATCGAATGATGTGAGTGACAAACCATTAATGTTCACATGCGTCTGTGTCTGTACAGCTACAAGTAAAATTAACATTTTTTCACAGAAAGTGCCCTGTTGTAGACGCACTTGAACAGCTTGTCTGATATTGTGCACATCGTGTGCAAAGCATCATATGCCTTGATTACAAAAACTGTTCGTCTCACCCCAGCCAGCAATGTATATTGGTCCAATGTTGGACCAAGATGGTTTTTGTATATAGGGCCAATATCGAATTTCAATTTCGGACAGAATCGGTTTTTGCAATACGAATATATAAAAATTCCTATGAGCATTGCAACTTATACTAAACTCCGAAAAGGCACAGGACAAAGGTATTTCACATGTAAGCCAAGTTAAAAGCAAGAACAAATTTGTAAAAGGTCATTTAACAAAAAGAGCAAACATGACAGTTACCGCTATGGTACGGTCAGTCGGCAATATGACCACAGTTTTTAGAAAAGAAATGGGTATCATTTCGATTATAAAATCTACACAAAGATGGTTGAATGTCAGAAATTAACTTTATTGTGTTTTGAATCCTGCAGTGTATATATACCCTTTGGTATCACACACCTCATAAGGTTACTGACTATGTTGTGTCATATTACGTAGTGTGGTTGAATGCTGGTCAACCCGGCACCTGGTAAACTCGGCACTTGGTGAACTCGGCACCGAGAAAAGTGAATTCGGCATCCGGTAAACTCGGCACCTGGTAAACTCGGCACCTGGTGAATTCGGCATCTAGTTAACTCGGCATTTGTATATTATTCTTTTATCTCTTTGCTTCTAGACAATTTGGCAATATTTATTGTTACACAATGTATGACCTAAACTGTTATCATGGAAATGTCTGTTTGTGAAGAAAGGTGAATTTTCAAAGTAACTTATTACGACCACATTTATCAACAGATACAAAATAATTCATTGGCTACTGGCATAACATTTATTTTTGAATTGAATTAGTTGATATAATTTTTGTAAGAATTTATCTTTCTATGAAAATTTTATGCACATTTGCACATTTGGTTGTTAGTTATCCATTCCAGATTCATCTTGGCTGGCGCAAGAACAAGTGACACAGGGAAGCCCATGTGGTGACAGGGTCTCTTCATTAACCTCCTCATAATTAGTACCACACCCCTTCTATGTGTACGGGGAATACATTGTCTAATAGCACCTGGTACCCCTTCAATGTATACTAGGAATACACCGCTGCCATCTTGTTGTTTTAGCAATTTGTGGTGACAGGGTCTCTTCATTAACCTCCTAATAATTAGTACCTCACCCCTTCTATGTGTACGGGGAATACATTGTCTAATAGCACCTGGTACCCCTTCCATGTATACTAGGAATACACCGCTGTCATCTTGTTGTTTTAGCAATTTAAATTAAACAAGGTACACACTGAATAACACATGATTAAGTACAGTACCTTTGATGTTGAGTATACGTAAATTTATTATAAATACAATGCAGATCTATAATATAAGGAATAAATTAATGTGTTTAAAAATCTACCTTATTTCTTCGTTAATTTTATATTTAATTATTATATTAATCATATATACTTTTTGTAGTTAGTTGTTTTAACTGCTTTTATACACGCATTAGACAATATGACATGTGATTTTTTTTTTATTTCGATTTTTAATCTTTTTTATTTTTATATATTATTTGCATAATGGTTTATATCTTTAAAAAAAACGAGGTGCCGAATTTGCCAGATTCGTAAAGCCGAATTTACCAGGTGCCGAGTTCACCAGGTGCCGAGTTGACTATTTACGCTGGTGCCGAATTCACCAGATGCCGAGTTGACTTGATTCCGTGTGGTTTGAGGTTTCTACATACCTCTTGGTACTTGTCCAGATAAACAGGTTAACTGGAATTAGCAGTCTATGTATAGAACTTACTGGTCCGCTGTAGTTATATATGGGAAAAATTTTGTTACTCTGGTTTTTCTAGAGAGAGAATCAGGTGTGGTTGGTTGTTGGGCTAAAGTCATTGGAGGTGGAAGACAATTAGAAGTGCATTAGCTGGTCATCGACTGTGAGTAGTATTTTAATTAGATTTTTTGTTGTATTTAGAATTGAGTCTATTGCTGAGAATTAATTGTAATGGGTTAAAATTAATCATCTAGATGATGATTTAATCACATAAATATTAAGTAGAGTTTTATTTCATTTTACGCAGCCATTTAGGACATGGCATTACCGAGTAATTTACCTTGCAATTGAGGGAAGGCCCAGGTGGTGATCATGCTGCGTGCAGTCGACTACGTTCCCTGATATTGTAGAAACAGTGGCTATGTGCCTTTTACGTGTTGGTTGTAATAGTTAGGCTTTGTGCCGGTAAATTGAAAAGTGATGTATATTTCAATTAGGCTTTGTGTCATGTGAAATTGCAAGATAAGTTTGTTTTAGGTTGTATGCCTATAAAGTGATAATTGAAAGGTGTTTAAGATAGGCTGTGTGCCTGTGTGAAATTGCAAGTGAAGTTTGTTAAGGCTATGTGCTTATGAAGTGTTAATTGAAATTTGTTTTAGTTAGGCTGTGTAAACTCTGAAACAATGTTTTGTAATATTCTAACACTGGTCCGACGATGGTTGCAACAGCAGGGGTGTACCAACTGACTAAGAGAAGAGCGGTTCCACATATTTACCTACATGCTGAACGATATAGTCTGTGGATAAGACATTGACTTTAGAGAGTTTTACTTTTATATAGAGAGATATATGTTTATTTAAATAAAGTATTTACCATCTGTTTAAAGATCTGTACGATATAATAATAAGAATATATGACAAAGTCCTATAAGCATTGCAACATATACCAAACTCCGAAAAGGCACAGAACAAAGGTATTTTACATGCAAGCCAAGCGAAAAGTAAGAACAAATTTGTGATGAGTCATTAAACGAAAAGAGCAAACCCGACAGTTACCGCCTTGGAACGGTCAGTCGGCAATATGGACCGACTGGGGTGCTTAAGCCGGTTTTACAGAGCTCTAACCTCGCACTTCCTGACGAGTTTCTCAAATGCAAGCAATGAAAAGAAAAACGATCTATTTGAAAACAAAATGTCCAAGCGCTGATATTTTCTATTAGTTATGACGAAATTAGTGACGTCATTGAAAAATAATGTCCACATAGTGTTTAGAAAAGAATATGGTATTATTTCGATTTGAAAAACTACATAAAATGGTTGACTATAACAGAAAATAACTTTCTGAATCATGAGCAAACATGATCAGAGACGACAAAATGGTTGTAGCATCCTGTTCATGTGAAGATGGAATTGAAGAACCAAAGTCCAATGTCCATCAAAGAAAATACAGTAACAATCCTTATAGGATGAATTAAATGACAACATAGATTACATGCACGGGGAGATTTTTTACGACCGCCACACTGCACAAGTAAAATTGTTGTTATCATAAATAAGAATATATGACAAGGTCCTATAAGCATTGCAACATATACCAAACTCCGAAAAGGCACAGAACAAAAGTATTTCACATGCAAGCCAATAAGTAAATTCTTCCTTGAGAGTTCAATACTCTCACTCTCAGTTAAATCTTACTTTCAGTTATTTCTGTTTGTTTTTGTTGTAGTTGTTTTGTATGCATATTTGTATTACAAAACTAAATGTAAAGTTATCATTTGTTTTGGTGATGACAATATAAGTGAAATTAACTTTGAATAAAAAAAAAAACATGATCAAAGAAGAGTAATGATTGTAGCATCCTGTTCATGTGAAGATGGAATTGAGGAACCAAAAGTTCAATGTCCATCAAAGGAAATACACGTAACAATCCTTATAGGATAGGATCATTACATAGGAATATAAAAATAGAACATTTGTAACAAGTAAACATTCCATTTGCTACTTATGAAACTTAACTTCGTGAACTAAAAGTGACTGTATAATGAAACTAAATACAATATGATATATACCTATTCATGTCCAAGGTATTACAATGATAGTCGCAGGAATTTACGCCTTCTTATATTTAACCACAGATCGCGGTAAAGAAACGAAGCAACTTCCGATTACCTTAATTAACCAAAATTATTTGATTTTTGGTTATGAAATAAATATGACTGTGGTGTTTCGGAATTCGAAGACGCTTGCTTGTGAAGCAAGTTAACCATCATGGAGTGGCTTTGAACGTATGCGTTTGTCTGGGAAGAAGTATACATGACAGCAGCATCACGTCCATGTGAAGACGGAAAGGAAGTCCAATATTCGTAAAAGAAAACCTGTAGGAGAAAATTTTGGCAACATAGATTACCTATATGGGGAGATTTATTACAACCGCCGCACTGCACAGGCAAAATTGTTGTTTTCATATATATGTAAATATGGTTAAGTCATATGAACATAGCAACATATACCAACATTTGAAAATCCACAGGACAAATGTATTTTAATGCAAGACAAATGTAAAAGGACAAAGCAAATAAACAAATAAAAGCAAACCCAAACACTTACCTCCTCAGTCAGTCGGCGAAGGGGCCGAATGGGGTGCTTAGCCCAGTTTTACAGAGCACTATCCTCACACTCACTTCCTTAAGGGTTTCTCAAATGCAAGCAATTTAAATAAAACAGATGTATTTCGTTAACGTTTTCTTATATTATGTATGACGTTAAAGAAACGAACGGCGTAATTGAAACATAATGTAAATGTAGTATTTCAAAGAGACGAGATTCCAATAGTTAACACCTTGGAACGGCCAGTCAGCAAATTTGACCGACTGTCATGGTAGAACAACTTGAACAACGCGCCTGCCAGAATTATTATGAAAAATTAACCTTTGTGACATATAGATTTGGGAAGGGAGGTAACTCAGCTCTAGTTTGACAGATAAAGTGTAGAATATTTCTGATACTAGCAATATTCGAACAAAATTGTAAAATATTAGTCATATCACTTGACTTAAAATATCTGAGGTACAATTTAATTGTATCCTTTCTCATTATTAAATGTGTTCCACAGACAAGAAGTTTATATAACGCATTTGATGGTGTTTTGATCTTGCGAAGGATTAATTAATAAATTCTAGCTTAAATTTTTGCATGAAGCCATTGATGGTAATAATAATAATAACGATAATAATAATAATAATAATAAGTATTATATTATGTAAAAAAAACGGATAAATAGAATTGTAAGAAAACGCAATTCGATTGTTTGATTGTTACCGAGTACTGAATCAAAACGCCCCTATCTCAAAATGTACCATGCTTTCAATAAGTCGTTTAGTGTACTCGAACATGTAATAGTCAGCTGACACATGTAATTCGACAACTGGCCACAGTTACAACAGCTTTATGAATGGCACATTTTGGACGGAAACGTGTGAACTGCCGTGCTCTGAGGGCTGTGGATATAATACGTGTTTGCAAGAAACTGGAGAATGTAGTAAGGGTTGTTCGACATTGTCACTTAATGGACAGGACTGTAGCCTTTACTGCAAGCATACTTGCCTTGATCAACTCTGCAATAGAGGGGACGGAACTTGTTTACAAGGATGCCTCGAAAGCTAACATGGACAATCTGCTAGTATCGTTGCGGTCCTAACTACTGGATTGATCGTAAGTACGAATGCACATAACACGGAATATGACATTGCCAATGTATACATATTGACATAATTAGTTTCCTCAGTTTGCCAGTGTATGAAATCTAACCTTGCGAGTTAAAACAATCAGTACAAAATCAAACGTGATTTGTGGCTGTTTTATTCCGACCACTTATCTCCAAACCTTACGTATAATTTAATTTAAATCAAGTGTAGTGCAGCATTAGCTGTAAAAGCATACTGCCTCACCATTGCATTGTTTAGACTTCTAAATGTTACATGGCTTACAAATAGGTGGCCAAATTAAAACTAATTTCATTGTTTGTAGTTTAATTGCTCAATTTGACAACCATGAAGTTTTTTATTACCTTTTTCCAAACTTTCCAATTAATAACAAGAAAGAGAACGAAAGAGAGTGTTGTGTTTCTAAGGTGCCAATAAAAATCTTTCAAATCGACTGCGGGTAAGTGCTCTCTTAAATTTCTTATTATTTGAAAAAAAAAACACTTGTAGTAGAATCAATGCAGACTATAGCTCTGTAATTAGATGTCGAATACTTATCCCAAAGGCTGTTGCACGAGAAGATTCAATGTGAACACAGATTGTGGTTGCAACTGCAATGCAACATGTGACCAATATATACGTTCTGATGGCTGTGGCATCAGGTTAGTCATTATAGCAAGGTATTTCGAACATTTGATTCTGTTTCTTTACTTTAAACACTAGGCCATCGTTAATAAACGAAACATTCATTCGAGTTTGGAATGTAGTTTTAGTTGTGTTAATTAAACAACAGGAGCGAAGACTTGATGCAAAGTAGCCAGAATCACCATATACCATGTATATAACGAACCTATTTTGGCAACTTCGAACCATATAAAAATGTTTTTTAATGCATTTAGACAATATGCAATACAAATAGTGTAGCATATGTTATGTCCATGTGAAGATCACTTGTTCAATTATATTTCCAGCTCACTTCAAAATATTCCTCGGATGCCCGGCGCTCTTGTTCGTCAGATAACGTAGTGTCTTTTTAATCATATGTTAGACGCCATTTCATGTTCTGCATCAGTGCTTTTCTTGTACAACAATTGAAACACTCACCGCATTAGATTGACTGTAACAGAGCGCTAACCTCTCACTTTCGGATGTGTGCCGTTTTGAAACTGTGTAAATATATTTATGCCTTTTTAAGTGAGACGAGTAAGAGGAATTATCTACGTCGGAATTAAAAAGAACTGAACAAAGAATATAATGTACAATCAATATGACAGTAAAGGCAATGCATTGCTTGAAACATGTACAATATGTACTCATAATGAATACACAAAGCTAAATATTGACATAATATGGAAATGTAGCGGCCGCCTAAAAGATAAAACAATTCTAACACGAACAGAATAGTCTTTTTTTTATTATTTGAAAGTAAAGAATATTACCACTTGAAACAAACAAAGTAAAACTATACCACTGTAAAACGCTTCTGGGCAGAAATATCCTAAAATTCAATGAGTCGATGATTTACCTGCAAATGAAATGTAATACTATGATAAGGCAATCCACATCCTAAACTAAAAGCTGTGCAAGTTTACGACTGAAAAGGGGCCATTTAATAAAAGACCGGATTTAAGAAACCCATGATATGAGACTAGAGTGCGAGGCTAGAGCTCTGTAAAACCAGTTTAAACACCCCAGTCGGTCGATATTGACGACTGACCGTTCCATGGCAGTAACTGTCGGGTTTGCTCTGTTTAATAAGTGATTCATCACAGATTTGTTCTGACTTTTTTATTTGGCCCAGGTATGTAGATACCTTTCTGCTGCGTCTTTTCACATTTAAGTATATGTAACAATGCTCTTATGACTTATATATTTCCTAATTCCAAATAACTTACCGCTTCAAGGCACAGTGTTGTTGTGCCTCTTACACTTGATGGGAAAGGAATACCGTAGTCCTTTGCATTTACAAATTCTAATAATATATGTTGAAATATTCATAGGACTTTCTTATAATTTCTTGTTAGACAAATTCGCGACAATATGGACTTATGCCTTAAAGTTAAATTTGATAAAAGTTAACAAATTTACTTTTTCAATGATTTCGGGACAAACTTTGAATAGAAAATATCAATTACTAGTACTACGTGAAATTTAAAGGCAATTGAGATTTTCAATAAGCTTCTGACACTTAAATTGTGAGAACTGATAAGTACACAATTGTATCCTAATATGACTAAACATGTGATAAAAATGTAATACGTATAATAAAAACCATTATGTTAGCAATAAAGACAATTAATATCGTAATATATGGGTCTATTGCAATTCTTTGTTCCATCGAGTGAGGACTTAAATATCGATTTATTGATTTTGGATCGAAATTCAAATAAAAAATAAACAAATTGCACAAAAATAAAGTTTATTTTAATTCTGGGTTTATTGCAATTTCCATTTCCCTGTAAAACCAGTTTGCAATAACTTTGCAATTATTAATTATAATTTTGGGAGTTATTGCAAAACTGTTGAATATTGTTGTACAAAAATCATGTCACAATCTTATCTATCAACTTGTCCATTCATACTGACCATCGGATCAGACATAACATTGTTTTCGGTGTAATGTGACAAGACACATATGATTAGGAAAATAATATTCTGGTCCAAACAGATGTTTGTGTATATAGCTAATCATGGCCGCCTACTTAAACTAACTTACTCAAAACACAAATGATCTAAGGTCAATGTAACATAATTGCTGGTTAAACACTAATCTGCGCTTTTGTCTTGTCCAAATATGGAACGGATATAAGAAGACAATCAAACATTAAATTAGCGAATGTATTAACTTGTTAAGATGTCATAAAAACACAAAAACATCAAAACTACTTAAAGTAGCCATTAGAAGCAGCACATAACAGGCCCATGCCGATAAATAATACATACCATCAACGATTTACACATACCAATGAGGGAAACATTGAAATTAGATATTGGTGAGGTAAACAACTGTAATGCACTACTCGTTCATCAAATGCTAATTTAGAAATAATAGTATGCTCCCTTTGAGCGACGAGAAATCAGAGAGCCGTGTGATCAAGGAATATCGTACTTTAGTCTTATTTAGGAGTGTTACAAAATAAATAGTATAAATAATCACGTTTCATTTAATGATTGTGCGCATTCACGTTAAGGAGGTAAGGTATAGATTAAATGTACTTTGTAAGGATCTGTTCGCTGTTGTATAAAAACAAGTTCGTGTCGATGTTTTTAAAGTCGTCCTTAAAGTTGGAAAGACATTCAATATTCGTGAAAATGATACCTTTCAGACAGTAAATACACAAAGAATCAAAGCGCAAAAGGCACTGTAGCGTTCACTGCTTGAAAATCAACTTAAATGGTTAGACTGTAGTCATAACAATCATTAGTTTTACTACAGTATTTTCAGAATGACTGCAATTCATGGCGGACCCACATTTGGTTGTTGTATTATGACAGAATTATGTGATCGGACTGTTCAAAACAATCAAATAGAAAGGGAATTAACATGTCAAATGTTTTATTGAAAACATTGCTAAAGAATAAATCATGTTTTATATGGCAAAAATCAGCAACTTATCAACAGTAAATAATATGAAACATATTCTACCCATACATGAAGGATTTTGCTTATACAAAAGGTAAATCCAAAAGAACTGTACGAATGACAACACTTCTGTAGTTTCATTTTCTGCCTCTGACAATATTTTAATATTGGAATGGTTCATGGATGACAAGGAATCTTGGCAAAATTACATTCTACTCATACTAATTAAGACTAAGATTGTCAACCCAGATTAACGTATACAGCATAAACATGAAATCATATACAACAACTCATAAAAACTCATAAATTCATGATGTGTTGTTTTCGTTGTTATTGTTGTTGTAAAGTTTAATGTTCTATAGATAGGGTAATGAAAACGAAATGAAATTATCTTCAATGCATAATTAAAATACAGTACCTCATCTTATATTCTCAGAAACATCAGTATGGGTGTACATGTGAAATTTCAGTCAAGGGCCTACATGTAATGCGCTTAAAAGTTATAAGATTATGTTACTGGCTATTTACAAAGTATTACTTTATTTCAGAATCTGCACATATTTTAAGTGTATCGTTTGATTTGCATGTGTGAATGAACAATATTTGTTAAAGGGTTATGGTTACCTTAAAGGTAGTATCCAACAGCAACGAAATAAATTAGTGTTACCTCAAAAGGTCACATGAAGTACTGTTTATTTTTTATGTTCTTCATCTGTTTTATTTGTTTTGTAGCTTTTTTCAACTTCGCATCAACACAGTTATGGTCATATTGACCACAAACTTACGTCGTGTTAGAACCACTGAAAATAGGGGCTGAATAGTTACAAGTGGGCGATTCTAACCGCTATGCCACGGTGCCCCACATCTATGTGAAAAGTTTCGCATCTCTCTGGTCATTACAAATATGTTATTTCTTTCTAAGCAACGCTGCACTGTTAGTTTTTTTTAACTGAGAAAACCATGTGACCAGTAACTTTATCCACATATAAATATAATCCATATAAAACCACATATAATTGAGAAAAAAAGAAAATACGACGAGGTTCAATAAATGTAAACTAACACCCGAAATATAAAGGAAAACACACACCAACAGTTCCAACATTGGAAAAGTAATTTTAATTGACAGTTATGGGTAGAGTAAAACAACGTACCTGAAAGAATTATTATGTATTAGGATTTAGGATGACTAAATTTCGCTTTCGCAATGATTTAAATATAATTAATAATAAGGGAAGTAACTCAACTCGAGTTTGACAGGTAAATTGTAGAATCATTCGGGTACTCGACATTTGAATATAAATTTGAAGTAAAGTTAGAATTAAACATAACTGATAAGTAAGCAAACACAATACCATTTTTGATCGTTACCATGTACTGAGTAAAGTTAAATATGCGCAAAAACGCACCTTTGTCAAACTGTAGCCGTTTATTAAACGCAAACATCTAACATTGGTGTATTCATTTGACGTCATTATTCCGGCATTTCTAGCAATATATCCATCTCATTGCTAAAACATTAATTTACAACAAAAAGAATGGTAGAAAGCTCTAATTATAAAGCTGGTCTTTACTCGTTTATAAATTGATCAGAGCAATATTCCATTCGTACCTTTATTAATATATGCACCAGTGCAAGAGTAAAACAAGAGAGCTCTGTTAACACAGTATTGAAACTATTACAAATCATGATTCCAACTTTTATTTTGCCTTTAGTTTCCTTCCAAACAACGGGCTCCTGTACAACTGCACGGAGACATTTCCTCCGCCTGTTACTTTAGGTTTTCTTTATATCGAAGCTTCCAGTCAACCGACGGTGAAAGATATTAGACAAACGTTATACTATTGTAACATATCTACCGACTATTGCCAGTATGTATGTCCTGGTGATTTGGTCTGGCCGTATTGAAACATACGTTGCTTCGGTAATGCGATTTACACTTTCGAGAAATGTGTCTACGACTACATTGAATACTTTTAGGTAAGTTTTTTATTAGACCATTGTTAAACTTAGTTTAGAGGGTGTATTAATCTTTTCAAATTAATGTAAATATTGAAAACTTGTTTAAATTTGGAGCCTACATAATATTTTCATTACATTTATGTGTATGTGTCGTGAATTAATGTTGCTGTTTTAGTTGACGAGGTCTCAACTCTAATATTACTTTCGTCGTAATATTCTGAGACAAATAATAACGCTGACCGATCGACGCGATCCGAAAACACACCAGGACTGCATCACGAAAGGGAAAGACATTAGCACCCCGTGTTGCCATAGGTGGAAAACCTTAAAACGTTGATCCAAGTTTCAGCCGGGAATATAAAAATGACCGTCACCACTAAGATAAATTACCGATTTCAACATTTATTAATTGAAAAAAGACAAGCATTAATAATTAACTATAGGCATATGCACACTTAATGTAATGACCTGCTTATGATTGTCTTTTTTTCTCTTATAGTAATATAATCTATTTATAGTTGATGACTGCACTGTTCCACAGTGAAGTGTCTTCCTCTAAGTCATGTAGCAACATCTTATCCCTGTTCTGGAAAACTCGTGGATAATTGCATCATAAACTCATACCGTAATGATTTATAACATAACCTCATTTGGTAACAATATAAATCGTGAAACATATCACCTTAAATGTTCATTTCCAAATAAGCACAATAGGGATTTCAGCTAAAGATTTTTATCCACTTCAGAGCTAATCACACGGATGATAATGTAATGTAATTTTAAAAGTAAGTCGTCACGTGAATTTTTTACGTGCATAGGTAACTGTGATGTGTGGCTCTAGAATATATTTTTGTAATAACAGTTGGGGTGTAATGCATAACTTTTCACATCAATGAAGGGCACCAATAAAAGACATTTCACGGGATCTTTTCAAGTAACAATTATTTATTCGGTTGCATGGAGAAAAAAATGGTTCAAACTGCCGGATACCACTTTAAGTCGTTATCGCCACACATTGCAAACGTAGCCATAGATCTCGATTTATAGTGTAACCGAGAAGTCGAGCACGTATCATTAAAAGGATTGCTGAAAGACAACTCCTTCAGTCTAAATTCTTTCAATCTTTCTGCAATGACAAAGGAAGATTACCAAGTAACGGGTGTAATTTTTCTATCTACGTTTTCTATTTAAACAATGCCACGACAATATAATAATAATAATAATAATAATAATAATAATAATAATAGTGATAATAATAATAATGATGATGATTATAATAATAATAATAATTATTATTATTATTATTATTATTATTATTATAATTATTATTATAATTATTATTATTATTATTATCATTATTATCATTATTCTTCTTATTATCATTATTCTTGCTGTTGTTATTATTGTTTTAGTAGTAGAAGCAGTAGTAGTAGTAGTAGTAGTAGTAGTAGTAGTAGTAGTAGTAGTAGTAGAAGTAGTAGTAGTAGTAGTAGTAGTGTTCTTCTTGTTCTTGTTCTTATTGTTCTGATTGAAGTCTTAATATATATGGCTTTTTTTGTTTGGATTATGAGGTATGCCTGACTCAATACTTAACTGTCGTCACAATATACAAGTTTATACAGAGGTAAAAAGAAAATTATAAGAAAAATAATATTGGATGGGGCACCTAACTCTGAATGTTGCTTATCATTTAGAAACCACAGTATACATTTATAAAAAATAAGAATTCAAAGTTAATTAAAAAATTATGGATATCGACCGTTCAGCAAAGAGTTAAATGTGAACTGTTGAATTATAACTTTTGAAAAAGCGATGGATAATATATGAGTACACAAAATAAATGCAGGAGATGAAGAGTAATGTAGGCATGGTAATAGTAATAATGAGACCAATGGATGCATAGTCAGTTCACGTAGCGATAAAAGGTTACACTGTCTTTGTGTTTGCGTAAGTGACAGGATCCACGGTTGTAAATGGACTTATGAACTTGAGTCTAAGAATTTAAATGTAACAACTGGAGAGATGTTTAAGATGGTCTCCGACTGACGCTCATTGTTTTTTAACATTAGGTTCTGGTGTATAAAGTATAAAACTGATCCTTTTCGAATATCGTGCAACTGAAATTCTATCGTCGGTATTACTGTCCAAAAAAGTCGTTTGTAAGTGTTTTTTTCTGTTTTTCTGTTTCAGCATGGTTACATAACGTCTGATGACTGTAGCTGTCGGTTGCGTGGAATTTGGCAAGGATACATGCACGTTGGATAGGGAATACTAGGTTACTATTGAATAAAGAAAATATCAATACAAGAGGCTGAGACCAATCTAGATCGCGAGGCTTGGCGTTCAGAGTTGGTGTTCTGTTTTCATAAGGGCTTATCAACAAAGAATAAAATTACTAATCTTTCGAAGAATACATACGTATTCAAAGCCACTAAATCTTCATGGTAGGTGCATATCATATGATCAAACTCTAACTAAACCAAGGTTGACTGGGGTACAGAATCAACAGATTTAAATTTCATTGGACCATTGGACTGAGTCCTATTTAACACTGTTCTCCTTGGCCGAAATAGACGGAAATCTATGACAATATCACATCCTAACACTGCACTTTCTCAAACCCAAATTGTACACTTAGAAATTTGGCATTTTACATAACTTACACCTAGTTATGTTGGTTCTAAGACCAAGATTAGAAAATGACATAGATAAATTAGATAAATTACGTAACAACACGTGAAGTCTAAAGTTGTGTTTTATGCTAAATGCTTCAAATGCTATGTTGAACAACAGTAATTCATTTAGTATCATTAGGACTTTTACTTTTTATTTCATTTTCGACAACCTATGTACGTTTTGTAACTTGTAATGCGAAAACCAGCTGTATGTCTTGATTTTAACTTTGCTTTCACTCGCCTCTTTTGAACGCAATATCTTTACAGTAATGATTTGCTTCTTTCAAAGAATACTATCCGTATTAACGAAATAAATTTGAGTTGGCTTGTTGTCAAAGCCAAAAAAAGTTCATAGTAGGTGCTTCGCCATATAATCAAACTCTAACTAAATCAAGGATGGCTGGGGTACAGAGTCAACAGATTTAAATTTCCATTGGACCATTGAAAAGGCTGTAATTTGGAAGAATTTATAATTACAACTTTGATTTACACGAAAGCCATATGTCAGTTATTAGTTGCAAGGCAATGGCTTCGACAAATTGTTATTCTTTAGTTTCTGTAATATCTTAAGTGTCTAATAGGTATCTGCAGATATAAATTGTTAAAACATCTATATTTTCTATATTCTTTTTCAGTGATGAATTGTTAAAAAATCATTTAGGATTTATGTTGTTGTTACTGTTGTTGTTGTTTTATTTTTCGTTATGTTTTGATAATATTTTGTTGTCTGTACTAAGACTATTAGAAATTCTCATTTTAATTATGTAAAGATGGTTTATAATGATCTGGAATTTTATGAGAACGAATATCTCACATAAATATTGCACAAGAAGAAAAAATTTTGTTACACTATTTCGATGATAGTTATATCCGCTTTTATTGTTATTAATTTCCTCCATTTATAGACATATAACAATTAATTTGAAACAATTTCTTTCAGGTAAAAACCCTTGGACAAAAACAACATAGGCGGAAATTGGATCCCTGTGTTTATTTTATGAACGCCTGCCATGAAAACAATTTTAGTACATTTATTTGTTATATGCATTAAAAGATTTAATTTTGCAAAAATAAAAAAAAAGTACAGTGACCTGTAAGTTGGGTGTAAAAGTGTATCAAACACTTTGTCGAAATGTGAGTATATATTTAAGCCTTGAATTTTGGTGCGTGCGTTTTATGATACATTCACAACGTTACCCATTCGCTTTCATGTCTTCTCTGCACAAAACCAATTTCTACGATAAACCTTATTTTCTAAAATAATATAGATTCCAAGTTTTAAGAAAATATTTTAGAAAGATCTACAGATATAAGAAAGTATTGAAATGGTCTAAAAGTACTTGCGAGCGTTCATTCTGATTATAAGAAATTTAAGAAAAGTCTTTAATTTTATGGATGAATATGTGACCAAACTGTGCGCTATTTTTTTAAATATTATTTATAAATTATAAACAATTTTGTTGAGACATTCATTAATACAGTTTCTTCTATTATAACATGTTCATTTAATACAAAGAAACGTCAGTGGGTGTAATATCAACCAATCAGATCACTAGAAATTAACTGAATATAACCTTCTACTTTGGGTGCATTTTTCTGATTCAAACAGCCAGGATCTTGTTGAATAACAAAATGTGAATTCAGTTATTTTGAAATATTTCATTTTTAAATCTATATTTAAGGCAACTTCAAAAAATGTTGATTTGATATGATATGTTATTGCATATTAAATATGATTCAGCTGTGCATACAACAGCGGTAGACATGGATTACGTAATTTGAATATTGAACCCGGGTCTAAATCTTAATCGTAATATTTAAAATATTGTGTCTAGAGGCTGATTAAGGGATTTGAAAAAAAGCTATTGTTAAAAAAGCCAACAGAATTTTATTGCAACTGTTAACATGCACACACAATATCTTAAAAAATTGTTTATGTTTACATTTTCCCTTCAAAGCAGCATATGACATCAGGAACATAGTTTAAATGTTTATAAATGTCCTTTTATTCAAAAGGTTAAAGGTAGGGCTGTATACTATTACATTTTAGATCATGAAAATAATAAATAATAATTATTTTTAAAGATATCTACATAATAGATTATAAGCTTGTACATAATAGAATGTCACAACTTAGATTTAATAAGCACTGAATAAATATGCTATCGAACATATGGGTTAAATGTCTTTATTTCGCAGAAAATACATAAGAGAGCAATACACAGTAGATCATAAAATAATTAACATTAGAACATAATAAAATAAATTATAATATTTCCTCTTTTTCAAAACAACAACAACCATGTGAAGTTTAGTGCTCTGTTCTAACAAGTCACTGCAAATAGCATACGCTGTCATTGTGTTCAAAAATCATTGCACATGCAACATAGCGTTCTTATCTCGTTACTAACGATAAAACCTTATATAGCTAAAGATCCATTGCACATAAATCGGTCTGTCATTATCTCCATAAATCAACTGAAAACAAAATCAACGGAAGATATATTACAGTTCTTGTCAACTCAATTATATGGACCACCTCAACTTTATCATTTTTTCCATGAGACCATCATGGAATAGTTATAGAAGAATACTGTACACAAACAAAATGGCACAAAGCGTTTTATGCAGTCAAACTTCTGCACTAGAATAAGGACACATCTAGTTCGTAATATTTGTTGAAAATAATTGTTCAAAGACAATTGACCATCGTCGACAATTTTTATTAATATTTTTCAGCTTAAATAAAAAAATGTACACAATTTTAAACAGAATTTTTGATACAATGCATGTTGTGCACACAAATAAGAAAAAATACCCATATCCATAAATAACATTAAAAAACTGTAAATGCACTGTAAAATCCTTTCCAAATTTCAATTAATGACTTCGTACACTCCTACATTGCTACAACAGCGCTCTGACGTCGGCAAATGTCGATGTTTAGACAGTAACATATAATTTACGAATCATGGTAAGTTTTACATTCGGGCTACCATATCTAGCTTTGGTGTCGAAACTATCAAACTAGAACAAGTAAAATATGAAACAGTTCATATTTAGCAGATACGGTTGTGCCATATAATAAAAAAATTAAAATGCAACAGATTAAATAAGATCTTTTGATATGTCATTGAGTTTGCGTATACCTGGAAAGCACTTAACTAGTTAGCTCAAAGAATATTTAATATATATATATATATTACATAGTGTAAATAATTGTGTCCACATATCATTTTAAATTCACAGTCAAAGAAAAGAAAACAAAAAACATATATATATGTTTATAAATGCTCTTAATAGAAGATTCTTTACGACAGTGCCTTAAGGAAAATTTAAAATGTAAGAATACATTAACAATAAGATAGATTGGAAAGTTTTACTGCAAGGAACATGTCTATTAGTGAACGTACAGCTCTTATGAAACACCATTTACAATAAGAATATAAGACAAAGTCCTATGAACAATGCAACA
The DNA here is from genome assembly GCA_007844125.1 of Sinonovacula constricta. Classification (NCBI taxonomy): domain Eukaryota; kingdom Metazoa; phylum Mollusca; class Bivalvia; order Cardiida; family Solecurtidae; genus Sinonovacula; species Sinonovacula constricta. The sequence goes on along the minus strand of CM017560.1, from coordinate 34,027,136 downwards.
TATACCAAAATTTTAATGGGCACAGGACAAAAGTATTCGCATGGAAGTCAAATATAAAAGTAACAACATATCTGTGATGAGTCATTTAACAAAAAGAGAAAACCCGACAGTTACCGCCTTGGAACGATCAGTCAGCAGTATGGACCAACTGGTGTGCTTAAACCAATTTTACAGAGCTCTAACATCGCACTTTCTGATAGGTTTCTCATATGCGCGCAATAAAAAGAAAACCGATCTCTTTGAATAAACAATGTCCATGCGCTGACGTTTCTTTGATAAGGAATGACGATAGTAGTGACGTCATCAAAAATAATGTCCACAGAGTGTTAAGAAGAGAGAGAGAGCGAGAGAAAGAGAGAGAGAGAGAGAGAGAGAGGGGGGGGGGTACTATCTTGATTAGATGAACTATATAAATAATGTTGATCTTAAATAAAACTATCTTTCTGCACCAAGAAAAAAAATGACCAGAGAAACATTGTTCTGATACCAACAAACCGGTTTTAAAACTTACATGCAAACAGATTTTATTAATACGATTGACTGTTGGATAATAACACATTTAAGTTGTCAATGACATTTTTGGTAGAAAATAAACTTCTGTTCTGTTCAAAGGTTATTTATAGTCATTACTTCACATATGTAGAATTAGTTGATTTAAAAGTAAAATAAGAACACATGTTTGGTTATACTGTTTGCTAATGTGAAAACAAAAAAAACACATACATTATAACAAGATATTCCAAACAAATTACTGAAAAAATTATAAAAAAGGTAACAGTAATCCATGATTCTGGTCAATTAAAGGCTTTGTAGCCATGCCAACGTCGCCTGTATATAACCTCAGCCCTAAAGCATAACATCATTGACATTCGTTTCAACGTCAGCCTTGTTAAAAATCATATAATCGGAATTTTCATTTTTGACCTCATTTTTGAAAGTGCTACACGCAGCGGGTGCGTCTGTCAGTTGATCTTGTTGTCGCTGCGTGCCGTCCATTATCATGTATGGGTCGCCTTGGTTAGCCAGAGTGTTGTTCTCTTTTCGAACTTTGTTCACCTGACTATATGGATCGCCAACAACTTGTCCAACCGAGCCTCCCGAATCATCGTCTTTAGTGGACTTCTGGGTCTTGTTGACCGCAGTGTATTGATTCGGTCCGCCATTGGAGAAATACGTCACTAAGACGTCGTAACAAAACCTGAATTGTTCCTGAAGTGAATATTTAGGTGGGCGGTTTTGGTGATTAATGTAACAGAGAACTAAAATGCGATGTTATAATCAATAATCAATTAGCGTTAATAAGTCGAACACTTCATAACCTTTTAAATACGATTAATATATAATTAAATATTTTTAAATAAAACGAGGTGTCAATCAACATACAATGGTGCGTTTCTTTTTCCTTCATTACTACCTGTTGATCAATGAAAAGGTAACAAATGAGACCGTTCTTTCAGTAACACTCCTAAAATCCTAAGTAGATCAAACGTTAGATTACGTGAGTATTATACCTTGATTTTATATATCATATATATATTTTATACATTAACAACTTATCAGATATTAGTTTGCAGACGGTCTGTGGTCTCTCAAAAGTCAACAATTTGCAAGTGAAATATGGACAGTTAAGCCATATAAAATAAAAGAATGTTAGATACCAGAGAGCCGACTGCAGACGGTCTGCGAGCCATGATGCGATAGACGGTGGAGACAACGTCGACGAATTGTTCGTGGTCAGCCTTCTCCAGCATAACGTAGAGTGCACAGAAGAGACCAGTTTGGTCCGACCCATTCCTGAAATTAAAGTACTAAATTGAACTGAAATACAGTACAATAGAGTGTAGATAAAACTGTTCGATACATTAATTTTAAAGGTCTAAGTTATGCAATTGTATAATTTTATCGCAATTTTAACAAAGGGTCTTACGCATCTGGTTGTTAATTTTTTGGTACTTAATTCAAACTCAAAATTGATCTGAAATTGACGCATGCAACAAATGGAAAATGTTAAAGAAAATGAAACTTTCGTGTCTGTATCTGTGTCTGTGTGTGCTCGCGCGTGCGCGTGTGTGTGTTTGCGTGTGTGTGTTTATATTCGATCATCTCATTTAAAACATATCCAGAGAAGTAGTGTTTTTGTTTCATTATTTGCTCTTTTCACCTGCTTATGTATTTATGACTAAAATATATTACGTGTATTATGAATCAGTGGAGAGAATATGCAAATATGCAATAATGCTCACGTACAGGCAATGGACAAGCAGTTTTCGAGCCGAAGGACGAGTCATGTGACTCCTTGTAAAGATGAGCAGGTCGAGGAAACTTTCGATAGTTGGGAGCTTAGATGGCTCCCTCCAACATGTGTACTGGATCAGGTTCACCTCAAGCTGTTCTTTGCTGTTCTCCTAAATACAAATCAGTTGTACCAATTGTTATTTGTCATACATTTTACACAGTTTAATTATATTATTATAGTCAAATTGTTTTACTTTAATAAATCCCTTTCGGATGTCCAATTTCTGAATAAAGCCAGAACTTATTTACATGTACTAACTGTCTGGAGCAATCTGCAGTCAATGGTTTTGCCCAGGAACTCGTTGTTTATCGAGAACTCGAACCTGAGCCCTTTTAACCGGAGAGCAGCGTTTACATCACCAGTCCAGAGACGCTCAATATCGGACATTACTTTATGTTTCAATATGGACTATTTTCCAAATGAGTTTATCTTCGAATAGCAGCTATACTGTGAGTCAACCAAATAGTATTTATTGCAAAGTAATCGGGGAATTGTGTGTCTCTGCTGGTGACGCCTGGTTCAGATTTGTTACGATGATAAAGACAAAATACCACCAGCATCTATGGTCAAATAGGATACTAAAAATTTTAACTATTTATTATTAATATATAATATGCAAAAAGGCTATCTAGTGAAAAGGACGAGAAAAAATGTAATAGAAACGAAGACATATTTATTTGACACGAACGTTTCTTGTATAACAGTCGATTACTTTAGCACATGCGCCACTTATTGCTATAAACAAAGTTTTATTATACATCGCGACAGGCACATTGTTTTTTAACACGTTTCAACTAAATCTGTGTTATAATATTGACGTGTTGCTTATTGGTTTATTTCGATTAATTCGGACCCATAGCGGGATCAATCGCTATTGTTTCAGTCTGTTGTGCCATATACTTAATTGCTTTAAAAAGCTTTGTACTAAACGCGTTGTTTTGCAAATTGTTACTATATTATTAGATGTCTCCATGTATTGACTGAAAATACATCGATATACCTTCACTGGTCTCCCAAGCACCAACTTCCGGTAGACGTACGACGGGTGGATCTGGACTTCATTAATGGAGACAACCACATGGTCGTATTGTTGGGCTGTTTCCCAGTACAGACTTATTGACTAAGAGACATAATAAAATAATTGACATAATAAAATAATTGCATTTATTTATAATAATAATTGAAATTAATATACCTCATGTTTGTTAGAATCCCATGTTTAAATAAGCTTTTTCAAATCTGTATTATATTATTGTACCAGCTTCATCGATATAATTGTGTATATTTTAATGTTTATATGTAATTAACAGGTTTAAAATACATGATTTGTTATACTACTGAATATGAATTTTGCTTTAGTCCTATAAAGACCCATTTTCAATATCTCTTTTCATGGGCTTCATTAAAAAAAACCTGGTTAAGCGAATGTACATTATGCTCAGTCAATTAATCCGTTTTCAAATTAGTGAAAATTGAAAAGGCATTTTATAGCATCTTGGACGCATGTTATTTAATTTGTAAGCAACAGTTTTGAGGCCCCAATAATCTTAGTGATTGGGTTGGGTAAAGGCGATTAAATCACTTAATAAATGTGTCTGCATTCATTCTATAATGCAGCACAGATACAAACTATTATTGGTTAATGACCCTTTCCAATGTGATTTCCAACATTGTCTCATCTTGGGAGGACACCAAAGAATGTCAATTGCAATGCATTTAAATAAAACGTCACTTCTCCAATGGAATAATTGTTTTGCTTATAATAACAATTCGAGATTTAATTGCGAACGTCTTAATTAATGGTGTACTTTATTTTTGAAGATTTAAATCTATAAAATAAATCGACAAGTGTTAGAGCGCAGTTGGTTCTAGTCACCAATATGCAACAAAAGGTTGAAAGACAACATAAACCCAGTGTTTACTACAGCGTTAATTCTTTTTTGCAGAAAATACGACTTGATATACTTTGTTAAGCCCCGCTGTTTTATTATCAACATACCGAGTCGGTTATGTCTGCTGGATTCAGCATGACAATTGTAGTGCACTTCTTTTGCAGAACCAGTTCACAAAATTCTCCAATGGTCTGAGGGGACGGCATTTGCGTGCTCACCAAAGCCTCCTCTTTGACGTATGACTGCAATAATAGTCATAGGTAAATAAGAAATGGTCCTATCAAAATTTCCACCAAAATTTCCACAGATATTTAAATTTTATCTACCTGTAGACAAAGGCAATGCATTCGTATTGTATCAATCAAGACTTGTATCCGTGATGGTTATTTTCCTAAATGGCAAGAACATACCGCAAAAAAGCACCGATATTTACGAATAGAAGAAATATAATAATGCCCTATATTGCGGCTTTAACAGAAACTGGTGAACGTTTCCGACTGGACAAAAAACACTGTGCTCTTTAAAGGCGACTTAATATAGCTGAAACTTCCGATATTTTAAGATTTAACAAAAAGACACATTGCACCGTTTGGCTTCAATTTACGACGGAATAGAAAAAATGCCGAGTAGACGAAAAGCATATTGCTCTAGTATCAGACAATACACGGCACAAATTATATAAGATTTCGATGCATTTACCTTCGGGAAATGCTGTAAATCGAACCTTATTCAGCAGATATATAAAAGAGTTTGAATAAAAATTTAAGATTAAAAAATATTTAAACAGGCATTTATACTATCATGTCATTTGCATATAAAATAACACCCATCAGTAAGACTACTTAATATTATGACGAATGTCTCTTAAACTGTAAATGTCCTGAAACGGTATCTTACATCAAGCTGTATAGCATTGATATACTGAACATCAAGCAGTTCCGGCATAAAACGGAGATCTGAAACAAAAGTACATAAACAACTTTGAACGTGGTATAATTTATAATTGTTAAAAACTAACTACAATCTATTTTATAGATTTTAATATAAATACAAATATATGTACAAAGATAAAAAAATATGACGGTGCTTTTAAACCAGATATAAAAAAGCCTTCAAAAATATATAAGGACTCTGTCGTTTACAAATAAAAAAGAAAATATATGAGAAGACTGCATCGATGATGCTTAACAATACTTACTGAAATATCTTCTGTTATATACAATATTATAATAGCGGTGAAAGCATGCTCTGGTTAACCAAAGACCGCAGTGGCTCAAGATTAGAAAATAAATTATACAAGAAATATTGATAAAACACAATATGCGGCGTTGGTGAAGTCACATCTGAAAGAAATAAGCTTTAGGAACAAAAAACACAGAAATAATAAATGCCAACATTCTGACCTTATTACATGCGTTTTTCGCAAAGACAAGAACTCCACCTTATGTGACTCTACAAACCGATGGGCTATTTGTGGGCGTCCCAAACTTGGCAGTGTATTATGTGTTTGATCAATATTATCGAGAGGCAATAACTACCCGGTATGTCGCTGGTGGGTCGGTCCTTCTTCTCTTGTACCGCGTTTAGTGTGGCAATCAACTGATCGTGGATCGACAAGCATCTCTTTACGTCCTGAATGTATTTGACATGTGCAATAGATATTTAGATTTATATCAAAATTAACTTACAAACACGGAGTGAATTAAAATTAAAATAATTACAACAGGGTGTATTGTTGTAAAAACTATTTCTAACATTCAATTATCAATTCTGATCCAGTGTCTTTCCATTATAGATTAGTATGTATTAGGTATAATTAATAACTAAGCACTATTGTCGTATATTTAAATGTGATAGAAAGTCACTATTGCATAGATAACCGTTTGAGTTTCTACCCGGGACGCATAAGGTATGTACATATATGCTATCTATATCTTAAAACTTTGAAAGGATATGGATGCTTTTGTGTGTTGCATAGCTACTATAGATAGCCGCTGCTGGAATAGTACCTTGCAAAACCACATGTCACACATAGACACGCACCCAAATACACACACAAACTCACACGCGCACATAGGCACATAAGTGGTCTTATTCACACGTGAGACATTTTAAGTAATCTTAAAAGTTAGAGTAATGTTCCCAGCTAAAATATATGGAAAATGTGTTGTCAATACCTCATATATCTTGCGGATGTTGCTTCTTCCATCCTTTCGAATCTTGTTAAGCTTTTTCACGAATCTATCTAACTCAACCCGTGGTATCATGTCGACCCCAAACGTCACGTAGTGGGCAAGAACCTCGTACAAGAAGCCGTAGGTAGCCTGTTTGGCAAAACAGATTGCGCTGAATTTGTCAACATGCCGAATTTGGTTTATTTATAACAGACACAGTAGACTGTTTCGACAATATCGAAAAAATATTTGCTAAGTTATCGTTTACATGATACAGAGTCTCAGTGTTACTTTAAGAAAATAAGTCAAACAAATATTTCTCGACGTGAAGCCAACCAAAAGCCCAGCCAAATATGGACCAAATCGTTTTTAACGACTTTGTGTTCAATTGTGGAATAAAGTATGCGCTTGAATTTCCAGATCACGGCAGCTTAACTGTTTTTATTCTTCTTGCTGCACATACGGTTTTTTTGTGTATAATGCAGTTGTCAGTGAGTTTTATATAGTAAACATATAAATGTAACATAGTATACCACTGATACCAATTAGGTGCTTCAAGCCTCACTCTTATTTAAACAGTAATGGCAGGTCTATGTAACGAAACCTATAGACGCTTGGCATAATAATAAACTTATGAACAGATTATTGATTTCTGACTATTGCTGACTGAGGAGAGCTTCTTTATATTTGGGTATACCTTTACCAAATTGTGAGTATTTATCGAAAGTCAATATACATATGTTATACATAAGGTAAGATTACATCGTACCTGTCGACCAACCATGTCAACTCGCTGCTCCCGCAGTGACGTCACTACCTCACAGACGTCTACCTCTTTAGTGTCGGCAAGTTCGGACACAGCTATGTCCAGGGCTATAAACAGACCGGTCCTTTCGGAGCCATCACTTAATGGAAAAATAAAAATAATTACTGAGGAAGTAACCGTTTATAACATTCATAAGCAGAATACATGTTATCCGTAAATGAAATGTAGTTACGAGTATAAGCTAATGTGAAACTTTCCTCTACTCAATACAAGCGCTTGCAATATGACTTTATATGATACATATAAAAGGTACCAAAGGCGCTTAAATATTTTTAAGAGTTTAAGTGTTGCCTGTGGCTTTTACAAGTGTCTGCACATTAGAAATGTCATTAGACCCAACACAGGTGTCGAACACTTGCATAATTTAAGTAATAAAGCTTCTTCCTGTTTTAACGTTAAGGTCGTAATTTTTATTAAGCTTTATGTTACATTTACTTTGTAAAGACTTGTATGTACTTTTTAACAATCTCAGTAAAAATAAGGCCGAGATGAAAAGCAAATGCATAATAATGTGTTATCTGATATCAAAAACTACAAAAAGTACAAAGTGTAAAGTAGAATCTTTTTAAAAAGAAACCAATAATTTTGAAAGCAATTCTTGATTTTGCAGAAAAGAAGTGTGTTTTACAAATTTAAGTGTTTGGCTCCGATGTGCCGACCAACAAATAAAAACACTGCGGTATTTATGGCTTCGGAAAAGTAGTCACATTCTGAGACAATAAGAGCCGGCGGAGACTAACTGCGCGTTTATATGTTTTAATATGAAGTTCCCTTCTAAACAAACAAAGTGAATGTAAGCAAATTATTAAGGCTCGAAAACCCAAGACCGGTTGAGCCCCTTTAACGCTGGAGATGACACTTTCTAAGCTGGTTAAAGTCCAATACTACGTATCACTGGGAGAATCTGGATACTGAATTGTTCAGGTGTTAATTATGTTGTATTTTTAATAAACTCACAATACATGTAGTATCTCATTTTATAATTATATATTCCTCTTTTTTAAGCAGGCTGGAAAAAATGATGTGCACATTTGAGGATGTTGTTCTGTTTCAAGTTTAAAATGTGGAACTTTGCCTTCCATATCACATTAAATCATAGAAAAACGTAGAACTACTTTTATTTTTTATTCACTGGAATTAGTTACTTACTAGATCGAAAGGTCCCTGTGTAATATAGTAACTCTGCAAACTCAGTGGAGAAAAATATAAACGTTATCAATAAAATACAAATATTTCTGGCGAAAAACCGCTTAGGAGTACCTACGTGCAGTGCACAACGATTGGTCCTCGGTTTGTCATGATCGATATCATGGCGCGGTACTTGTGCAGGAATTCAGCTAGTTCCACAGCAGACGGCTGATGCCCAGCGTCTGCCCAGCGCAGGAACTGGAGCTGTGTCACATGATAACTCTTATGGTTCTAGAAAAAGCAAATATATACATAAGGGACATGCCACAAAAGATGTGTTAGGGACAATCGGCATAACAGAAAGAACAGTAAACTGTTGGCGACACGTTCTACAACAAGAAATATTTTATTACACAAGCAAGTTTTAATAGAAATTATGTATATATACAATCATCTATCATCTAGCAAATGAAAGTAAAAGCTGATCCAAACTTAGGATACCCTCCTTACTTGTTTTAAGTACATACGGCCTTCAAACATCGACCGTAGCATGTATAGTTCGAAGTAAATAATTTTAACCTAAAGCCAATAAAAATATGTATCCTAAGATTGTCTGAAAACACCGGTGTTTGTCTTATTTACCATGAAAGCCTACGGAGTTAATAAGGTAAAATACAACACATGAAATCAATTGGTACAAGTAAATAATGTTCCAGAATGTAACAGTATAATAAACCATCAGAATATACAATAGATCTTACCAGACATTTCCTCTGTGACTAAATGTGCAGTATGGTTTGTAAATATGATTTTACTCTTCCTTGAACGTGATGTTATGTTAACTTTATCCCCTTTAATCATACGCCACAAATCCCTCCAGTACTTACCCTTAACAAAGCAAATAATTGACATTTAAACGCAACATTTCTAGACATTGAGATGGCTATTTCCAATCACAACGTCTGTACTAAAATCTTCAGTATTTTCAATTATCTATACATTGATGGTGATTCACCTCGTGACTTACAGCCACAATCTGGAAATCGTTGTTTGAATTCTATTGGAATCTCTCAAGTCGGGGTTTTAGAGCTGAGACAACTTGAGCAGTCTCCCTGCCCTTTACGTGAGATTGCACAGTATGTATAATTTTGGGAGTTTGTTTGCCTTTATGTTATAACATGCCAACTGCGGATAAATCCTCAGCTTATCATATCAAAAACATGGATTTCATTACCTATTATCTCTTCACACTAACACATTTTGTTTTGTTGGTGTGAATTGTTGTTGTTTTTAAATTCAATTGTTTCCTTCGTGTTAATTTAATTGCACATTTTATTTATTTTTTCATATGACGTCATTACCTTTGTCTCGTTATATGTCATCGCTTGTTGTTTTTTATTTCAAACTATTCTCCGTCATTTGGATATGTTAGGTTGCATCTCCTGTACATCTCGCAAATATATTGATACTTCGTTATCTTTACTGTTGGTTTGCTTGTATTTAATATTCTTAGATCAGTTTTAACACCAGATGCAGGTGCTTCCTAATAGTTGTCTCACTTTGATGGGATATTTTGTTTACACTGATTATTTGTGAGCAAAAAAATCCTATCCAGTAGATCTTAAAACAGACCAGAAATCGGGGTGGGCGGGTCGGGAGGGGGAGATCACTTGCATAACACGTGCAATTACTTTAATCTTATGTATTAAATATTTGGAATTGGGGGGGGGGGGGGGGGGGGGGGCTCGTGCGTGGGGTAACTATTTGTTTCGTTTCGTTTCCTTTAAAGTATATGGAAACGACACAACTTTGGTTATCATTGTGTCGTTCAACGGTCTTCCGCTAGAGTTGAAGCGGCTTTTAATCAAAATCCAAATATTTCCAATCTTCAGAAAAGTACTTAAAAATACTTTTCTAAAATACGTTGGTTCACCTTTCATTGTCCATGCATGAAGATCCTTTGGGGGTGGGGGGGTTGGGGGTGGTGGTGGGGGAATTTATATTAAGAGCAAATTTATGCAACGGGTTAAAATTTTATTTGTTTTAATTTGTGAAGAACAAACTTGGTACTCTGAGCTATAGTACGTCGATTTCTTTTTAGATGGCAACTTTGTACTAAGTGACTTTGGTCCCGACAATTTGGGATTTCTTTGCGGGTTCACATATCCTTACATTTCCATAACTAACACTTGTTGTTTATATAATTCTAGACCAAGAAAGAAATATATTTGACTACAATTATAGATACGTTAACAGGAACTGAAAGCAAAAATATAATAGAAACAACTATAACTTACCATGGTGATCTTAATATCTCGTATAACAAAGTCGGTGAAGTATAATTCTTTCTCTAGCTTTACAGTCAGTGTGTCGTACTTTTCCACAGCTCCTAGCTCCGGCCAATACTTCTCCACTTGTGAGAACTGCAATGATGCATTTTGTAAAGTTAATTGTCACTTGTATGGACCATTGCTGTATCTTGGTTTTACTATCATATAAATAATACGGCCAATACTTCTCCACTTGTGAGAACTGCAATGATTTAATATGTAAAGTTAATTGTGAATTTTAATAAGACCTTATCTTATTTACCTATTGTGTGGATCATTGCTGTATCTTGGTTTAACTATCATATAAATCATACGGCCAATACTTCTCCACTTGTGAGAATTGCAATGATGCATTTTGTAAAGTTAATTGTCACTTGTATGGACCATTGCTGTATCTTGGTTTTACTATCATATAAATCATACGACCAATACTTCTCCACTTGTGAGAATTGCAATGATGCATTTTGTAAAGTTAATTGTCACTTGTATGGACCATTGCTGTATCTTGGTTTTACTATCATATAAATCATAGGAGCAAACTAAAATATTGCTTCCTTGTCATTTATATAACTTTTAGGAAATTTATTGAAATTTTGTGATACAAAATGCTCTCTATGAGCAAGTTTTACGATCATATGTTAAAAAACAGTGTGTTGTGGGAGGTTTTCATAGACATTTTTAAAAGTTTACTTCTAATATAAATAACCTTTCTCCTCTCTCGGAGAATTCTATCAATCCAGAAACACTACTACTACTACGTACTACTACTACTACTACTACTAACAATAATAATAATAATAATAATAATAATAATAATAATAATAATAATAATAATAATAAAAATTAAACGTGCAATAGTAATAATACATGTAAGGATAATAATAAATTAATAATAGTAATATAATAATAGTAAAATGATCCCCATTATTATCATCATTATACACATCTGATTATTTTTAAAGTTAACTGTTTTGCAAGTTAATTAACTGTCTCATCTATGTAATATTATCGTTTTGAATATCTGAAACACTTACGCCATCTTTCGGAATAACAGTCATCATGACGATAAGCTCCACTTCCTGCTGCACCAACATTCGCCAGAAGTCGTGGGCTGTACTATGTGCGGGGCCTTAAGAAAAAAGTCACGTGAAATAATAGCAATCTTTTTAATACACCTACTTATTCAAAGTAAATCTTAAAGTGTGACTCAAAGTTCTTAAGCAGTAGTCGTTCTGATGCTAGTATGCATCTCAATCCACTTGCAAAAAAAACACTTTTCCGTTGAGAATCTGCACACACAAATTGTTACTCTCAAAATACTTCTTACAGGGATAAATTACATTCATTTCATGTAACAAGACTTATTGTAATACCCCTTTCCTTTAGCAAGATTATCGTAGTGTTCTATAACAGTTTTAAAAACTGTACGTTCGGAGCCAATGTGAAATGTGAGCTGGAGAAAAGTCTCAACTAAGAAATATTTCTCTAAGTGGGCCCGGATGTCAAAGAATAATCTTGATGTTGATGGATACATGTGGGCTTACTTTCAGTCACTTCATGTTAGCCAGGCTTCTTTTAAAGGGATGTTTGTTGGTGACAATTATATCACATAAAACAATATTCTGTCTGTAATTGTCCAATGATTTGTAATGTACGTAATCTATGTTGTCATTAGGGATTGTTACGTGTATTTTCCTTTGATGGGCAGGTTCCTCAATTACATCTACATATGTACATATGAACATAATGTTACACCCATTTTCACTTCTTATCTGGCCATTTTTTCCATGATTACAAAATTTAATTTACGTCACCAACGACGTCATAATTTATCTAAGAAATCGCTACCGCTTGGGCACTTTTTATTCAAATATGTCGGCTTTCTTTTCATTGCTTGCATTTGAGAAACCCCTCAGGAAGTGCGAGATTAGAGCTCTGTAAAAACCGTTTTAAGCACCCCATTCGGCCTCTTTTGACGTCTGACCGTTAAAAGCCGGTAACCGTTGGGATGCTCTTTTTGTTTAAATGACTCAACACAGATTTGTCGTCACTTTTACATTTGACTTGCACGTGGATGGATGGATACCTTTGTGATGCACATTTTTAAATTTTATTATATGTTGCATTGCTCATAGAACTGTGTTCATATGTCTGTAGCATTAGTACTTTTACTTATAAAAATCGTTACATTATAAGCGAGTTACTTTTTTACAATTTTCCTGTATAAACGTAATCGATTGGCTTCGTATCTTCATAAATATTTTACCAAAAGTAGTGGATTATGAGCAAAAAGATGTGTGATACATTATTGCATTATCTAACATCTTGAATCGACTGATTAGTTTACCTAGTCTTTTTGTTGCTGAATAAGCTTAACATATAGTTTATATGTTGAATACCAAATTAGTAAAAAAAACTATTCGTTTTAGTTTTTGCTTGTTTTGTCTTAAAAATTTCTGGTTAGCCGAAAACTACATTTTCTGAAATAAATACAGTTACGATTTTGTTATCAAGATTTTTTAAAAGCACAAATTCTTGAAAAGGGATTTATTGACCAGTAGATGTCAGTACTCGAAGTATTATTCAATACGTCATTTTGGTTAAACATACCTTGGGCTGCAATGTAGCGCTTTGGTGATTTGTAGCCCTGAAATATGAAAACAATTCAGAGCAACATACATTAGAGTACTAAATCTAAGGCAAAGAAAAGATGCAAGTTTTTTTGTATACTTATAGTATGTTAATAATATAATAATTTTCAAATAATATTTAAGCGCTGTTGTTACCTGAAGATCGTATTAATATATTTTACTTGAAAAGTAGACATGGTATCCCTGCCTCTTACACAGTTTTTTCATAAAAGATAATATGTCGGGTCTATAATTATACGTATATAGTCAACTGCAAAGTAAAAGTATTTTGATTCTTATGTGTGTTAACTTTTAAATCGGATGTGTTACTAATAGAAAAGAAGCAAATGTGTCTAACCTACAATTAGACAACATCTTTATCTAATCGATTTATCTAATATATTTTCCTTTTGAGAATTGTGACACGACTTATTTTTTAATAAAAACGACGTAATTACATTAATGTACGAAGCGTTGATATAGTCACTACTGGACTCGGTAGGGTCACGTGTCACTTCCTGTGGGATTATGATTACCCGGTTGTCATCGTCTGCAGATATATATGAATAAGACATCATTAACATGGTAGTACACACACACATCTATAGCAATAAGAATAAAACAGTACTCGTGTCAAAAAGTATACTAGTGTAGGTGTGCTGGTGTTCTGTTTCTTCTGTCTTCCCCTGTATAAAACTTCGAGAGTCTATGGCATGTCAGTGACTGAATTTGGGATATCACGATTTCTGCAAGAAAGCATCCTTTACAATAGCAAACTAGAGTTTTCTGTCTTTTGCTGTGCTGTATTTATTATAATTTATAGTTTTGCCTATTGAAATAACCTGGCTGAACATTTGTTCGATTAAATGTGCTTCAATGTATGCCTTGATTTGCTAATTACTACATATAACAAGATTCACAGAATATTTTGAAATACCATTTTATATGCTGCTGGTGACAGTTACATGTGTACCTGATTGTATAAAGGGAAATCTTTGCAAGTTTTCCGAATTTTTACACATAACATTGGACTCACATGGATATATGCCGTTGTAGAAGTTTTTCATCAGATTGATAAGATCTTTAGAATCCTCGTGCCGATTGGTAAGTCCTTTGGGTAGTTTCTATGGTAAATAAAATAGTTGTTGTTTGATTTTATTCTTTTTTAATGCCATAAGTTTCATTTATAAGTTAAATAGACTATTAAAATATATAATATGAATGACTGAATAAATATATAAATTGACAGGGTAAAAAGTTAACAAATGACATTTATAAAATTACTGTTAAAAATCAATTAACTGAACAAAAAGTAACGATATGGAATATTGCTTTATTATTACGAGCTATTTTTGTCTCTTGATTGGGATGTCATCTCACTTATTTGTAAGTAAATGATGACAATTAAACGCATATGTACCTGATATTCATTTATGTAACGAACTGTTCCCTCTTTCAAGAATGTGTCTAAAAAGTGTTCACAATCAATACGCGATGCACTTTTCTGCATTTCATACATTTGTTGCCTAGCACCTGGGTTTTCGACGAAAATTATGCTCTTCACTGAAACAAACGAAAATAAAAGTGCATTACATTCTATTAAACTATTTTAAGAGCAATTAGCCTGAACAGAATAAATGGAGGATCTGACAAGATTCACCGTTTAATACAAACATTTATTAAACGACTTCAGGAAAAATACCTGATCCTGCATTTGACACTTGCTACAAATTTAATGGTCTATATTATATATCGATCCATGCCTTTTTGCGCATGAACCAATCGGTAATGTTCGTGGGAAGATACATTTAAATCTGACTAAATCTTATACATTTTGGTTGTTTTTGACAGGCGATATAAATGCATAATTAAGTTATATAAATATGTACCTTCACATAAATTGTTTCAGTGTGTTCAGTATCAACATTAAAATATAAACTGAAACTCTTTGCACTTGCAATTGCTAATTTATTTTATAGTGATTACATGACAAGTAATAAAAATAAAATTATAAAGTGATATTTAAAAGGCATTTTCTTAATAGATAAATATATAACAATCAAAAAGCAACTTAAAACATTGCGGATGTCAAATAAGAATATATACGACAAAGTCCTATGAACATTGCAACATATACAAAAATTGAAAAGAAACAGGACCAAGGTATCCACATGCACGCCAAATGTAAAAGTGAGAACATATCTATGATGAGTCATTTAACAATAAGAGCAAACCCGACAGTTACCGCCTTGGAACGGTCAGTCGGCAATATGGACCGACTGGAGTGCTTAAACCGGTTTTACAGAGCTCTAACCTCGCACTTCCTGATGAGTTTCTCGAATGCAAGCAATGATAAGAAAACTGATTAGTTTGAATAAGTGTCCAAGCGCTGACATTTTATTTGACAAGTTATGACGAAAGCAGTGACGTCATTGAAAAATAATATCCACATAGTGTTTAGAAGCGAGATAGGTATTATTTCGATTAGAAAACCTACAGAAAACGTTTATAGTAAAAGAAATTATCTTTTCAGGTTTAGAAAAAAATGACCAGAGAAGAGTAAATGGTTGTAGCATCCTGTTCATGCGGAGATGGAATTAAGGAATCAAAGTCCAATGTCCATCAAAGGAAATACACGTAACAATCCTTATGGGATGAATTAAATGACAAAAACCTTACATCTATCAACAATCTTGGGACGTTCCGGACGAAGTTCAAATGAATCGCTCCTATTAATTAACATTTTCGACTTCCTGTCCACAATCTGTTGTCTGAAAATAGAAAAAACAAAAAAGGACATCATATATATGGTGTTTATATGGGGTTAGATCAGCTACAAAGTTTTTTATCATTCAGAATAAAAAATAGGTTCTAAACGTTCATAAAAGGTTATTAACGTTAAAAAAAAGTTTCATGCCGAATGCATATAATGATCTTTTCAATACTGTTTCTGCTACATGTATACCAAATGTCACTGTTACTTTACGATATTTATATGAACCTTTTTTCATGTTTACACAATTAGCTATCCATTTAAGCCTGTCTGTCTTACGATAACAGTTTGACAGATAGGACAAAAAACAATTCTGTCAGCTTGTCTGAAATGCTGTTAAGTTATAAACATCACAATGACCCCGTAACACTGCCATAATCTAACGCTACTAGTACCAAAAGTGACATTATTTAAATAAGGTGTCCAAAATGCTAATACCTCATATAGAGAGGAATTGGTCAGAAAACTGCGAAGTGACCGCTGATTTTTTATTGGGAACACGGGACGGATGCATATTTATAAATTTGCAAAATCCATATAGCAGATGTAGACCTACCTTTTCCACTTTCCAAACAGAATCAGCAGAGGCACCACAATCACAACAAATGCACCACATCCGATGGCAACATACATCCAGACGTTGTCAGGACATGCTGAAATGTTTGGTAGATATAGAAAACAGACCATTTGTATCTGATTTTTGATTCGGCAATTAGATCCTCATCCAATATCAATATGACATGATAGGTATACTTGAACACGCAACCATGTAAGGGATTTAAGGCCAGGTTATATCAGATTTTAATAAAGTTTAAATAAATTATCTACCTGGGTGTGTCTTATATTACTCTGCAGACATAGTAATACAATACAACAAAGAATGGACATAAGAATTCTAATAGAAAAGTTAATGCAAAAATGACAACTCTTACACAGAATTCAGAATTGGAATACGTTGGGGTGCAAAGATACAAAAGCGACGATGGTTAACACGTGTATAAATTATTTCAATATCAGGACAGTTGTGTCGCTGTGCTTCCATAACACGTAATATTTCAAGATAGGTAAACGCATCATCACATCAAAAGAAGAGCAGCTTTTCTATAAGTAATAAGTATATATGGGACAAATAAGGATGCAAGCATTTTTCACAAATACAAAATACAAGTTATACTCACGTTCTTCACACAAGTCACCGATGAAGCAATCAATGCATCCAAACGTGCAGAAACCGGTGGAGAAATCACATATGTTATTCATACAATTGAAGCTGCAATTCCGATTACACAGTCGATCAAAATATCCGTCTGTACAACCGAGCGTGCAGGACTCATTAGCTCGGTCGCAAGTGCGATTTAGACAATTTGGAGCGCATGGATGTTCGCAAAAGTCTCCATGCCAGCCGTCAACGCATCCTAGAAGACAGATTCCATCTTCTCTAAAACAGTGTTGATCTGAACAAGTAGGGCTGCAGGTATTACTGCAGTCGAGCCCATACAGGGACGGTTCTTTACATCCTTCAATACATTCACCAGTTTCCTGCACACACGTGCCATTCACACACCCATCGGAACAATTTTGTTCACACGTTTCTGTCCAAAATGTGTCATTCACACAGCCGTTGTAGCAGTGACCATTTGTCGAATTACAGGTGTCAACTGAGCCATTTAGGGAGACACAATTTTCTGAACAAAGTCGGTCGCATTTAGGGCCGTGGAAGCCTGGTTTGCACCCGTCTGTACAAGTGCATTCATGATTACAGACACCATTCTTGCAATTGGAATTACACGGTTCATTGCATCTACATCCGCACTTGTCTTTGAAAAGGCATCCTTTAGTGCAACAGCCTACAATGTAGGAGAGTGTTATATTTTCGTGAATTTCGTTTTGAGGTCAAAGAAGTTAAAATGAAATATGTTGTCAATTGTTTACAATCTGTTTGATTGTTCTTCTAAAAAGGTTTTGTGTTATCTCGTTTTAAATGTAGAAACCAAATAAAAAGGATAAGAGCTTTGCAAGGATTTCTTATAAAGTTAGAAATATATACAACAATTGGAACCACACGTTACACTGCATTTATATCTGCACTGGGGTTTGGATTGGCATCGTTTAGTTTAACAGCCTACAAAGTAGGAGAGTGTTATGTTGTTGTTCTTTTTTCTCTAGAAAAAATAGATCTTAGTGTTTACTTGGCTGGGAGTATTTTGTGGCAGTTTCTTACTAGTTAAAATGAGGTGTCTATATACAACTTGTTTGTATAAATAAAGTATATATCAGTAATACAACATTACTGGTCATGCAAATGCCTTGCGTAAAATGCGACAGAGACATTTTCCCTGTAATATGTGTACAACATTGTCAGCACATGCATTTAGGCGACATGACAGATTAATTTGCCCTTGTCATTGGTCTAAAATGATGAGGAATAACTTAGCTTTCTAAAGTGATCGTTAATTTATATTTTTGCTGATTTTGAATTTTCATCATGTTAAAAGTTAACATTTTCAGACCAGGAGTTTAAAAATGGACTATAAGTTTGTAAGGTTCGAGACATATGTGTGCGTTGTTTTGTCCGAAATGACAATTTTATGAGAGAGGGTAGAGGGGGTTATAATGGATAAGGAAGTTACATGGGAAAATGGATGACACGTGGGTATAAACCTATGTAAAATATGTATTTAACAAAAATTGTTTACATTTTGGCTAAGATTTGTTTTCTAGACACATTCAAAACAAATTGAACATTTTAAATAAGAGGAAAATGGGTGATTACGCAAACTGGCATATAATTATGTGGATGCTGTATAGCACTGTAGAAATACAGATAAAAATGGGATAAAACACAAAGTGGCATATTATTGTGTGGATGTTGTATCTCACTGCAGAAATACAAAGGAAATGGAGAATAACACAAAGTGGCATATAATTATGTGTATATATCGCTCTCAATTTTTCCACCTAATTTCAAAATGTTGAAGATCACTTAAAACAAATTAGAGTGTGAAGGTTTTTCTAGTACAAATGTTTATATATCACAAATTCGATTTGAGTCGTAATTTTGTTTCCTTATTAAGAAAATAGCGAAATAAATCAACAGTCTAACATACCATTCATTTGATCGCAAAGGTGCGGTTTACAATAAACGGTACACCTGATAGTGCATTGCAAACCGAAGTATTCACCAATGCAGCCGAAATTGCAGGTGCCGTCGTTATGGTTACATCTGGACGTGGTGCTGTTATAATTGGCACATTTTGAATCACACTCTGTGCATTTCCTTTCTGATGTCTGGTAGAAGTGGCGGGAACACTGTTTGCAAAACGGAACATTTCTGAAAATACAACATACAACTACAACTTGATAAACATTATAAAATACGCTAACCTGCATTAGATATGGTATAATTTAGTGAAGAAGTTTACCATATCGGGCAGCTGTCCTCTAAAAGATGCATTCACGACTTCGCCATGAAACTAAAGACCAGATATCTGTCGCTATGTATGGAAAATATGGTGATTACGCTCCGCAAAAAGAGCAAGAAACAAAGACATGACACGTTAATTTGTCGGTTCATTTATATGTGCAAACTGTTGTTAGTATTAGTTCACATCTTTCACAATTTCTTGGATATTTGACTCATTTCTAGTTAATATATGTATTTCTGTAAAGACAAATACAGTAGTTCTTAACCAAATATGTAAGAAAATTAAAATAAAGTAGGTAATCTTTTTAAACTACCATGTTTTGATAACTCAATGATTGTGTGTTGTGTCAGTACATGTTTCTCTCTACCTATATGTGGCAGCGGCTGCTATCACGCCCGTGAGTCAAAAAGGTGACTTGGAAAGCTAAATAAACCAAATTTCTTGTCTTTGCTACAGAGAGCCTTTCGTAGAGGCTTTAATTCGCAATCCTTTTCGTATTGACGGAAAAGCGTGGCAATCTTTCATTCGCGTTGACATAACGATATCCAGTAAATGCAGAAGCTGTACTTTGGAGCGTCGTCCTTTTGAGGCGTCAGCGAGACACAAAGAAACATGACTGTGCGAACAAGACAAAAATACATATCTTAAAACGATATGATGTGTTGGTGAGACTTCAATAAACAATATTCATATTTAAAAGTAAAGAGATTATAGGAATTATAGAAATATAGAAATAATAATTTCCCTTACACTGCATTCGTAAAATCTGACACCATTTGATTACTATTCATTCCAGTCCAACCTTTTTAAAACATACAAAACACGGCATTCAGTCAGTTATAAACAGCAGATCTGCATATGCTTTGTTAATTAATCAATGCAAAACTAATGATGTTTTAAGTCATCAAAAAATTACTGCAAAAATTGTAATAATCCAACCAGGTTAAATTCTGATAAACATTGAGGAAACCCCATAAAATAGAGATCGTGTATTTCGCTTGGACAAAAAGACGTGGTTTAATGGGCTTTCAGATGACAATAAGCCGATCTTTGCACACATTATGTTTAAATGTCATTGGTTAAGTGATGAGTGCCCATTTTAGTTTATAATGATATCGGTATTTTCTCCCAATAAGAGTCGTTTTTTTAATATTTATACGGGCTGACCTTGAATCAACATTGGTTTGAAGGTGAAAAGAGAGATTAGCCAGCTACGCAAAGAAGGGAATGCTTACGTTGTGTGTCTTCGAGCTACCTCGTTCGTGATTTCCTTCTGATGTGTTTCAATATGAAATCGTGACGATGAGCCAGTGTTATTTCACAACTTACATAACGAACGTTATTTCCATGCCTTTGAGACCTCGTCAATTAGAGCGCACTAACGTTAATTCACGACATATTAGAAAGTAACCATCATGTAGTAGTTTAATTCAACTAGAAATTTGTTTCAGTTCTATACAAATTCTCATTATATACCATATACCATATAATGACTGTAAAGTAAAAGAGAATTACATATTAATTTACTAAAGTTTTCGGGAATTCAAGCATCCCATTTATCTTGTCTTGCTGTTGTCTAATAAAATACTTACCTCGAAGAGTCGAAGCCACATTTTTCACAATTGTAGATTCTATTATTGAAGCAACTTATATTGCAATACGGTCCGGTCAAATAATTTGAACATCCATACTGACAATGACCTGTAAGCCTGTCGCAAGAAAATAATGGAGTGCCATTACAACCGATTGTGTTATTCATGCAAATGGCGTCAGTCTCATTACAAGAACAATTTTGGTTTGGCATACACGGTCGTAGTGTGGTTGTTGCAGCGGTTGTTGATGGTTGTGTTGACGGTTTGATACAAGGCGGAGAAGTAGTGAACGGTGGAGGTAGACAGGTATCGCTGCAATTGTACAGGATCGGTGTTGTGGTCGGAGCCATGGTTGTAGTCGTGGAAGTAACTATAGAATTAAGAACAGACTAATTCACCTTAAACGAATTCACTTACAATAAATGCACCTTGAAATTATTAATCGGTAGTAGGCATTAAAATGAATTCGCAGCAGTTTGGCGAGGTCTTGTTTAACAAAATTAATCGAGTATGCGAGTATGCTGATATTAACATTGCAGCTTGTAATTACTGATAAAGCAGACAGGAAGAAAGCGCAGTAGCAGATTGTCTAGTTCCCATCAGAGTTACGGTTTGTTACACCATAAATCTAGGTATTGAATCAACAAATCAAAAGAGTGTATTGTTCCCAGAAAAAGTCATCGTTTTGTTTAAAGCGCATTTCTGCGGCGCCTTGGATGTCTCACATCCGTGTCCCTTCTTGTTTAATCCTTTGATAGTGCTCACAAGCTAAGCAGGAAAATCTTGGATGCAAAATCCAGCGTGCAAAGAATACGCAGCTCTGACCATGTCGAGAGTAGAAAATCAGTTTTAAATTGCCACATTTATTAATACAAACCCAAAAGCTATATATAAAATACAGTGTACTCTGTATTTCGACAGAGAAAATACTATATCTGGCCGTGGTGTTCAGGTGTAGTTTGCAGTATGGCGGTCGTTGTTGTTTTTTCATCCTTCAAGGGCTGTTATGTCAACCGGTTTAAGGTAGAGCAAATGTACTGCTGCCCTTCCAATTGAACAGTATCAAAATTATGGTTAAATGCTTAAAAACCGGGGGTTTGAGGGTTCAGAACCCGATATGGCACCAATGGTTAACTTTTTTCTTTCTACTTGTTCACTTTTACAATTATTTCTGCATCACCCCATCAGATTAAGAAAAACAGGTATAGGTTTTTATTTTATTTTTGTAAATAAAATTGTTTAGTGATTAATTTGATTACAAATTCGTTACCTGGTATTTACAAAGTCTACTTGTAAACCAAAACCATATGGTGAAATTATTTTTTTTGCAGCGTCAACCAAAATATATTATAGAACATTTTGGGCAACTTTCACTAGCGGATCCAGGGTGAGGGCGCTCTTCCCCCTCCTAAAATTTCCAAACTATGCATTCATTAACGCACGTTAGATATAAATACTTATATTTCTTACTTATACATATTATTATTAATGAAATACAAAATTCAATAGTAAAACACAAATAGATCTATTTTAAAAAATTTCTCGACACCACATTGTTGGTTCAGTTCAGGTTAGTGTTCACTCTGTCACTATTTCCGTATGTTAACAATTCACTGCGTCTTTTCGTAATTCTACAATTTAAAGTTGCCACTATTTTTAACTTTACCTGATTGGTCAGCAATAATGACAGCGCTTACTAAATGTGCAAAACTCCAAAAGATATTGCGTTCTTTTTTTAGCTGCAAAGATGTAGAAAGAGAGTGAGAAATTCTGTTTATTTGTTTTTCTTTGGTAGCATTGAAAAATTTGTGTATGCAATTTACATAGAAGTTCAATGTTAGTGTAATCAACACTATTTGGACAATGTCGTTATTTTCAGTTTAATGACTCGTCAATTTGTTTTAGCTTGTACATTTGGCTTTCATGTGAATACCTCTGTCCTACTCCTTTTAAGAATTTGGTATATGTTGCAATGCTCATAGAACTTTGACAAATTTTCTCACAGCAATAAGTCATTTCTATAGAAAGATAACTTCTAAGCATATAGCAACAGTAACTAAGGATGTGGAACTGTATACTAGTAGACAGGCCATTTAAGGTACAAAAAAGTGAGCAATTTAACTGATTAACGTCGAACTTATGCAGAGTGTTCACAACACATATATTACCACATCGACCGGACCTGGTAGCGCAATCGGTAGAGCGTCGGCTTCGGGTACGGGATGCCCCGGATTCAAGCCAGGGCCGCGACTTACCAAAGTCGTAAAAATGGTTGTGGTATAGCTCCCTTGCTAACGCTCAAGTAAATATAAGGTTAGTTCCACGACTGGTTGGCCCGGTGTCAGGATAATGTGACTGAGTGTTGTATCATGCCAGGTGTTCTCGGCATGCTATACACAGGGAATGCTGCATTATAGCTGCTTCATGTGGACACTGTCTCCAGATAACTGAACTACTGTTGGTGGGACGATAAACCCAACAAACAATTACCACATATGTATCTGTACATGTATTGTGCCCTATTCTAACGTATGGGGTACAGTTTTATTAGGCTATTGTAGAACTCTGTCCCTATTCAGGCCTTGCATATATAAGGGTTAAAAGGAAGAAGGAAATAAAAATAAATTTATTCTGTGAGTTGTCTGCAAAATTTATGTCCTGTTCAATATTGATCTGTTGCGGACAAGGGGACTGGATTCGTTTTCTATAACACTAGTGCTAGTCACATAGAAATTGTATGTATTTATGTAAAATCACATCACTTAAAATCAAATAGTAATAATATGTATTACGCTAGGTCACAAACTTATTAGCTTGATGTAGAAGTGACAGTGCAATTTGTTAGCTTTCTTTTACGTTATGGTATGTGTTATGTAGTTTGACATTAAAATGTCTATTTTTGCAAATTTAATCATAGAACTTATGAGTAAAAATAAGTAAAGTGAATTAGATTAACGACCATCTGTAAGAACCCTTGTCACTACATTTGTTTATACCCACAACAAAATCTAAGTAAATAATAGCGACTCAAAAAAGGTAACAAGACATATAGCTTGAGAGTCAGCAGCAGGTTAATGCATATCAACACCATTTGGACAATGTGCTATTTTCAGTTGACACAGCCAGAAATTGTCATACCAATGTACCTGTACGGAAGTAACGAAATTTGCCTATGCCAAAAACGTAAAAATGTCTTTATGACGTCATGCACAGTATAATTTGCGAAAGAAAACCTTCTGAAAAAACAACATAATTACCAGAAAACTTTTATAAGTATTTATATCAATATTTATGGCAAATCGTGGATATGTGATAAATTTCGTAATGAAGTGAACAGTTCTACTGTCTACTTATTTATACATACACCCATTGATTTTACACAACGTGGAAAGTTTACAAATAAAATTAAAACCAAACCGAAGTCGCTGTGAAAGATTGTAAAAGTTTTTTCACAATTCATATCAAACTCATTAGACCTCTCAATGAAAGTAGGAGACTGGCGATATATTTACGTTTTTACAGAAGAATATAGTCCATACCCTTTAGGCTTGTTCTTAGCTTTTTGAATGGTGTTAAGAATATGTTAACATATGTACAACAGTTTTCATGCAAACGATTATGTCACAGAGCAGTTAATTGTTTATTTCAGATACAGACAAATATAATTTTATCGAGAACACAAACATCATATGATTTCAAAGACCAATTTTATCAATATTTAAAGTGAAAGTGATTTTAAAAGAGACCGTAAGTTAAAATAAGTTATGGAGTAAATAACAGCTCATGATTGCTCTAATTGGTTGCATTTTAAAACTGTTTAAAAACATAGAGATTAATTGTACGAACGTCCTAAAGTTTGAACGCAAACAAAACGAATTTAAAAGATTTAATACGTAGATGAAACAATGTTTTATATTAAATCAAGAACGTATAATGCAAACAGAGCATGATAACAGTAAATACATAAATACATAAACCCTTTGCTGAAAAAAACCCACTACAAAAACTTAAAAGTTAGAGGAAACACACTGAATACCAGATATTTGAAGTTTTATTAGACCACTCAATTCAGCCCCAACTCAAGATTATTTGAATTGCGTACTTACCGCTAAGGAAAGCTGCGACTATCACATACTTTCTAAGCATCGTCATCTTTCTCAAATTACGCCAAGCAAATTTAGCTGGAAGACGTCTCCGGGAATAGAGAAACAAGATACTCAATTTTAAAAATATCCGTATCAGGTTATGTTTAATTACTCCTTAAGATGTTTATATATCCCTAACCAGTGACAGATACCCGCTTCTTAAACATTTCATATCACATGACTGATGACGTAGTAATTATATATTTCACCTGAAAGAAATAACTTCCTGGTAAGTGAATACTTTATTTTCCTCGGCGAATAAGTTGTATGTGGAGAACTAAGTAAATGTATATTTGAAGATATCTTTTCATGTCCTATCAACTAGAGACAATAGCATTGAGACTGAACTAGTGTCTCTAGTAAACGCATTATAGGACATAAAAAGATATTTTTATAAATATACATAAATATACTGAACCTATTGGGAAACTTCACGGCAGAATAAGGGGTGGGCGAGGTGGGCGCGAGGGGTGTGTGGTTCAGCGGGAAAGCAATTTCATAAAGGTCATGGAGGCCAAACAATTTAACTTAGAATGCTGGATGGTTGTTAAAGTGTGTTTGACAAAAAAGCATTATGGTGCATCTGTATTAATGGATTCATCAAATTCCTCTCATTGTTTGCGCCACAAAATCCTGTTATGGCAGAGCAATCTTCATCTCTCCATGTTTGCAGTCAAAGACCAGTGGCCATTGATACCTTTTAAATACTCCGCAACTGGACACTTCCGTTATTTCATATTATGGTAGCAACCTAAGAATAAAATATATCTTTGTTGAATGGATCTTTTCATTTTTTAAACATTGAATAGACGTCTGTGCAAGCAAGCTTATGTTTGTTTTTGAAATCTTGCCGACTCATAATAATATCCATTTACCAACCTACCCGCCTACCTGTCAGCCCAAACCCACCTAAAAATATAATCGAGACAGTGTGTATCCATGTCTCTTCTAAATGTTATAAAAGTGTTGCACGAATGTATTAAAAGTTAGCATAAAGTATGCGTCATAAAATATAATCATTGAAGTAAATTATTTGACGTGCGCATTTCGCCGGTATGTAAAATAGGCGTTACTATATAGATAAGGAAATTAACACTGTCATCCTATACGTCCTCGTTTATGTCATATAAATGCATTGGTCTGAAAAAAGAGATATCAACTTAAATGTCACATAATACTGACCAGATTCTTCCCTCTTCCGTCTGTTTTGATTCTGACAGATAAACGGCACACTGTTCCCTAAATTTGTATATACAGTCAACCGCAAAAGAAAGTTTACACGTTTAGTGTTTTTACAACATTTGTTTTTGGTATCTATTTATACGCATAATAGATTTTTTAGAACAGAAAATCGAATTTTTTTTTATATATATCAAAAGCTCTCGCTATCAAACGGAATGGTAGTGAATGTCGAACATTCAAAATGCACGTACAGCACGGGTGTGATGAATCGGCACATGATTTGTGTAATCTGTGTAGATTGGTTGGTTTGCTTGAGTTTGGTTAATAAAAACGGAGTAATCTTAAAGAGATACAAGTCCATAAACAATGGACGTCTGGATGAAACCCAGTGTTCCGGGGCAATTAAAATGCTGCAGAGAGGCGTCACTGCAACTGCAGTAGCTTGGTATTTAAACTACAGTCGAGTTTCAGTTAGTAAGTTACTGTGACAGGACATGTTAAATAAGAATATATGACAAAGTCCTATGAGTATTGCAACATATACCAAACTCCGAAAAGGCACTGAACAAAGGTATTTCACATGCAAGCCAAGCGAAAAGTAAGAACAAATTTGTGATGAGTCATTTAACAAAAAGAGAAAACCCGACAGTTACCGCATTGGAACGATCAGACGGCAATATGGACCGACTGGGATGCTTAAACCGGTTTTACAGAGCTCTAACTTCGCACTTCCTGACGAGTTTCTCAAATGCAAGCAATGAAAAGAAAAACCATCTATTTATCTTGTTAAAACATTTAAGTTATCAATATGAGTCGTTGTTGAAAGAAATGATTGCCCACTTAACATATCTTAAAAATGGTACGTTTTAAGAACATGCGCCATATCTATACACAGGGATAAAAACCTTTATAAAACTGACTTTGAACGTTAATTTTGACTATTTGAAAAGAAATAATAATGTTAAATACACGAATAATTTGAATGTTTTGGCGCCAGTGAAACGCCTTTATTTGACAATGTTTCTTTGTTTTTCTTTTCCCTAGGCGCCCCATTTCTGCAGATACAGCTCGGAGACGGTTACGCTCACGACAAATCCGATGTAATCGACCGTATGTCGAGACATTTCTAAGCAGAGGACATAAACAAAGCCGTTTAGATTCGTGTGGACTCCCTCTTCGGTGGCTAGACTTTTCTTTGGCAGTCTGATGAAAGTCCACCGACTTATTTATTTCTCATGTTTATCCTCAATGCGCGTTTCTATTTATTAAAGAATACAGTCACACAGTTTTATACTGCCAATTTTTTTTTTAAATTTGTTCGTGTTAATTAGTCGTATTCAATTGTATGCTAGTTCATTCACTCCTTCGTTTGTTCCCTTTTTGTTGGATTACCGTCCCACTATCAGGATTTTCATTATTTGGAGACGGTGTTCACCTGAAGCAGATATAGTGCTGCCTTCACGGTGTGGGGCATGCCGAGTACACCACACCCAGACACGTTTCTGCCACAGTACCGACCATTCGTGGAATTGCCCTTATATTTGCTTGAGTATCACCATATCTATTCTAACAACTTTATCGAACCCGGGACCTCCCGTATCTGGAGCCGACGCTCTACCAATTGAATTGCTAAGTCTGGTCTGACCTTTTACAGCATAGCTCGAAAGAAAGATTTGTTATCATATTTAATGCTATGTATATTTTCTTAAATTATTTTTATTAGTTGTCATATTTTCTTCCACCAATTTTGCATTATAAAGGCTAATCATAGCAATGAAATTAGCAAGCTCAATCTTGCCTTTTATTCTTCTGTACCCAAGGATGTTGATGTAACTCTTCTGACCCATGTGGCTGTAATTGTAACAGCAGTACATGCAATAAGACATGTCTGAAAAGAAGGCAGCAAGACAAGCAACAAGAAAGATTTGTTTTTCTGTATTATCTTGTCCCGCGTGAGATTGTACTTGTGTAAAATTAAGGGTATATTTGTTTTTCTCTTTATGCTGTGGTAAAGGTTTGCCAGTGCTTTTTCCATAAAGGTATATTTAAATAAAAATCTCTGATCGACTTGCTTAAACAGACAAAATCACATGCGTGGGTACATCTGTATCAAACAAAGAAACGCGTAAAAAGGGTTGTATGACAACGCCGCTGTGTATACCCGATTGAAAAAAAAAGACAGCGGTCGTAGCTGCTTGGAAGAGAATATTGCTACTTCCTCATCTGTCACACAATACTGTTTATGTACTTTACATGTATTGTGCGTTTATGTTTCTTACGAATATAACTTATGTACAAGTAAAAATGTCTGTTATGTACTGCTGTGTGATTTTCTCCAGATGTGTCCAAAGATAATTCGTTTCTGCTTAGTTTGGTTTTGCATATTTTATTGTGTACTTAAATTAACTCTTTTGACGTAGTTTCTGTTTCTGTAAAAAAGTAAAACTGGTTTAATCTGTGCCAGTCATTCGTACCTTTAGTTGTATAGATTAAGTTGTAACTTCTTTCATAGCCAGGATTTCCCGCCCTTGTTATACTATTCTCTCATGGAATCAATTGCTTGATAGTCGTTCCTTTTCTTTAATTTTAATTTTATATGTGTATCACATGAGGTAATGTGTAGGATCAACTAATGTGTGTTTTAGGAAATATCAATAGTTGAATTTCCATTTTAGACATAATTTAGCCAATCAGTACGCTTCGCTGTGCAAATACTCTACCTCACATAGTGGTTTAACTTTGCTTCAATTTTCTTCTGCCGTTGTTGACACACTGAAGGTGACCACGGTCCCAGGAAAGTCAAGACGACGATTGCTCTTGTTAACTTGCGGATAAATTCGTTCGCCGTTTCGGAAATTATCTTATTAGAATCGATGCTATTTAAAACTTTATTTTAAACTTTATTTTGTGGTTCATTTTTTTATAATTTAAAAGAACGGGAAATAAGCTTAAAACATTGTGTTTAATATGATCCAAACACGGTTTGCACTTATTAAATAATGGAAAGCTTTTGAACTACCACTAGACAATATGTACACATACAGAGTACATATAAAAGTTACAAAGAAGAGAACTGAAAAACAATAAGAAAAACTAACATTTACCGCCTTGGAACAGCCATTCGGCAAAAGGATCGATTGGAATGCTTAAACCTGGTTTGTGTGCCGCTTCAAACTCGTAGTTTCTAGAGTGTCTTCTCGCAAACAAAGAGCTTAAATACAAATATTTCATCAAAGTGAGACAACTAAAGCAAACACGTGTATCGTAAGTTACATGCGCTTGCTGATAATAATAATACTATGTACAAACAAAATAGCACTAATTATAATGAACTTAGAATTATTAACATGCGTGAAACATTGAGACATTGTTAATCCAAACGTTTTTGAAAGAAGTTTCAAATACTGTAGTGTCTTTCATACTATCCATTATTTTATTAATAAATCAAGACTTTGTGTAACTTTGAAACTTTGACGCTACCAACAGTCCTGTATGAACTTCAGAAAAGCCATAACTATGCGTATTACAGATTATTGTTTGATCGTTACAGACCTAGTCAATGCTCTGGTAACGATAATTGTCCTGTTGAAGATATAGTCCAAAATGTATTTGATTTATACAAATGTGACTTATTTCCGAGTGTTTAGCATTTACTTCAGAAAGTATGTAGTTCTTTTGCAATAATAATTGTAATTACCAAGGTATTTGATTAAAGAATCCAATTTTTCTCACATGGGGTCACTTGCATAATCAATCTATCGACATTTTCACCTGGTCTGACTTCTTTACACACAACAACTTTCTCGTTCACTTCTTAAAATGTATCTATAGATGTGAGGGACAAACCATTAATGTTTTACATGCGTCTGTGTCTGTACAGCTATAAGTAAAATTAACATTTTTTTCACAGAAGGTGCCTCTGTTGTAGACGCACTTGAACAGCTTGTCTGATATTGTGACCATCGTGTGCAAAGCATTTAAGGCCTTGATTAAAAACTGTTCGTCTCACCCTAGCCAGCAATGTATATTGGTCCAATGTTGGACCAAGATTTTTTTTTGTATATGGGGCCAATATCGAATTTCAATATCTGACATAATCGGTTTTTGCAATACGAATATATGAAAATTCCTATGAGCATTGCAACTTATACTAAACTCCGAAAAGGCACAGGACAAAGGTATTTCACATGTTAGCCAAGTGAAAAGCAAGAACAAATTTGTAAAAGGTCATTTAACGAAAAGAGCAAACCCAACAGTTACCGCTATGGAACGGTCAGTCGGCAATATGACCACAGTTTTTAGAAAAGAAATGGGTATTATTTCGATTATAAAATCTACACAAAGATGGTTGATTGTCAGAAATTAACTTTATTGTGTTTTGAATCCTGCAGTGTATATATACCCTTTGGTATCACACATCTCATAAGGTTACTGACTGTGTTGGGTCATATTACGTAGTGTGGTTTGAGGTTTCTACATACCTCTTGTCACTTGTCCAGATAAACAGGTTAACTGGAATTAGCAGTCTATGTATAGAACTTACTGGTCCGCTGTAGTTATGTATGGGAGAAATTTTGTTACTCTGGTTATTCTAGAGAGAGAATCAGGTGTGGTTGGTTGTTGGGCTACAGTCATTGGAGGTGGAAGGCAATTAGAAGTGCATTAGCTGGTCATCGACTGTGAGTAGTATTTTAATTAGATTTTTGTTGTATTGAGAATTGAGTCTATTGCTGTGAATTAATTGTAATGGGTTACAATTGATCATCTCGATGATGATTTAATCACATAAATATTAAGTAGAGTTTTATTCTATTTTACGTAGCCATTTAGGACATGGCATGACCGAGTAATTTACCTTGCAATTGAGGGAAGGCCCAGATGGTGATCATGCTGCGTGCAGTCGACTACGTTCCCTGATATTGTAGAAACAGTGGTTATGTGCCTTTTAAGTCTTGGTTGTAATAGTTAGGCTTTGTGCCGGTAAATTGAAAAGTAATGTATATTTCAATTAGGCTTTGTGTCATGTGAAATTGCAAGATAAGTTTGTTTTAGGTTGTATGCCTATAAAGTGATAATTGAAAGGTGTTTAAGATAGGCAAGTGAAGTTTGTTAAGGTTATGTGCTTATGAAGTGTTAATTAAAATTTGTTTTAGTTCGGCTGTGTAAACTCTTAAACAATGTTTTGTAATATTCTAACACTGGTCCGACGATGGTTGCAACAGCAGGGGTGTACCAACTGACTAAGAGAAGAGCGGTTCCACATGTTTACCTACATGCTGAACGATATAGTCTGTGGATAAGACATTGACTTTGGAGAGTTTTACTTTTATATAGAGAGATATATGTGTATTTAAATAAATATTTACCATCTGTACGATTTAATAAGTAAATTCTTCCTTGAGAATTCAATACTCTCACTCTCAGTTAAATCTTACTTTCAGTTATTTCTGTTTGTTTTTGTTGTAGTTGTTTTGTATGCTTATTTGTATTAAACTAAATGTAAAGTTATCATTTGTTTTGGTGATGACAATATAAGTGAAATTAACTTTGAATCAAGAAAAACATGATCAGAGAAGAGTAATGATTGTAGCATCCTGTTCATGTGAAGATGGAATTGAGGAACCAAAGTCCAATGCCCAACAAAGGAAATACACGTAACAATCCTTATAGGATAGGATCGTTACATGGGAATATAAAAATAGAACATTTGTAACAAATAAACATTCCATTTGCCACGTATGAAACTTAACTTCGTGAACTAAAAATGACTGTATAATGAAACTAAATACAATATGATATATACCTATTCATGTCCAAGGTATTACAATGATAGTCGCAGGAATTTACGCCTTCTTATATTTAACCACAAATCGCAGTTAAAACGAAGCAACTTCCGATTACCTTAATTAACCAAATTTATTTGATTTTCGGTTATGAAATAAATATGACTGTGGTGTTTCGGAATTCGAAGAAGCTTGCTTGTGAAGCAAGTTAACCATCATGGAGTGGCTAAGAAGGTATGCGTTTGTCCAGGAAGAAGTATACATGACATCAGCATCACGTCCATGTGAAGACGGAAAGGAAGTCCAATATTCGTAAAAGAAAACCTGTATAGGAGAAATTTTTGGCAACATAGATTACCTATATGGGGAGATTTACTACAACCGCCGCACTGCACAAAAAATTTTTGTTTTCATAAATATGTAAATATGGAAAAGTCATATAAACATAGCAACATATACCACCATTTGAAAATCCACAGGACAAATGTATTTTAATGCAAGACAAATGTAAAAGGACAAAGCAAATAAACAAATAAAAGCAAACCCAAACACTTACCTCCTCAGTCAGTCGGCGAAGGGGCCGAATGGAGTGCTTAGCCCAGTTTTACAGAGCACTATCCTCGCACTTCCATAAGGGTTTCTCAAATGCAAGCAATTTAAATAAAACAGATGTATTTCGTTAACGTTTTCTTATATTATGTATGACGCTAAAGAAACGAACGGCGTTAATTGAAACATAATGTAAACGTCGTATTTCGAAGAGACGAGATTAAACACCCACATTCCAATAGTTAACACCTTGGAACGGCCAGTCAGCAAATTTGACCGACTGTTATGTTAGAAAAACTTGAACAACGCGCCTGCCAATTTTTTTTATGAAAAATTAACCTTCGTGACATATAGATTTGGGAAGGGAGGTAACTCAGCTCTTGGTTGACAGATCAAGTGTAGACTATTTCTGGTACTAGCGATATTCGGATACAATTGTAAAATATTAGTCATATCACATGACTTAAGATATCTGAGGTACAATTTAATTGTATCCTTACTAATTATTAAATGTGTTCCACAGACAAGAAGTTTATATAACGCATTTGATGGGTTTTTTTATCTTGCGAAGGATTAATTAATAAATTCTAACTTAAATTTTTGCATTAAGCCATTGATGGTAATAATAATAATAATAATAATAATAATAATAATAATAATAATAATAATAATAATAATAATAATAATAAGTATTATATTATGTAAAAAAACTGATAAATAGAGTTGTAAGAAAACGCAATTCGATTGTTTGATTGTTACCGAGTACTGAATCAAAACGCACCTATCTCAAAATGTACCATGCTTTCAATAAGTCGTTTAGTGTACTCGAACATGTAATTGTCAGCTGACACATGTAATTCGACAACTGGCAACTGTTACAACAGCTTTATGAATGGCACATTTTGGACGGAAACGTGTGAACTGCCGTGCTCTAAGGGCTGTGGATATAATAAGTGTTTGCAAGAAACTGGAGAATGTAGTAAGGGTTGCTCGACATTGTCACTTCATGGACAGTACTGTAGCCTTTACTGCAAGCATACTTGCCATGATCAACTCTGCAATAGAGGGAACGGAACTTGTTTACAAGGATGCCTCGAAAACTAACATGGACAATCTGCTAGTATCGTTGCGATCCTAACTACTGGATTGATCGTACGTACGAATGCGCATAACACGGAATATGACATTGCCAATGTATACGTATTGACATAATCAGTTTCCTCAGTATGCCAGTGTATGAAATCTAACCTTGCGAGTTAAAACAATCAGTACAAAATCAAACGTGATTTGTAGCTTTTTTATTCCGACCACTTAATTCTAAACCTTACGTATAATTCAATCTAAATCAAATGTACTGCAGCATAAGCTGTAAAAGCATACTGCCTCCCCAATATTTGCATTGTTTAGATTTCTAAATGTTACATGGCTTACAAATACGTGGCCAAATTAAAACTATAATTAAAAAAATAATTTCATTTTTTGAAGTTTAATTGCTTAATTTTGACAACCATAAAGTTTTTTATTACCTTTCTTTCAAACTTTCCAATTAATACAAGAAAAAGAAAGAGAGAGAGAGAGAGTGTGTGTGTGTGTGTGTTGTGTTTCTAAAGGTTCAATTACAATCGTTTAAATCGACTGCGAATAAGTGCTCTCTTAAATTTATTATTATTTCAATAACACTTGTAGTAGAATCAATGGAGACTATAGCTATGAAATTAGATGTCGAATACTTATCCCATAGGCTGTTGCACGAAAGGATTCAAGCGGCCGTCTAAAAGATAAAAAAATTCTAAAACGAACAGAATAGTCATTTTCTATTTTCTGAAAGAAAAGCCAATAACCACTTGAAACAAACAAAATAAAACTCTAACACTATAAAACGCTTCAGGGCAGAAATATTCTAAAATTCTATGAGTCAATGATGTACCTGCAAATGATATGTAATACTATTATAAGGCAATCCACATCCTAAACTAAAAGTTGTGCAAGTTTACAACTGAAAAGGGGTCATTTGCAAACATTGCAGTACTTTAAAGATTTCTGAGTATGTATAAATCATCACTTTTTTTTCTGAAAAGTTTAATAAAAAACCGGATTTAAGAAACCCGTGATATGAGGAAGTGCGAGGCTAGAGCTCTGTAAAACCAGTTTAAACAACCCAGTCGGTCGATATTGACGACTGACCGTTCCATGGCAGTGAATATGGGGTTTGATCTTTTGGTTAAATGATTCATCACAGATTTGTTCTTTTTTATTTGGCCAGATATGTGAATACATTTCTGCTGCGTCTTTTCAAATTTAAGTGTATGTTACAATGCTCATTTGACTTTTATATTTCCTAATTTAAAATTACTTACCGCTTCAAGGCACAGTGTTGTTGTGCCTCTAACACTTGATGGGAAAGGAATACCGTAGTCCTTTGCATTTACAAATTCTAATAATATATGTTGAAATATTCATAGGACTTTCTTATAATTACTTGTTAGACAAATTCGCGACAATAGGGACTTATGCCTTAAAGTTAAATTTGATAAAAAGTTAACAAATTTACTTTTTCAGTGATTTCGGGACGAACTTCGAATAGAAAATATCAATTATTAGTACTACGTGAAATTTAAGAGCAATTGAGATTTTCAATAACCTTCTGACACTTAAATTGTGAGAACTGATAAGTACACAATTGTATCCTAATATGATTAAACATGTGATAAATATGTAATACTTATAATAAAAACCATTATGTTAGCAATAAAGATAATTAATATCGTAATATATGGGTCTATTGCAATTCTTTGTTTCATCGATTTATTGATTTTGGGTCGAAATTCAAATAAAAAGTAAGCAAATTGCACAAAAATAAAGTTTATTTTAATTCTGGGTTTATTGCAATTTTCATTTCCCTGTAAAACCAGTTTGCAATAGCTTTGCAATTATTAATGATAATTTTGGGAGTTATTGCAAAACTGTTGAATATTGTTGTACAAAAATCATGTCACAAACTTATCTATTAACGTGTCCATTCATACTGACCATCGGATCAGACACAACATTGTTTTCGGTGTAATGTGACAAGACACATATGACTAGGAAAATAATACTCTGGTCCAAATAGATGTTTGTGTATATAGCTAATCATGGCCGCCTTCTTAAACTAACTAACTCAAAACACAAATGATCTAAGGTCAATGTAACATAATTGCTGGTTAAACACTAATCTGCGCTTTTGTCTTATCCAAATATGGAACGGATATAAGAAGACAATCAAACATTAAATTAGCGAATGTATTAACTTGTTAAGATGTCATAAAAACACAAAAACATCAAAACCACTTAAATTAGCCATTAGAAGCATCACATAACAGGCCCATGCCGATAAATAATACATACCATCAACGATTTACACATACCAATGAGGGAAACATTGAAATTAGATATTGGTGAGGTAAACAAATAATGTAATGCACCACTCCTTCATCAAATGCTAATTTAGAAATTATAACATGCTCCCTTTGAGAGACGAGAAATCAGAGAGCCGTGTGATCAAGGAATATCGTATTTTAGTCTTATTTAGGAGTGTTACAAAATAAATAGTGTAAATAATCACGTTTCATTTAATGATTGTGCGCATTCACGTTAAGGAGGTAAGGTATAGATTAAATGTACTTTGTAAGGATCTGTTCGCTGTTGTATAAAAACAAGTTCGTGTCGATGTTTTTAAAGTCGTCCTTAAAGTTGGAAAGATATTCAGTATTCGTGAAAATGATACCTTTCAGACAGTAAATACACAAAGAATCAAAGCGCAAAAGGCACTGTAGCGTTCACTGCTTGAAAATCAACTTAAATGGTTAGATTGTAGTCATAACAATCATTAGTTTTACTACAGTATTTTCAGAATGACTGCAATTCATGGCGGACCCACATTTGGTTGTTGTATTATGACAGAATTATGTGATCGGACTGTTCAAAACAATCAAATAGAAAGGGAATTAACATGTCAAATGTTTTATTGAAAACATTGCTAATGAATAAATCATGTTTTATATGGCAAAAATCAGCAACTTATCAACAGTAAATAATATGAAACATATTCTATCCATACATGAAGGATTTTGCTTATACAAAAGGTAAATCCAAAAGAACTGTACGAATGACAACACTTCTGTAGTTTCAATTTCTGCCTCTGACAATATTTTAATATTGGAATGGTTCATGGATGACAAGGAATCTTGGCAAAATTACATTCTACTCATACTAATTAAGACTAAGATTGTCAACCCAGATTAACGTATATAGCATAAACATGAAGTCATATACTCATAAACAACTCATAAATTCATGATGTGTTGTTTTCGTTGTTATTGTTGTTGTAAAAAAAGTTAAAAGTTCTACAGATAGGGTAATGAAAACGAAATGAAATTATCTTCAATGCATAATTAAAATACAATACCTCATCTTATATTTTCAGAAACATCTGTATGGGTGTACATGTGAAATTTCAGTCAAGGGCCTACATGCAATGCGCTTAAAAGTTATAAGATTATGTTACTGGCTATTTACAAAGTTTTACTTTATTTCAGAATCTACACATATTTTAAGTGTATCGTTTGATTTGCATGTGTGAATGAACAATATTTGTTAAAGAGTAATGGTTACCTTAAAGGTAGTATCCGACAGTTTAGACCAATCATTTTATTCAAGCAACCAAATAAATCAGTGTTACCTCAAAAGGTCACATGAAGTACTGTTTATTTTTTATGTTCTTAATCTATGTTTTATTTGTTTTGTAGCTTTTTTGTAACTTCGCATCAACACAGTTATAGTCATATTGACCACAAACTTACGTCTTGTTAGAACCACTGAAAATACGGGCTGAATAGTTACAAGTGAGCGATTTTAACCGCTATGCCACGGTGCCCCACATCTATGTGAAAAGTTTCGCATCCCTCTGGTCATTACAAATATGTTATTTCTTTCTGAGCAACGCTGCACTGTTTTTTTTAAAACTGAGAAAACCATGTGACCAGTTACTTTATCCACATATAAATATAATCCATATAAAACCACATATAATTGAGAAAAAAGAAAATACGACGAGGTTCAATAAATGTAAATTAACACCCGAAATATAAAAGAAAACACACACCAACAGTTCCAACATTGGAAAAGTAATTTAAATTGACAGTTTAAGTAGAGTAAAACAACGTACCTGAAAGAATTATTATGTATTCGGATTTAGGATGACTAAATTTCACTTTCGCAATGATTTAAATATAATTAAAAATAAGGGAAGTAACTCAACTCGAGTTTAACAGGTAAATTGTAGAATTGTTCGGGTACTCGATATTTGAATTATGTATAAATTTAAATTAAAGTTAGAATTAAACATACCTGATAAGTAAGCAAACACAATACCATGTTTGATCGTTACCATGTACTGAATGAAGTTAAATATGCGCCAAAGACGCACCTTTGTCAAACTGTAGCCGTTTATTAAACGCAAACATCTAACATTGGTGTATTCATTTGACGCCATTATTCCGGCCATTCTAGCAATATATCCTTCTCATTGCTAAAACATTTATTCACAACAAAAAGTATGGTAGAAAACTCTAATTATAAAGTTGGTCTTTACTCGTTTATAAATTGATCAGAGCAATTTTTCCATTCGTACCTTTATTAATATATGCACCAGTGCAAGAGTAAAACAAGAGAGCTCTGTTAACACAATATTGAAACTATTACAAATCATGATTCCAACTTTTATTTTGCCTTAAGTTTCCTTTCAAACAACGGACTTCTGTACAACTGCACGAAGACATCTCTTCCTCCGCCTGTTACTTTAGGTTTTCTTTATATCGAAGCTTCCAGTCAACCGACGGTGAAAGATGTAAGACAAACGTTATACTATCGTAACATATTACCGACTATTGCCAGTATGTATGTCCTGGTGATTTGGTCTGGCCGTATTGAAACATACGTTGCTTCGGTAATGCGATTTACACTTGCGAGAAATGTGTCTACGACTACATTGATTACTTTTAGGTAAGTTTTTTATTAGAACATTGTTAAACTTAGTTTAGGGGATGTATTAATCTTTTCAAATTAATGTAAATATTGAAAACTTGTTTAAATTCGGAGCCTACATAATATTTTAATTACATTTATATGTATGTGTCGTGAATTCATGTTGCTGTTTTTAGTTGACTAGGTCTCAACTCTAATATTACTTTCGTCGTAATATTTTGAGACAAATAATAATGCTGACCGATCGACGCGATCCGAAAACACACCAGGACTGCATCACGAAAGGGAGAGACATTAGCACCCCGTGTTGCCATGGGTGGAAAACCTTAAAACGTTGATCCAAGTTTCAGCCGGGAATATAAAAATGACCGTCACCACTAAGATAAATTACCGATTTCAACATTTATTGATTGAAAAAAGACAAGCATTAATAATTAACTATAGGCATATGCACACTTAATGTAATGACCTGCTTATGATTGTCTTTTTTTCTCTTATAGTAATATAATCTATTTATAGTTGATGACTGCACTGTTCCACAGTGAAGTGTCTTCCTCTAAGTCATGTAGCAACATCTTATCCCTGTTCTGGAAAACTCGTGGATAATTGCATCATAAACTCATACCGTAATGATTTATAACATAACCTCATTTGGTAACAATATAAATCGTGAAACATATCACCTTAAATGTTCATTTCCAAATAAGCACAATAGGGATTTCAGCTAAAGATTTTTATCCACTTCAGAGCTAATCACACGGATGATAATGTAATGTAATTTTAAAAGTAAGTCGTCACGTGAATTTTTTACGTGCATAGGTAACTGTGATGTGTGGCTCTAGAATATATTTTTGTAATAACAGTTGGGGTGTAATGCATAACTTTTCACATCAATGAAGGGCACCAATAAAAGACATTTCACGGGATCTTTTCAAGTAACAATTATTTATTCGGTTGCATGGAGAAAAAAAATGGTTTAAACTGCCGGATACCACTTTAAGTCGTTATCGCCACACATTGCAAACGTAGCCATAGATCTCGATTTATAGTGTAACCGAGAAGTCGAGCACGTATCATTAAAAGGATTGCTGAAAGACAACTCCTTCAGTCTAAATTCTTTCAATCTTTCTGCAATGACAAAGGAAGATTACCAAGTAACGGGTGTAATTTTTCTATCTACGTTTTCTATTTAACAATGCTATGACAAAATTATAGTAATAAAAATAATAATAATAATAATAACAATAATAATAATAATGATTATAATAATAATAATAGCTATTATTTTTATTATTATTATTATTATTATTATTATTATTATTATTATTATTATTATTATCATTATTCTTGCTGTTGTTATTATTGTTTTAGTAGTAGAAGCAGTAGTAGTAGTAGTAGTAGTGTTCTTCTTGTTCTTGTTCTTATTGTTCTGATTGAAGTCTTAATATATATGGCTTTATTGTTTGGATTATGAGGTATGCCTGACTCAATACTAAACTGTCGTCACAATATACAAATTTATACAGAGGTAAAAAGAAATTTATAAGAAAAATAATATTGGATGGGGCACCTAACTCTGCATGTTGCTTATCATTAAGAAACCACAGTATACATTTATAAAAAAAATAAGATTTCAAAGTTAATTAAAAATAATGGATATCGACCGTTCAGCAAAGAGTTAAATGTGAACTGTTGAATTATAACTTTTCAAAAAGCGATGGAGAATATATGAATACACAAAATGAATGCAGGAGATGAAGAGTAATATAGGCATGGTAATAGTAATAATGAGACCAATGGATGCATAGTCAGTTCACGTAGCGATAAAAGGTTACACTGTCTTTGTGTTTGCGTAAGTGACAGGATCCACGGGTGTTTAAGTTGGTCTCCGACTGACGTTCATAGTTTTTTAACATTAGGTTCTGGTGTTTCAAAGTATAAAACCGATTCTTTTCGAATATCGTGCAACTGAAATTCTATCGTCGGTATTACTGTCCAAAAAAGTCGTTTGTAAGTGTTTTTTTTTCTGTTTTTCTGTTTCAGCATGGCTACATAACGTCTGATGACTGTAGCTGTCGGTTGCATGGAATTTGGCAAGGATACATGCACGTTGGATAGGGAATACTAGGTTACTATTGAATTAAGAAAATATTAATACAAGAGGCTGAGACCAATCTAGATCGCGAGGCTTGGCGTTCAGAGTTGGTGTTCTGTTTTCATAAGGGCTTATCAACAAAGAATAAAATTACTAATCTTTCGAAGAATACATACGTAAAAAACGAGAATAAATTTGAATTTACTTGTTGTCAAAGCCACTAAAACTTCATGGTAGGTGCATATCATATGATCAAACTCTAACTAAACCAAGGTTGACTGGGGTACAGAATCAACAGATTTAAATTTCATTGGACCATTGGATTGAGTCCTATTTAACACTGTTCTCCTTGGCCGAAATAGATGGAAATCTATGACAATATTCCTAACACTGCACTTTCTCAAACTTAAATTGTACACTTAGAAATTTGGCATTTTACATGACTTACACCTAGTTATGTTGGTTCTAAGACCAAGTTTACAAACTGACACAGATAAATTAGATAAATTACGTGTAGCATTCGAAGAACATTACGTAAAAACACGTGAAGTCTAAAGTTGTGTTTTATGCTAAATGCTTCAAATGCTATGTTGAACAACAGTAATTCATTTAGTATCATTAGGACTTTTACTTTTTATTTCATTTTCGACAACCTATGTACGTTTTGTAACTTGTAATGCAAAAACCAGCTGTATGTCTTGATTTTAATTTTCCTTTACTCGCCTCTTTTGAACGCAATATGTTTACAGTAATGATTTGCATCTTTCAAAGAATACTATCCGTATTAACGAAATAAATTTGAGTTAGCTTGTTGACAAAGCCAATAAAAGTTCATAGTAGGTGCTGCGCCATATAATCAAACTCTAACTAAATCAAGGATGGCTGGGGTACATAGTCAACAGATTTAAATTTCCATTGGACCATTGAAAAGGCTGTAATTTGAAAGAATTTATAATTACAACTTTGATTTACACGAAAGCCATATGTCAGTTATAAGTTGCAAGGCAATGGCTTCGACAAATTGTTATTCTTTAGTTTCTGTAATATCTTAAGTGTCTAATAGGTATCTGCAGATATAAATTGTTAAAACATCTATATTTTCTATATTCTTTTTCAGTGATGAATTGTTAAAAAATCATTTAGGATTTATGTTGTTGTTACTGTTGTTGTTGTTTTATTTTTCGTTATGTTTTGATAATATTTTGTTGTCTGTACTAAGACTATTAGAAATTCTCATTTTAATTATGTAAAGATGGTTTATAATGATCTGGAATTTTATGAGAACGAATATCTCACATAAATATTGCACAAGAAGAAAAAATTTTGTTACACTA
This sequence comes from Sinonovacula constricta, assembly GCA_007844125.1. Taxonomy (NCBI): domain Eukaryota; kingdom Metazoa; phylum Mollusca; class Bivalvia; order Cardiida; family Solecurtidae; genus Sinonovacula; species Sinonovacula constricta. The sequence goes on along the minus strand of CM017560.1, from coordinate 33,984,958 downwards.
TTTCGATGATAGTTATATCTGCTTTTATTGTTATTAATTTCCTCCATTTATAGACATATAACAATTAATTTGAAACAATTTCTTTCAGGTAAAAACCCTTGGACAAAAACAACATAGGCGGAAATTGGATCCCTGTGTTTATTTTATGAACGCCTGCCATGAAAACAATTTTAGTACATTTATTTGTTATATGCATTAAAAGATTTAATTTTGCAAAAATAAAAAAAAAGTACAGTGACCTGTAAGTTGGGTGTAAAAGTGTATCAAACACTTTGTCGAAATGTGAGTATATATTTAAGCCTTGAATTTTGGTGCGTGCGTTTTATGATACATTCACAACGTTACCCATTCGCTTTCATGTCTTCTCTGCACAAAACCAATTTCTACGATAAACCTTATTTTCTAAAATAATATAGATTCCAAGTTTTAAGAAAATATTTTAGAAAGATCTACAGATATAAGAAAGTATTGAAATGGTCTAAAAGTACTTGCGAGCGTTCATTCTGATTATAAGAAATTTAAGAAAAGTCTTTAATTTTATGGATGAATATATGACCAAACTGTGCGCTATTTTTTTAAATATTATTTATAAATTATAAACAATTTTGTTGAGACATTCATTAATACAGTTTCTTCTATTATAACATGTTCATTTAATACAAAGAAACGTCAGTGGGTGTAATATCAACCAATCAGATCACTAGAAATTAACTGAATATAACCTTCTACTTTGGGTGCATTTTTCTGATTCAAACAGCCAGGATCTTGTTGAATAACAAAATGTGAATTCAGTTATTTTGAAATATTTCATTTTTAAATCTATATTTAAGGCAACTTCAAAAAATGTTGATTTGATATGATATGTTATTGCATATTAAATATGATTCAGCTGTGCATACAACAGCGGTAGACATGGATTACGTAATTTGAATATTGAACCCGGGTCTAAATCTTAATCGTAATATTTAAAATATTGTGTCTAGAGGCTGATTAAGGGATTTGAAAAAAAGCTATTGTTAAAAAAGCCAACAGAATTTTATTGCAACTGTTAACATGCACACACAATATCTTAAAAAATTGTTGATGTTTACATTTTCCCTTCAAAGCAGCATATGACATCAGGAACATAGTTTAAATGTTTATAAATGTCCTTTTATTCAAAAGGTTAAAGGTAGGGCTGTATACTATTACATTTTAGATCATGAAAATAATAAATAATAATTATTTTTAAAGATATCTACATAATAGATTATAAGCTTGTACATAATAGAATGTCACAACTTAGATTTAATAAGCACTGAATAAATATGCTATCGAACATATGGGTTAAATGTCTTTATTTCGCAGAAAATACATAAGAGAGCAATACACAGTAGATCATAAAATAATTAACATTAGAACATAATAAAATAAATTATAATATTTCCTCTTTTTCAAAACAACAACAACCATGTGAAGTTTAGTGCTCTGTTCTAACAAGTCACTGCAAATAGCATACGCTGTCATTGTGTTCAAAAATCATTGCACATGCAACATAGCGTTCTTATCTCGTTACTAACGATACAACCTTATATAGCTAAAGATCCATTGCACATAAATCGGTCTGTCATTATCTCCATAAATCAACTGAAAACAAAATCAACGGAAGATATATTACAGTTCTTGTCAACTCAATTATATGGACCACCTCAACTTTATCATTTTTTCCATGAGACCATCATGGAATAGTTATAGAAGAATACTGTACACAAACAAAATGGCACAAAGCGTTTTATGCAGTCAAACTTCTGCACTAGAATAAGGACACATCTAGTTCGTAATATTTGTTGAAAATAATTGTTCAAAGACAATTGACCATCGTCGACAATTTTTATTAATATTTTTCAGCTTAAATAAAAAAATGTACACAATTTTAAACAGAATTTTTGATACAATGCATGTTGTGCACACAAATAAGAAAAAATACCCATATCCATAAATAACATTAAAAAACTGTAAATGCACTGTAAAATCCTTTCCAAATTTCTATTAATGACTTCGTACACTCCTACATTGCTACAACAGCGCTCTGACGTCGGCAAATGTCGATGTTTAGACAGTAACATATAATTTACGAATCATGGTAAGTTTTACATTCGGGCTACCATATCTAGCTTTGGTGTCGAAACTATCAAACTAGAACAAGTAAAATATGAAACAGTTCATATTTAGCAGATACGGTTGTGCCATATAATAAAAAAATTAAAATGCAACAGATTAAATAAGATCTTTTGATATGTCATTGAGTTTGCGTATACCTGGAAAGCACTTAACTAGTTAGCTCAAAGAATATTTAATATATATATATATATTACATAGTGTAAATAATTGTGTCCACATATCATTTTAAATTCACAGTCAAAGAAAAGAAAACAAAAAACATATATATATGTTTATAAATGCTCTTAATAGAAGATTCTTTACGACAGTGCCTTAAGGAAAATTTAAAATGTAAGAATACATTAACAATAAGATAGATTGGAAAGTTTTACTGCAAGGAACATGTCTATTAGTGAACGTACAGCTCTTATGAAACACCATTTACAATAAGAATATAAGACAAAGTCCTATGAACAATGCAACATATACCAAAATTTTAATGGGCACAGGACAAAAGTATTCGCATGGAAGTCAAATATAAAAGTAACAACATATCTGTGATGAGTCATTTAACAAAAAGAGAAAACCCGACAGTTACCGCCTTGGAACGATCAGTCAGCAGTATGGACCAACTGGTGTGCTTAAACCAATTTTACAGAGCTCTAACATCGCACTTTCTGATAGGTTTCTCATATGCGCGCAATAAAAAGAAAACCGATCTCTTTGAATAAACAATGTCCATGCGCTGACGTTTCTTTGATAAGGAATGACGATAGTAGTGACGTCATCAAAAATAATGTCCACAGAGTGTTAAGAAGAGAGAGAGAGAGAGAGGGGGGGTACTATCTTGATTAGATGAACTATATAAATAATGTTGATCTTAAATAAAACTATCTTTCTGCACCAAGAAAAAAAATGACCAGAGAAACATTGTTCTGATACCAACAAACCGGTTTTAAAACTTACATGCAAACAGATTTTATTAATACGATTGACTGTTGGATAATAACACATTTAAGTTGTCAATGACATTTTTGGTAGAAAATAAACTTCTGTTCTGTTCAAAGGTTATTTATAGTCATTACTTCACATATGTAGAATTAGTTGATTTAAAAGTAATATAAGAACACATGTTTGGTTATACTGTTTGCTAATGTGAAAACAAAAAACACATACAGAATAACAAGATATTCCAAACAAATTACTGAAAAAATTATAAAAAGGTAACAGTTGTCCATGATTCTGGTCAATTAAAGGCTTTGTAGCCATGCCAACGTCGCCTGTATATAACCTCAGCCCTAAAGCATAACATTATTGACATTCGTTTCAACGTCAGCCTTGTTAAAAATCATATAATCGGAATTTTCATTTTTGACCTCATTTTTGAAAGTGCTACACGCAGCGGGTGCGTCTGTCAGTTGATCTTGTTGTCGCTGCGTGCCGTCCATTATCATGTATGGGTCGCCTTGGTTAGCCAGAGTGTTGTTCTCTTTTCGAACTTTGTTCACCTGACTATATGGATCGCCAACAACTTGTCCAACCGAGCCTCCCGAATCATCGTCTTTAGTGGACTTCTGGGTCTTGTTGACCGCAGTGTATTGATTCGGTCCGCCATTGGAGAAATACGTCACTAAGACGTCGTAACAAAACCTGAATTGTTCCTGAAGTGAATATTTAGGTGGGCGGTTTTGGTGATTAATGTAACAGAGAACTAAAATGCGATGTTATAATCAATAATCAATTAGCGTTAATAAGTCGAACACATCATAACCTTTTAAATACGATTAATATATATAATTATATATTTTTAAATAAAACGAGTTGTCAATCAACATACAATGGTGCGTTTCTTTTTCCTTAATTACTACCTGTTGATCAATGAAAAGATAACAAATGAGCAAATGAGACCGTTCTTTCAGTAACACTCCTAAGATCCTAAGTAGATCAAACGTTAGATTACGTGATTTTATATATCAGAGAGTCAACGCGTTGGTTTGGCTGTGCTATTCTTTGAATCATGCCAAAATTAAGAAAATTTTATACATTAACAACTTCTCAGATATTAGTTTGCAGACGTTCTGTGATCTCTCAAAAGTCAACAATTTGCAAGTGAAATATGGACAGTTAAGCCATATAAAATAAAAAGAATGTTAGATACCAGAGAGCCGACTGCAGACGGTCTGCGAGCCATGATGCGATAGACGGTGGAGACAACGTCGACGAATTGTTCGTGGTCAGCCTTCTCCAGCATAACGTAGAGTGCACAGAAGAGACCGGTCTGGTCCGACCCATTCCTGAAATTAAAGTACTAAATTGAACTGAAATACAGTACAATATAGTGTAGATAAAACTGTTCGATACATTAATTTTAAAGGTCGAAGTTATGCAATTGTATAAATTTATCTCAATTAAAACAAAGGGTCTTGCGCATCTGGTTGTTAATTTTTTGGCACTTAATTCAAACTCAAAATTGATCTGAAATTGACGCATGCAACAAATAGAAAATGTTAAAGAAAATGAAACTTTCGTGTCTGTGTATGTGTCTGCGTCTGTGTTTGCTCGCGCGTGCGCGCGTGTGTGTGTGCGTGTTTATTTTCGATCATCTCATTTAAAACATATCCAGAGAAGTAGTGTTTTTGTTTCATTATTTGCTCTTTTCACCTGCTAATGTATTTATGACTAAAATATATTACGTATATTATGAATCAGTGGAGAGAATATGCAAATATGCAATAATGTTCACTTACAGGCAATGGACAAGCAGTTTTCGAGCCGAAGGACGAGTCATGTGACTCCTTGTAAAGATGAGTAGGTCGAGGAAACTTTCGATAGTGGGGAGCTTAGATGGCTCCCTCCAACATGTGTACTGGATCAGGTTCACCTCTAGCTGTTCTTTGCTGTTCTCCTAGATACAAATCAGTTATATCAATTGTTATTTAACATAAATTTTACATAGTTTAATTCTATGTTTAAAGTCAAATTGTTTTACTTTAATAAATACCTTTCGGATGTCCAATTTCTGGAAAAAGCCAGAACTCAGTAACATGTACAAACTGTCTGGAGCAATCTGCAGTCAGTGGTCTTGCTCAGGAACTCGTTGTTTATCGAGAACTCGAACCAGCGCCCTTTTAACCAGAGAGCAGCATTTACATCACCAGTCCAGAGACGCTCAATATCGGATATTACTTTATGTTTCAATATGGACTATTGTCCAAATGAGTTTATCTTCAAATAGCAGCTATACTGTAAGTCAACCAAAAACTATTCATTGCAAAGTAATCGGGGAATTGTGTGTCTCTGCTGGTGTCTCTGCTGGTGACGCCTGGTTCAGTTTGTTACGATGTTAAAGACAAAATACCATCAGCATCAATGGTCAAACAGGATACTTAAAATTTTTACTATTTATTATTAATATAGAATATGCAAAAAGGCTATCTAGTGAAAAGGACGAGAAAAAATGTAATAGAAACGAAGACATATTTATTTGACACGAACGTTTCTTGTATAACAGTCGAATGCTTTAGCACATGCGCCACTTATTGCTATAAACATAGTTTTATTATACATCGCGACAGGCACATTGTTTCTTAACACGTTTCAACTAAATCTGTGTTATAATATTGACGTGATGCTTATTGGTTTATTTCGATTAATTCGGACCCATAGCGGGATCAATCGCTATTGTTTCAGTCTGTTGTGCCATATACTTAATTGCTTTAAAAAGCTTTGTACTAAACGCGTTGTTTTGCAAATTGTTACTATATTATTAGATGTCTCCATGTATTGACTGAAAATACATCGATATACCTTCACTGGTCTCCCAAGCACCAACTTCCGGTAGACGTACGACGGGTGGATCTGGACTTCATTAATGGAGACAACCACATGGTCGTATTGTTGGGCTGTTTCCCAGTACAGACTTATTGACTAAGAGACATAATAAAATAATTGCATTTATTTATAATAATAATTGAAATTAATATACCTCATGTTTGTTAGAATCCCATGTTTAAATAAGCTTTTTCAAATCTGTATTGTATTATTGTACCAGCTTCATCGATATAATTGTGTATATTTTAATGTTTATATGTAATTAACAGGTTTAAAATACATGATTTGTTATACTACTGAATATGAATTTTGCTTTAGTCCTATAAAGACCCATTTTCAATATCTCTTTTCATGGGCTTCATTAAAAAAAAACCTGGTTAAGCGAATGTACATTATGCTTAGAGTCAATTATTCCGTTTTCAAATTAGTGAAAATTGAAAAGGCATTTTATAGCATCTTTGACGCATGTTATTTAATTTGTAAGCAACATTTTTGAGGCCCCAATAATTTTAGTGATTGGGTTGGGTTAAGGGGATTAAATCACTTAATAAATGTGTCTGCATTTATTCTATAATGCAGCACAGATACAAACTATTATTGGTTGATGACCCTTTCCAATGTGATTTCCAACATTGTCTCATCTTAGGAGGACACCAAAGAATGTCATTTGCAATGCATTTAAATAAAACGTCACTTCCCCAATGGAATAATTGTTTTCCTTATAATAAAAATTCGAAACTTAATCGCGAACGTCTTAATTAATGATGTACTTTTTTGAAGATTTAAATCTATAAAATAAATCGAAAAGTGTTAGAGCGCAGTTGGTTCTAGTCATCAATGTGCAACAAAAAGTTGAAAGACAACATAAACCCAGTGTTTACTACAGCGTCATTTCTTTTTTGCAGAAAATACGAACTTGATATACTTTGTCAAGCCAGCTGTTTTATTATCAACATACCGAGTCGTTTATGTCTGCAGGATTCAGCATGACAATTGTGGTGCACTTCTTTTGTAGAACCAGTTCACAAAATTCTCCAATGGTCTGAGGGGACGGCATTTGCGTGCTCACCAAAGCCTCCTCTTTGACGTATGACTGCAATAACAGTCATAGGTAAAAAAGAAAAGGTCCTATCAAAATTTCCACAGATGTTTAAATTTTATCTACCTGTTGACAAAGGCAATGCATTCGTATTGTATCAATCAAGACTTGTATCCGTGATGGTTATTTTCCTAAATGGCAAGAACATACCGCAAAAAAGCACCGGATATTTACGAATAGAAGAAATATAATAATGCCCTATATTGCGGCTTCAGCGGAAACTGGTGAACGTTTCCGACTGGACAAAAAAAACACTGTGCTCTATAAAGGCGACTTAATATAGCTGAAACTTCCGATATTTTGAGATTAAACAAAAAGACGCATTGCACCGTTTGGCTACAATTTACGACGGAATAGAAAATATGCAGAGTAGACGAAAAGCATATTGCTCTAGTATTAGACAATACACGGCACAAATTATATAAGATTTCGATGCATTTACCTTCGGAAAATGCTGTAAATCGAATCTTATTCAGCAGATATATAAAAGAGTTTAAATGAAAATTTAAGATTAAAAGTTATTTAAACATGCATGTATACTTTGTATGTATATCTTGTCATTTGTATATGAAATAACACCCATCAGTAAGACTACTTAATATTATAACGAATGCCTCTTAAACTGTTAGTTTTCTGAAACGGTATCTTACATCAAGCTGTATAGCATTGATATACTGAACATCAAGCAGTTCCGGCATAAAACGGAGATCTGAAACAAAAGTACATAAACTGCATTAAACGTGGTAAAACTTGTTAAAAACTAACGACAATCTATTTTATAGATTTTAATATAAATACAAATATATGTACAAAGATAAAAAATATGACTTTGCTTTTAAACCAGATATAAAAATGCCTTCAAAAATATATAAGGACTCTGTCGTTTACAAAAAAAAAGAAAATATATGAGAAGACCGCATCGATGAGGCTTAACAATACTTACTGAAATATCTCCTGTTATATACAATATTATGATAGCGGTGAAACCATGCTCTGGTTAACCAAAGACCGCAGTGGCTCAAGATTAGAACATAAATTATACAAGAAATATTGATAAAACACAATATGCGGCGTTGGTGAAGTTATAATTACTACAATAAAGTGATTAGTCACATCTGAAAGAAAATAAGCTTTAGGAACAAAAAACACAGAAATAATATCCTTTCCATTTCCATTTTCTGATATTTTCTGACATTCATAACAGTTGACAACTTTTAAATGCCGCTCGTATACTAAGGCAAAAAGATAAAAAAAAATGACTTTAACAAACCATTAAACGGCAATTGTATGTAATCCACTAAAATAACTTTAAAAAATGTGTACCGCAATGCCAACATTCTGACCCTATTACATGCGTTTTTCGCAAAGACAGGAACTCCACCTTATGTGACTACAAACCGATGGGCTATTTGTGGGCGTCCCAAACTTGGCAGTATATTATGTGTTTGATCAATATTATCGAGAGGCAATAACTACCCGGTATGTCGCTGGTGGGTCGGTCCTTCTTCTCTTGTACCGCGTTTAGTGTGGCAATCAACTGATCGTGGATCGACAAGCATCTCTTTACGTCCTGAATGTATTTGACATGTGCAATAGATATTTAGATTTATATCAAAATTAACTTACAAACACGGAGTGAATTAAAATTAAAATTATTACAACAGGGTGTATTGTTGTAAAAACTATTTCTAACATTCAATTATCAATTCTGATCCAGAGTCGTTCCATTATAGATTAGTATGTATTAGGTATAACTAATAACTAAGCACTTTTGTCGTATATTTAAATGTGATAGAAAGTCACTATTGCATAGATGACCGTTTGAGTTTCTACCCGGGACGCATAAGGTATGTACAAATATGTTATCTATATCTTAAAACTTTGAAAGGATGTGGATGCTTTTGTGTGTTGCATAGCTACTATAGGTAGCCGCTGCTGCCGCAGTGCCGCAAGTTAACGTGTGCTGGAATAGTACCTTGCAAAACCACATGTCACACATAGACACGCACTCAAATACACATACAAACTCACACGCGCACATAGGCACATAAGTGGTCTTATTCACACGTGAGACATTTTAAGTAATCTTAAAAGTTAGAGTAATGTTCCCAGCTAAAATGTATGGAAAATGTGTTGTTAATACCTCATATATCTTGCGGATGTTGCTTCTTCCATCCTTTCGAATCTTGTTAAGCTTTTTCACGAATCTATCTAACTCAACCCGTGGTATCATGTCGACCCCAAACGTCACGTAGTGGGCAAGAACCTCGTACAAGAAGCCGTAGGTAGCCTGTTTGGCAAAACAGATTGCGCTGAATTTGTCAATATGCCGAATTTGGTTTATTTATAACAGACACAGTAAACTGTTTCGACAAATATCGAAAAAATATTTGCTAAGCTTTCGTTTACATGATACAGAGTCTCAGTGTTACTTTAAGAAAATAAGTCAAACAAATATTTCTCGACGTGAAGCCAACCAAAAGCCCAGCCAAATATGGACCAAATCGTTTTTAACGACTTTGTGTTCAATTGTGGAATAAAGTATGCGCTTGAATTTCCAGATCACGGCAGCTTAACTGTTTTTATTCTTCTTGCTGCACATACGGTTTTTTTTGTGTATAATGCTGTTACTGTTAAAAAAATAATTACCAAGTGGTTGGTGCTTTACAAAAAAACAACAACAGCAAAATGTGTTTTTCGTATGCAAAATTGGAATGTTGGTTTTGTGGTCAAGAATCAATGAATCAACAACGGTACTTCACGTTTTGAGTTGTCAGTGAGTTTTATATAGTAAACATATAAATGTAACATAGTATACCACTGATACCAATTAGGTGCTTCAAGCCTCACTCTTATTTAAACAGTAATGGCAGGTCTATGTAACGAAACCTATAGACGCTTGGCATAATAATAAACTTATGGACAGATTATTGATTCCTGACTATTGCTGACTGAGGACAGCTTCTTTATATTTGGGTATACCTTTACCAAATTGTGAGTATTTATCGAAAGTCAATATGCATATGTTATACATAAGGTAAGATTACATCGTACCTGTCGACCAACCATGTCAACTCGCTGCTCCCGCAGTGACGTCACTACCTCACAGACGTCTACCTCTTTAGTGTCGGCAAGTTCGGACACAGCTATGTCCAGGGCTATAAACAGACCGGTCCTTTCGGAGCCATCACTTAATGGAAAAATAAAAATAATTACTGAGGAAGTAACCGTTTATAACATTCATAAGCAGAATACATGTTATCCGTAAATGAAATGTAGTTACGAGTATAAGCTACTGTGAAACTTTCCTCTACTCAAGACAAGCGTTTGCAATATGACTTTATATGATACATATAAAAGGTACCAAAGGCGCTTAAATATTTTTTAAGAGTTTAAGTGTTGCCTGTGGCTTTTACAAGTGTCTGCACATTAGAAATGTCACTAGACCCAACACAGGTGTCGAACACTTGCATAGTTTAATTAATAAAGCTTCTTCCTGTTTTACCGTTAATGTGAAAGAAAACATATTGAACTATGTTATTTTAAAAACAGGTTGTAATTTTTATTAAGTTTTATGTTACATTTACTTTGTAAAGACTTGTATGTACTTTGTAACAATCTCAGTAAAAATAAGGCCGAGATAAAAAGCAAATGCATAATAATGTGTTATCTGATATCAAAAACTACAAAAAGTGCAAAGTGTAAAGTAGAATCTTTTTAAAAAGAGACCAATAATTTTGAAAGCAATTCTTGATTTTGCAGATAAGAAGTGTGTTTTACAAATATAAGTGTTTGGCTCCGATGTGCCGACCAACAAATAAAAACACTGCGGTATTTATGGCTTCGGAAAAGTAGTCACATTCTGAGACAATAAGAACCGGCGGAGACTAACTGCGCGTTTATATGTTTTAATATGAAGTTCCCTTCTAAACAAACAAAGTGAATGTAAGCAAATTATTAAGGGTCGAAAACCCAAGACCGGTTGAGCCCCTTTAGTGCTGGAGATGACACTTTCTAAGCTGGTTACAGTCCAATACTACGTATCACTGGGAGAATCTGGATACTGAATTGTTCAGGTGTTAATTATGTTGTATTTTAATAAACTCACAGTTCATGTAGTATCTCATTTTATAATTATATATTCCTCTTTTTAAAGCAGGCTGGAAAAAATAATGTGCACATTTGAGGATGTTGTTCCATATCACATTAAATCATAGAAAAACGTAGAACTACTTTTATTTTTTATTCACTGGAATTAGTTACTTACTAGATCGAAAGGTCCCTGTGTAATATAGTAACTCTGCAAACTCAGTGGAGAAAAATATAAACGTTATCAATAAAATAAACAATATCTCTGGCGAATAACCGCTTAGGAGTACCTACGTGCAGTGCACAACAATTGGTCCTCGGTTTGTCATGATCGAAATCATGGCGCGGTACTTGTGCAGAAATTCAGCTAGTTCCACAGCAGACGGCTGATGCCCAGCGTCTGCCCAGCGCAGGAACTGGAGCTGTGTCACATGATAACTCTTATGGTTCTAGAAAAAGCAAGTATATACATAAGGGACATGCCACAAAAGATGTGTTAGGGACAATCGGCATAACAGAAAGAACAGTAAACTGTTGGCGACACGTTCTACAACAAGAAATATTTTATAACATAAGCAAGTTTTAATAGAAATTATGTATATATACAATCATCTATCATCTAGCAAATGAAAGTAAAAGCTGATCCAAACTAAGGATACCCTCCTTACTTGTTTTAAGTACATACGGCCTTCAAAAATCGACCGTAGCATGTATAGTTCGAAGTAAAAAAATTTAACCTAAAGCCAATAAAAATATGTATCCTAAGATTGTCTGAAAACACCGGTGTTTGTCTTATTTACCATGAAAGCCTACAGAGATAATAAGGTAAAATACAACACATGAAATCAATTGGTACAAGTAAAAAATGTTCCAGAATGTAACAGTAGAATAAACCATCAGAATATACAATAGATCTTACCAGACATTTCCTCTGTGACTAAATGTACAGTATGGTTTGTAAATATGATTGTACTCTTCCTTGAACGTGATTTTATGTTAACTTTATCCCCTTTAATCCTACGCCACAAATCCCTCCAGTACTTACCCTTAACAAAGCAAATAATTGACATTTAAACGCAACATTTCTAGACATTGAGATGGCTATTTCCAATCACAACGTCTGTACTAAAATCTATGATGAGAGAGAGATTTTATCTTCAGTATTTTCAATTATCTATACATTGATGGTGATTCACCTCGTGCTATGGTTTTTGTATATCCCAATTTACATGGTAAATAAGGAAAAGTCCTATCGCAATTTCCACAGATATTTAAATATAAACCATCTTTAGACAAATGCAAACAAGGTAAATGTAAATGTGATAAAAACACAGAGACGAGACATAACACACAAAAAGAAAACCCCGCAGATACCGCTTTGGAACGGTTAGTTGGCAAATGACCGACTGGGGTGCTTAAACCTGGTTTGTAGAGCACCCCAACCTAGAACTTCCTGAAGGTTTTTTAATCAAACAAACAGTGTTAATAAAAATCCCATCAAAGTGAGACAACTAACAGTGAACACCTGCATCGGGAGTTAAAACTGATAAAATGAACCAATATATTGACAAAATAACTTGTGATAAAACTATCGCCATATGTACAATATGTACAGTAGATAAAAGCCTTAGTAACCTTAAATTTCCAAATGAGAGAGTACTTTGAAATAAAACAGCCCACACGATGACGTATAATAATTTAATGACGTCATACAATGATATGACGTCTATGCCAAAATTGTCAAAAGTATTATTAACAAAGACATTATCGAATTAAACAACCCAAACCAACAAAACAAAATGTAGTATTGTGGGAATTTAATAGGTAATGAGATTCAAATAATCATAAAAATTCCGAAGATTTATCCGCAGTTAGCATATTTTATACTAAAGGTACGAACAATCCTAATGTTCTACCTACCGTGCAATCTCACGTAAAGGGCATGGAGATTGCCTAAGTTGTCTCACCTATATAGGGTACGACTGGAGAGATGAAGAGTCAAGAAATCCAACAGTGACTCTCCAATTATGGCTTCGTTATTTCACTGTTTTCATATAGTCTCAACGATCTGTCCGGCCATCGTGTAATTGAAAAGCAATGCAAGTTCTTGACTGTGAAAGGGTCAATTGCAAGCAATGCAGTACAACGAAATATTTCCGAGTTATAACCGTCAATATTAAATTTTCTGATAAGTTTTAAAACGGTCAGAAAAGTTATCGAAACCCTTGATTTAAATTAACTGCAGCATTAATGCATGATGGCTTATGCTTTGCTGCATAAGTGTTTTCATACTGCTATTATACTTTGAAGCAATAAAATCAAGGTCATCACGAGGTTGTACTTACGTAGATTTTAAAGCTAGAAACCCATATATCACTTTAAAAAATGTTACAACAAGCCTTAGGATTTCACAAATTAAGGAAGGCGTTTGCAAAATTCTTTCACCTTAATGATTTTATTGCTTCAAAATATGAAAGCAATATGAAAACACTTGTTGCAAGACATAACCGTTCTGCTTTTCATTTTATGCGAATTCAATATTGTAATGCATTGTTTGCAATTGACAATTCTACAGTCAAGAACTTGCATTGTTTTTATAATACACGATATCCGGACATGTCGCTGAGACTTCATGAATACGTGACTTACAGCCACAATCTAGAAATCGTTGTTTGAATTCTATTGGAATCTCTCAAGTCGGGGTTTTAGAGCTGAGACAACTTGAGCAGTCTCCCTGCCCTTAACGTGAGATTGCACAGTATGTATAATTTTGGGAGTTTGTTTGCCTTTATGTTATAACATTCCAACTGCGGATAAATCCTCAGCTTATCATATCAAAAACATGGATTTCATTACCTATTATCTCTTCACACTAACACATTTTGTTTTGTTGGTGTGAATTGTTGTTGTTTTTAAATTCAATTGTTTCCTTCGTGTTAATTTAATTGCACATTTTATTTATTTTTTCATATGACGTCATTACCTTTGTCTCGTTATATGTCATCGCTTGTTGTTTTTTATTTCAAACTATTCTCCGTCATTTGGAAATGTTAGGTGGCATCTCCTGTACATCTCGCAAATATATTGATACTTCGTTATACTTACTGTTGTTTTGTTTGTATTTAATATTCTTATATCAGTTTTAACACTAGATGCAGGTGCTTCCTATTAGTTGTCTCACTTTGATGGGATATTTTGTTTACACTTATTGTTTGTGAGAAAAAAATACTATCATGTAGATCTTGAAACAGACCTGAAATCGGGGGGACGGGTCAGGAGGGGGAGATCACTTGCATAACACGTGTCAAATACTTTGATCTTACGTATTAAATATTTATTGGATTTAGGGGGGGGGGGGGGGGGGGGGGGGTGCGGGGGGTAACTATTTGTTTTGTTTCGTTTCCTTTAAATTACATGGAAACGACACAACTATGGTTATCATTGTGTCGTTCAATGGTCTTCCGCTAGAGTTGAAGCGGCTTTTAATCAAAATCAAAATATTTCCAAAACTTCAGAAAAGTACTTAAAAATACTATTTCTAAAATACGTTGGTTTACCTTCCATAGTCCATGCAGGAAGATCCTTTGGCGGTGTGGTGGGGGTATTTATATCAATAGCAAATTTATGCAACGGGTTAAGATTTTATTTGTTTTAATTTGTAAAGAACAGACTTGGTACTCTGAGCTATAGTACGTCGATTTCTTTTTAGTTGGCAACTTTGTACTAAGTGACTTTGGTTCCGACAATTTGAGATTTCTTTTACGGGTTCACATATCCTTACATTTCCATAACTAACAATTGTTGTTTATATAATTCTAGACCAAGAAAGAAACATATTTGACTACAATTACAGATACGTTCACAGGAACTGAAAACAGAAAATATAATAGAAACAACTATAGCTTACCATGTTGATCTTAATATCTCGTATAACAAAATCGGTGAAGTATAATTCTTTCTCTAGCTTTACAGTCAGTGTGTCGTATTTTTCCACAGCTCCTTGCTCCGGCCAATACTTCTCCACTTGTGAGAACTGCAATGATGCATTTTGTAAAGTTAATTGTCACTTGTATGGGCCATTGCTGTATCTTGGTTTTACTATCATATAAATCATACGGCCAATACATCTCCACTTGTAGGAACTGCAATGATGCATTTTGTAAAATTAATTGTGACTTGTATGGACCATTGTTGTATCATGGTTTTATTATCGTATAAATCATAGGAGCAACCTAAAATATTGCTTTCTTGTCATTGCTATAACTTTTAAGTACTTTATTGTAATTTTGCGATACAAAATGCTCTCTGTGAGCAAGTTTTACGATCATATGTTAAAAGACAGAGTGTGTTGTGGGAGGTTTTCACGGACATTTTTAAAAGTTTACTTCTTATATAAATAACCTTTCTCATCTCCCGCAGAATTCTATCACTCCATAAACACTACTTCTACTACTACTACTACCACTACTACTACAACCACTACTACTACTACTACTGCTACTACTACTACTACTACTACTACTACTACTACTACTACTACTATAACAATAACAATAATAAAAATAAATATAATAATAATAATAACAATAATTAAACGTGCAATAGTAATACTAATTGTAAGGATAATAATAAATTAATAATAGTAATATAGTAATAGTAAAATGATCCCCATTATTATCATGCTTATCCTCATCTAATTATTTTTAAAGTTAACTGTTTTGCTAGTTAATTAACTGTCTAACCTATGTTATGTTATTGTTTTGAATATTTGAAACACTTACGCCATCTTTCGGAATAACAGTCATCATGACGATAAGCTCCACTTCCTGCTGCACCAACATTCGCCAGAAGTCGTGGGCTGTACTATGTGCGGGGCCTTAAGAAAAAAGTCACGTGACATAATAGTAATCTTTTTAATACACCAACTTATCCAAAGTAAATCTTAAAGTGTGACTTAAAGTTCTAAAGCAGTAGTCGTTCTTATGCAAGTTTTGATGCTAGTATGCATCTCAATCCACTTGCAAAAAAACACTTTTCCGTTGAGAATCTGCACACGCTCAAATTGTTACTCTCAAAATATTTCTTACAGGGATAATTTACATTCATTTCATGTAACAAGACTTATCGTAATACCCCTTTCCTTTGGCAAGATTATCGTAGTGTTATATAACAGTGTTACACAACATGACAGACTTTGGAATAACAATTGAGACAGCAAATGGGACAACATTACCATATTTAGGTTACATAGAAGCAGATATTATGTTACAGAACCAAGATAAAGCATTCCCGACACTTCTTCTGGTAGTTCCAAATACAGAATATCACAACAAAGTACCAGTCCTCCTTGGAACCAACATCATCAGAGACGTGAGGCAATCACTTAAAGACAATCAACTACCAGACGAATGGAAAACGGCCGTACTAACCATATCTAGCTCAGCGGGAACAGTTATAGCTACCAGGAACATTAACCTTAAACCTATTTAAACAAGGACTGTGACAGGTATTACAAGAAAAGCAACCAATCACGAAACAGTCATAACTGAAGCTGTAGAGGATGCCAACCATAAAGCAGTCATATGTCCAAGAGTTATCACACTGAATAGTCCTGGAAAAACGGCTCGAGTACCGGTTCGAATTTGTAACTTATCTACCAAGCCGATAAAAATTCACCAGAAACAAATATTGTGTAATCTACAGGAAGTGAAAGTTATTGATCAAAACATAGTTTCAGAAAATACATTCACGTGTTCATCGATGCAAGAAACAGAACAACAAAACGTCAACAACAGGAATGACAACAAAAAGAAAGAAAATAAAGTCAACGTGGATCTTCAAGAAACAGACCTGAATGCAAAACAAAAGCAAAAGGTTCTTGAATTATTCGAAAAATGGCAATCCATTATACCCAAAGGCCCAACTGATTTAGGACACACAGGTGTTGTGAAACACACGATTAAACTAAGCGACGAAACACCATTTAAAGAGCCATGTAGAAGAATCCCACCAGCAATCTACAACGAAGTGAAAGAACACTTGAAGGAAATGCTTAATATAGGAGCCATAAGACCGTCAAAAAGCCCATGGTCTTCAAATGTGGTAGTTGTAAGAAAGAAAGACGGAACCATAAGATTTTGTATAGACTTTAGAAAGCTAAACTCAAGAACGAAGAAAGACGCCTACCCAATTCCAAAAATAGAAGAAACATTACACATGCTCTCTGGATCAAAGTACTTTTCAAAGATCGATCTTAAATCAGGATATTGGCAGGTTGAAATGGAAGAAGAAGACAAGGAAAAGACCGCATTTCAAGTTCCAGGAGTTGGATTCTATGAATGTAATAGAATGCCATTTGGCCTTTCAAATTCGCCAGCTACATTCCAAAGACTCATGGAACGTTGCATGGGAGATATGAACCTACAAGACTGCCTTATATACCTAGATGACATTATTATATTCTCCAACAACATTGAAGAACACATCAAACGTCTAGACAAAGTATTTCAAAGACTTCATGAATACAACTTAAAGATTAATCCTAAAAAGTGTGAGTTCTTCAAGAAAAGCGTCACATATCTTGGACACGTCGTATCAGAAAAAGGCATACAGACCGACCCAAAGAAAATGGAAGACGTAGTCAATTGGCCACGACCTAAGACTGTCAAAGAAGTACGTAAATTCTTGGGATTCGCCGGTTACTACAGACGCTTTATAAAAGATTTCTCTTCTGTTGCTAGACCTCTTAACAATTTACTGATTGGACACCCTACGAAAGATCAAAAGAAAGCAAAATTGCCTAACAAAAGAACACCATTCGCTTGGAACAATGAACAAGAAGATGCATTCAAAACTTTAAAATTCATGATTACAAACGCACCAATTCTGGCGTATGCGGATTATAGTCGACCGTTTACGGTACATACAGATGCGTCTACGAAAGGCTTGGGAGCGGTTCTTTATCAAAAACATGACAACAAAGACAGAGTAGTAGCATTCGCCAGTAGGTCATTAAAAACAGCTGAACGTAATTACCCAGCTCACAAATTGGAATTTTTGGCTTTAAAATGGGCAGTTTCAGAAAAGTTCCACGATTATCTCTACGGCAGTGAGTTTACAGTCATCACTGACAACAACCCCTTAACATACGTCACGACTACAGCAAAACTCGATGCTACAGGACACAGATGGCTAGCATCCCTAGCAAATTACAACTTTCAAATCAAATACAGACCTGGAAAACAAAACGCGGATGCCGACGGATTATCAAGAATAAAAACAGAAACTTTAGAACAACCATCAGTAGATGCCATAATTACAGCAAAACTATCATGCGAATCACTCAATCTGAACATTATTAACCCAGAAGAAAACGCCGACGGTATTACCGATACAATTTTGGACGTTCCAGAGGAAATTATTACTGCAGAATCGCTTTGCTCTAAAGACTGGCGGAAAGCACAAATGGAAGACAAAGTTTTGTCAGAGTTACATCGCCATATCAAGCAAGGAACTAAACCAGCGAAGCCATGTTTACAACAGCTAGAACAATATAGACGTGAATGGACTAAACTAGAACAGAGAGATGGAGTACTATATCGTCGTTACAACAGCAAGAGCCAGACATTTCTACAACTTCTTCTACCAGAAAAACTAAGAGATACTATATTCAGTGCTCTTCATGATGATCTCGGACACCAAGGTAGAGACAGAACAACATCATTATTTAAAGAACGATTTTACTGGCCAGGAATGGACATTTACGTACGGTCTAAAGTCGCAAATTGCGAGCGTTGCATCAGACGTAAAACGCCTACCCAGACAGCTCCATTGGAACCGATTTCATCATCTGCTCCTATGGAATTGATTTGTGTCGACTTTCTTAGTATGGAAGCGTCGAAAGGAGGCTATGAAAACGTGCTAGTGATTACAGACCACTTTACAAGATACGCACAGGCATTTCCAACAACTTCACAAACTGCAAAAACAACAGCTAAAGTTCTTTTTGATAAATTTTTTGTACATTATGGATTTCCGGAAAAACTTCATAGCGATCAAGGATCAAACTTCACTTCACAATTAATCGAGGAACTTTGCAAACTGACTGGTATTTCAAAAAACAAGGACAACACCTTACCACCCTATGGGAAACGGCATGGTCGAGCGGTTTAATCAAACATTATTACAAATGCTAGGAACCCTAGACGAAGAAAAGAAGTCAGATTGGAAATCACATGTCGCTCCATTAGTTCATGCGTACAACGTAACTTCACATAACAGCACTGGATTTTCACCATATTATTTAATGTTTGGACGACATCCAAGACTAGCAATAGATGCACTTTTAGGCTTACAAAATGACAACATCAGTGAAAAATACACACAAGAATACGCAAGAAAATTGAAAACTCGCCTAACTGAAGCCTACAACAAAGCAAAAACCACAGTGCTTGAAACATCTGAAAACAGCAAACAGTTATATGACAAAAGAGCAAGATATACAAAACTTATTCCAGGTGATCTAGTCCTCGTTAGAAATGTATCAGTTAGAGGAAAATGTAAACTCGGCGACAAATGGGAGAAAGATCCGTACATAGTCATTGCCCAGCCCAACCCTGAAATACCGGTGTTTGATGTAAAGAAAAATAATTCACATGCAAAACGAGTGCGACGATTACACCGGAATCTCCTAGTACCACTTGGTATGTCATCAGAGGGTAAACCCACAGATGACGTAATAACGAGCAACATGCCGTCAACAACATACGTAATACCACAACGTCGGCCTGGATACACAGACAACTCTGACAGTGACGATTCAGAAGTAATTCGCCCACAGAGACGATCCAATCGAATCAGGAGACAGCCACAGTGGTATTGAGCTGTCATATAGATGTGTCCCTCTCCCTGCCCAACTAACTTTAAACCGCTAGGCCGTATTAATTTGTAAATAGAAATAAGAAATGTTCCGCCAAATTATAATCTGCACATTTGTTTTTTACTTTTGTATAGACGCGATTGCATTAATTGAATTTAACTTTGTAATGCAATGAGATCGTGCGTAATGTATATGTCAGTCTTGACCTGCCTTGTTCCTATTGGATCATCATTACGAACATACATACAGATACACACGATTTTGTTAACAATACAGAAATTTCAAAATAAATATACAAATGTATATGAATATGTTAAACATACCATGTACTTAATTTTATGCCAAATAACGGATCGTTGTTTATATCCGTCTGTAACTGATGTTACTACATGTAGTTAGAAATGTTTTGTATTGAAATTGTTTTGTATTTCTTATAAATTATATTATTATAAGAAACTTCTCCCACAAATGTCGGGACGACATTTTCAAACTGGGGGGAATATGTCATAGGATTATATTTTATTATTATAACTATTTTTAGGTGAAGTTCTAAATTATTAAATTATTTTATAAAAATGCAGTAAATAATTATACAAAGAAAGATTACTCAGTCTGGATTAAATAAAGTTCACGATGAATTATCGTTCATAAGGTCATGACCTATTAAACTGTTTTGATTGGGTAAATTTTAGCCACTGACGCTTGTCTATCAGTCACGATTCAAATTTTGAAGGAATAAGAACGGCAAAGAGAAGTAGATTAACATCTGCCAGAAATTATATTTCTGCAGATAGGTATAGTTATATTATTTAAAGCCATTTATATTTGTCTAATCTTAAGCACACGCATATAATAAATCCGATCAATAATTATTACTTTGTTTTATAATGTTTACCATTTGTTTGATTTCATTATGTTGTACCAAAATACTTTTACAATGTAGGCCTACATGCATATATATAGATATGTAATTTAATATTTTGATTATATTTATTGTACGATATTTTAATTTTCTATTATAGATGGTGGATATGCAACACTATCAATTAAAGCAACCTGATAAAAATTGACTTGTTTGCTTTGAAACCAACCCAAACATGAACTGGTCCGGCAACATTCTGAGCAATTTCAAATGTGAGCTGGAGAAAAGTCTCAACTGAAAAATGTTTCTGCAAGTGGGCCTGGATGTCAAAGAACAATCTTGATGTTGATGGATACATGTGAGCTTACTTTCAGTCACTTCATGTTAGCCAGGCTTCTTTTAAAGGGATGTTTGTTGGTGACAATTATATCACATAAAACAATATTCTGTCTGTAATTGTCCAATGATTTGTAATGTACGTAATCTATGTTGTCATTAGGGATTGTTACGTGTATTTTCCTTTGATGGGCAGGTTCCTCAATTACATCTACATATGTACATATGAACATAATGTTACACCCATTTACACTTCTTATCTGGCCATTTTTTCCATGATTACAAAACTTAATTTACGTCACCAACGACGTCATAATTTATCTAAGAAATCGCTACCGCTTGGGCACTTTTTATTCATATATGTCGGCTTTCTTTTCATTGCTTGCATTTGAGAAACCCCTCAGGAAGTGCGAGATTAGAGCTCTGTAAAAACCGTTTTAAGCACCCCACTTGGCCTCTTTTGACGTCTGACCGTTGAAAGCCGGTAACCGTTGGGTTTGCTCTTTTTGTTTAATGACTCAACACAGATTTGTCGTCACTTTTACATTTGACTTGCACGTGGATACCTTTGTGATGCACATTTTTAAATTTTGGTATATGTTGCATTGCTCATAGAACTGTGTTAATATGTCTGTAGCATTAGTACTTTTACTTATAAAAATCGTTACATTATAAGCGAGTTAATTTTTTACAATTTTCCTGTATAAACGTAATCGATTGGCTTTGTATCTTCATAAATATTTTACCAAAAGTAGTGGATTATGAGCAAAAAAATGTGTGATACATTATTGCATTATCTAACATCTTGAATCGACTGATTAGTTTATCATAAAATTCTAGATGTTTACCTAGTTTTTTTGTTGATGAATAAGCTTAACATATAGTTTATATGTTGAATACCAAATTAGTAAAAAAAACTATTCGTTTAAGTTTTTGCTTGTTTTGGCTTAAAAGTTTCTGGTTAGCCGAAAACTACATTTTCTGAAATAAATACAGTTACGATTTTGTTATCAAGATTTTTTAAAAGCACAAATTCTTGAAAAGGGATTTATTGACCAGTAGATGTCAGTACTCGAAGTATTATTCAATACGTCATTTTGGTTAAACATACCTTGGGCTGCAATGTAGCGCTTTGGTGATTTGTAGCCCTGAAATATGAATACAATTCAGAGCAACATACATTAAAGTACTAATTCTAAGGCAAAGAAACGATGCAAATATTTTGTATACTTATAGTATGTTAATAATAATATTCATATAATATTTAAACGCTGTTGTTACCTGAATATCGTATTAATATATTTTACTTGAAAAGTAGACATGGTATCCCTGCCTCTAGCAGTTTTTTTATAAAGGATAATATGCCGGGTCTATAATTATACGTATATACTCAACTGCAAAGTAAAAGTATTTTGATTCTTATGCAAGTGTGTTAACTTTTAAATCGGATTTGTTACTAATAGAAAAGAAGCAAATGTGTCTAACCTACAATTAGACAATATCTTTATCTAATCGATTTATCTAATATATTTTCCTTTTGAGATTTGGGACACGACTTATTTGTTAATAAAAACGACGTAATTACATTAATGTACGAAGCGTTGATATAGTCACTACTGGACTCGGTAGGGTCACGTGTTACTTCCTGTGGGATTATGATTACCCGGTTGTCATCGTCTGCAGATATATATGAATAAGACATCATTAACATGGTAGTACACACACACATCTATTGCAATAAGAACAAAACAGTACTCGTGTCAAAAAGTATACTAGTGTAGGTGTGCTGGTGTTATGTTTCTTCTGTCTTTCCCTGTATAAAACTTCGAGATTCTATGGCATGTCAGTGACTGAATTTGAGATATCACGATTTCTGCAAGAAAGCATTCTTTACAATAGCAAACTAGGGTTTTCTGTCTTTTTCTGTGCTGTATTTATTATAATTTATAGTTTTGCCTATTGAAATAACCTGGCTGAACATTTGTTCGATTAAATGTGCTTCAATGTATGCCTTGATTTGCTAATTACTACATATAACAAGATTCACAGAATATATTGAAATACCATTTTATATGCTGCTGGTGACAGTTACATGTGTACCTGATTGTATTAAGGGAAATCTTTGCAAGTTTTCCGAATTTTTACACATAACATTGGACTCACATGGATATATGCCGTTGTAGAAGTTTTTCATCAGATTGATAAGATCTTTAGAATCCTCGTGCCGATTGGTAAGTCCTTTGGGTAGTTTCTATGGTAAATAAAATAGTTGTTGTTTGATTTTATTCTTTTTTAATGCCATAAGTTTCATTTATAAGTTAAATAGACTATTAAAATATATAATATGAATGACTGAATAAATATATAAATTGACAGGGTAAAAAGTTAACAAATGATATTTATAAAATTACTGTTAAAAATCAATTAACTGAACAAAAAGTAACGATATGGAATATTGCTTTATTATTACGAGCCATTTTTATCTCTTGATTGGGATTGTCATCTCATTTATTTGTAAGTAAATGATGACAATTAAACGCATATGTACCTGGTATTCATTTATGTAACGAACTGTTCCCTCTTTCAAGAATGTGTCTAGAAAGTGTTCACAATCAATACGCGATGCACTATTCTGCATTTCATACATTTGTTGCCTAGCACCTGGGTTTTCGACGAAAATAATGCTCTTCACTGAAACAAACGAAAATAAAAGTGCAGTACATTCTATTAAACTATTTTAAGAGCAATTAACTTGAACAGAATAAATGGAGAATCTGACAAGAAACACCATTTAATACAAACATTTATTAAACGACTTCAGGAAAAATACCTGATCCTGCATTTGACACTTGCTACAAATTTAATGGTCTATATTATATATCGATCCATGCCTTTTTGCGCATGAATCTAATCGGTAATGTTCGTGGGAAGATACATTTAAATCTGACTAAATCTTATACATTTTGGTTGTTTTTGACAGGCGATATAAATGCATAATTAAGTTATGTATGTATATATATATATATATATATATGTGTGTGTGTGTGTGTGTGTGTGTGTGTGTGTGTGTGTGTGTGTGTGTGTGTGTGTGTGTGTGTGTGTGTGTGTGTGTGTGTGTGTGTGTGTGTGTGTGTGTGTGTGTGTACCTTCACATAAATTGTTTCAGTGAGTTCGGTATCAACATTAAAATAGAACTGAAATTCTTTGCACTTGCAATTGCTAATTGATTTTATAGTAATTACATGACAAGTAATAAAAATATTATTATAACGTGATATTTAAAAGGCATTTTCTTGATAGATAAATATATATAACAATCAAAAAGCAACTTAAAGCATTGTGGATGTCAAATAAGAATATATAAGACAAAGTCCTATGAACATTGCAACATATACAAAAATTGAAAAGACACAGGACCAAGGTATCCACATGCACGCCAAATGTAAAAATGAGAACATATCTGTGATGAGTCATTTAACAATAAGAGCAAACCCGACAGTTACCGCCTTGGAACGGTCAGTCGGCAATATATAGACCGACTGGGGTGCTTAAACCGGTTTTACATAGCTCTAACCTCGCACTTCCTGATGGGTTTCTCGAATGCAAGCAATGATAAGAAAACTGATCAGTTTGAATAAGTGTCCAAGCGCTGACGTTTTATTTGACAAGTTATGACGAAAGCAGTGACGTCATTGAAAAATAATGTCCACATAATGTTTAGAAGCCAGATAGGTATTATCTCGATTAGAAAACCTACAGAAAACGTTAATAGTAAATGAAATTATCTTTTCGAATCAAGAAAAAAAATGACCAGAGAAGAGTAAATGGTTGTAGCATCCTGTTCATGCGTAGATGGAATTGAGAAACCAAAGACCAATGTCCATCAAAGAAAATACACGTAGCAGTCCTTATAGGATGAATTAAATGACAACATAGATTACATGCACGGGGAGATTTTTTACGACCGCCACACTGCACAAGTTACATTGTTGTGATCATGAATAAGAATATATAAGACAAAGTCCTATGAACATTGCAACATATACAAAAATTGAAAAGACACAGGACCAAGGTATCCACATGCACGCCAAATGTAAAAGTGAGAACATATCTGTGATGAGTCATTTAACAATAAGAGCAAACTCGACAGTTACCGCCTTGGAACAGTCAGTCGGCAATATAGACCGACTGGGGTGCTTAAACCGGTTTTACAGAGCTCTAACCTCGCACTTCCTGATGGGTTTCTCGAATGCAAGCAATGATAAGAAAACTGATCAATTTGAATAAGTGTCCAAGCGCTGACGTTTTATTTGACAAGTTATGACGAAAGCAGTGACGTCATTGAAAAATAATGTCCACATAGTGTTTAGAAGCGAGATAGGTATTATTTCGATTAGAAAAACTACAGAAAACGTTAATAGTAAATGAAATTATGTTTTCGAATCAAGAAAAAAAATGACCAGAGAAGAGTAAATGGTTGTAGCACCCTGTTCATGCGGAGATGGAATTGTGGAACCAAAGTCCAATGTCCATCAAAGAAAATACACGTAACAATCCTTATATGATGATTTAAATGACAAAAACCTTACATCTATCAACAATCTTGGGGCGTTCCGGACGAAGTTCAAATGAATCGCTCCTATTAATTAACATTTTCGACTTCCTGTCCACAATCTGTTGTCTGAAAATAGAAAAACAAAAAAGGACATCATATATATGGTGTTTATATGGGGTTTGATCAACTACAAAGTTTTTTTATCATTTAGAATAAAAAATAGTTTCTAAACGTACATAAAAGGTTATTAACGTTAAAAAAAATTCGTGCCGAATGCATATAATGATCTTTTCAATACTGTTTCTGCTACATGTATACTAAATGTCACTGTTACTTTACGATATTTATATGAACCTTTTTACATGTCTACACAATTAGCTATCCATTTAAGCCTGTCTGTCTTACGATAACAGTTTGACAGATAGGACAAAAAAGAAATCTGTCAGCTTGTCTGAAATGCTGTTAAGTTATAAACATCACAATGACCTCGTAACACTGCCATAATCTAACGCTACTAGTACCAAAAGTGACATTATTTAAATAAGGTGTCCAAAATGATAATACCTCATATAGAGAGGAATTGGTCAGACAACTGCAAAGTGACCACTGATTTTTTATTGGGAACACGGGACGGATGCATATTTATAAATTTGCAAAATCTATATGACAGATGTAGACCTACCTTTTCCACTTTCCAAACAGAATCAACAGAGGCACCACAATCACAACAAATGCACCACATCCGATGGCAACATACATCCAGACGTTGTCCGGACATGCTGAAATGTTTGGTAAATATAAAAAACAGCACAGGTGTATCTGATTTTTGATTCGGCAATTAGATCCTTACCCAATATCAATATGAAATGATAGGTATACTTGAACGCGCAACCCTGCTAATGGATTCAAGGCCATGTTATAAAAAAATTTTTAATAAAGTTTAAATAATATCTAGGGATCGCTTTGAGTTTGTCAGCAGAGGCTACAAAGGCAACTCTTTTACTGGTAACACTATTAAAAACACAGTTGCGATATACGAATTAATTATGCAGAAAAGGTATGATCAGATATTCCTATCTTTCTACAAAGGAAAAACAGAATAAACTATGTAGACATAGGTACAACAAGAAAGGACATAAGAATTCTAGGTAAACACATCATCACTTCAAATGAAGAGCTATGTTTCTAAAAGGAATAAGTATATATGGGGTAAATAAGCATGCAAGCATTTTTCACAAATAGAAAGTATAAGTTATACTCACGTTCGTCACAAAAGTCACCAATGAAGCAATCTACGCACCCAAAAGTGCAGAAACCGGTGGAGAAATCACATGTGTTATTCATACAATTGACGCTACAATTCCGATTACACAGTCGATCAAAATATCCGTCTGTACAACCGAGCGTGCAGGACTCATTAGCTCGATCGCAAGTGCGATTTAGACAATTTGGAGCGCATGGATGTTCGCAAAAGTCTCCATGCCAGCCGTCAACGCATCCTAGAAGACAGGTTCCATCTTCTCTTACACAGTGTTGATCTGAACAAGTAGAGCTGCATTTTTTACTGCAGTCGAGCCCATGCAGGGATGGTTCTTTGCATCCTTCAATACATTCACCAGTTTCCTGCACACACGTGCCATTCGCACACCCATCGGAACAATTTTCCTCACACGTTTCTGTCCAAAATGTGTCATTCACACAGCCGTTGTAGCAGTGACCAGTTGTCGAATTACAGGTGTCAACAGAGCCATTTAGGGAGACACAATTTTCTGAACAAGGTCGGTCGCATTTAGGGCCGTGGAAGCCTGCATTGCAGCCGTTCGTACAAGTACATTCATGATTACAGACATTTTCCTTGCAATTGGCACTACAGGGAACATCGCATTTACATCCGCACTGGTTGTTGTAATAGCATCCTTTAGTGCAACAGCCTAAAATATATGAGTGTTATATTTGCGTGAATTTTGTTTTGCGGCCAAAGAAGTTGTAAATTGTTTACAATGGGTTTGATTTTTCTTCTAAAAAGTTTTGTGTCATCTCGTTTGAAATGTAGAAACCAACTTAAGACAGATAAGAGTTTTGCAAGGATTTCTTATAAAGTTAGTAATATATTCAATAATTGGAACCACACGGTACACTGCATTTATATCCGCACTGGGGTTGGGATTAGCATCGTTTAGTGTAACAGCCTACAAAGTAGGAGAGTGTTATGTTGTTGTTCTTTTTTGCTTCAGAAAAAATAGTCTAAGTGTTTACTTGGATGGGTGTATTTAGTGGCAGTTTCCTGCAAGTTAAAATAATGTGTCTATATACAACTTGTTTGTATAAAGCAAGTATATATCAGTAATACAACATTATTGGTCATGCAAAGGCCTTGCGTAATATGCGACAGAGACATATTCCCTGTAATATTTGTACAACATTGTCAGCAAACACATTTAGGCGACATGACAGATTAATTTGCCCTTGTAATGGGTCTAGAATGATGAGAAATAACCTAGCTCTCTAAAATGATCGTTAATTTATATTTTTGCTGATTTTGAATTTTCATAATGTTAAAAGTTAGCATTTTCAGACAAGACGTTTTAAAATGGACTATTAGTTTGTAAGGTTCGAGAAATATGTGTGCGTTGTTTTGTCCGAAATGACAGTTTTATGACAGAGGGTAGAGGGGATTATAATGGATAAGGAAGTTACATGGGAAAATGGATGACACGTGGGTATAAACCTATGTAAAATATGTATGTAACAAAAATCGTTTACATTTTGGCTAAGATTTGTTTTCTAGACACTTTCAAAACAATTTGAACTTTTTAAATACAGAGCAAAATGGGTGATTACACAAAGTGGCATATAATTATGTGGATGTTGTATCGCACTGTAGAAATACAGAGGAAAATGGAGGATAACACAAAGTGGCATATAATTATTTGGATGTTTTATCGCACTGTAGAAATACAGAGGAAAATGGAGGATAACACAAAGTGGCATATAATTATTTGGATGTTTTATCGCACTGTAGAAATACAGAGGAAAATGGAGGATAACACAAAGAGGCATATAATTATGTGGATGTTGTATCGCACTGTAGAAATACAGAGGAAAATGGAGGATAACACAAAGTGGCATATAATTATTTGGATGTTTTATCGCACTGTAGAAATACAGAGGAAAATGGAGGATAGCGCAAAGTGACATATAATTATGTGGATGTTGTATCGCACTGTAGAAATACAGAGTAAAATGGAGGATAACACAAAGAGGCATATAATTATGTGGATGTTGTATCGCACTGTAGAAATACAGAGGAAAATGGAGGATAACACAAAGTGGTATATAATTATGTGGATGTTTTATCGCACTGTAGAAATACAGAGTAAAATGGAGGATAACACAAAGTGGTATATAATTATGTGGATGTTGTATCGCACTGTAGAAATACAGAGTAAAATGGAGGATTACACAAACTGGCATATAATTATGTGGATGTTTTATCGCACTGTAGAAATACAGAGTAAAATGGAGGATAACACAAAGAGGCATATAATTATGTGGATGTTGTATCGCACTGTAGAAATACAGAGGAAAATGGAGGATAACACAAAGTGGTATATAATTATGTGGATGTTTTATCGCACTGTAGAAATACAGAGGAAAATGGAGGATAACACAAAGTGGTATATAATTATGTGGATGTTGTATCGCACTGTAGAAATACAGAGGAAAATGGAGGATAACACAAAGAGGCATATAATTATGTGGATGTTGTATCGCACTGTAGAAATACAGAGGAAAATGGAGGATAACACAAAGTGGTATATAATTATGTGGATGTTTTATCGCACTGTAGAAATGCAGAGGAAAATGGGGGATTACAAAAAGTGGCATATAATTACGTGTATATATTGCTCACCATTTTTCCATCCAGTTTCAAAATGTTGAAGATCACTTAAAACAAATTAGAGTGTTAAGGTTTTTTAATACAAATGTTTATATATCACAAATTCAATTTGAGTCGTAATTTTGTTTCCTTATTAGGAAAATAGCGAAATACATCAACAGTCTAACCTACCATTCATTTGATCGCAAACATGTGGTTGACAACGAACGGTGCACCTGCTATTGCACGTTAAACCGAAGTATTTATTAGTGCAGCCGAAACTGCAGGTGCCATCGTTATGGTTACATCTGGACGTGGTGCTGTTATAATTGGCACATTGTGTACTACACTCTGTGCATTTCCCTTCTGATGTCTGGTGGAAGTGGCGGGAACACTGTTTGCAAAACGGAACATTTCTGAAAATACAACATATAACTACAACATGATAAACATAATTAAATACGTTAACCTGCATCAGATATGGTATAATATAGTGAAGAAATTTACCATATCGGGCAGCTGTCATCTTAAAGATGCATTGACGACTTCGCCATGAAACTAAAAACTAGATATCTGTCGCTATGTATGGAAAATGTGGCGATTATGCTCCCCAATAAGAGCAAGAAACAAAGACATGACACGTTAATGTGTCGGTTCATTTATATGTGCAAACTGTTGTTCGTATTAGTTCACATCTTTCACAATTTCTTGGATAATGTACTCATTTCTAGTTAATATATGTATTTCTGTAAAGACAAATACAGTAGTTCTTAACCAAATATGTAAGTAAATTAAAAATAAAGTAAGTAATCTTTTTAAACTACCATGTTTTGATAATTCAATGATTGTGTGTTGTGTCAGTACATGTTTCTCTCTACCTATATGCGGCATCGGCTGCTGTCACGCCCGTGAGTCAAAAAGGTGACCGAGAAAGCTAAATTAACCAAATCTCTCGTCTTTGCTACAGAGAGGCATTCGTAGATGCTTTAATACGCAATCATTTTTTATATTGACAGAAAAGGGTGATAATCTTTCATTTGCGCAGACATAACGATATCCAGTAAATGCAAAAGCTGTTCTTTCGAGCGTCGTCCTTTAGAGGCGTCAACGCGACAACAAGAAACATGATTGTGCGAACAAGACAAAAGATACATATCTTTAAAACGACATGCTGGTGAGACTTCAATAAACAATGTTCATATGTAGAAATAAAGAGATTGTAGGAATTGCGGCAGAAAAAATATATTCCCTTAAACTGCATTCGAAAAATCTGACACCGTTTTATTACCAATCATTCCAGTCCAACCTTTTTAAAACATGCAAAAACATGGCCCGTAGAATTCCCCGCAAAATTCTACCAGTTATTGTTTAGCTTGTTGCGATCACAGGTTATAAAAAGCTGTTAAACATGTGTAGTTATTAGTCAGTTATAAACAATAGATATGCATATGCTTTATTAACTAAGCAATGCAAAACTAATGATGTTTTAAGTCATCAAAAGATTACTGCAAATAAAAATGTAACAACAAGGTTAAATTCTAATAAACATTGAGGAAACCCGATAGAATTGAGATATTGTATTTGGCTTGGACAAAAAGACGGGGTTTAATGGGCTGTCAGATGACAATAAGCCGATCTTTGCACACATCTTTTTTAAATGTCTTTGGTAAAGTGATGAGTGTCCCTTTTAGTTTATAATGATATCGGTATTTTCTCCCAATAAGAGTCGTGTTTTAATATTTATACGGGCTGACCTTGCATCAACATTTGTTTGAAGGTGAAAAGTGAGATAAGCCAGCTACGCAAAGAAGGGAATGCTTAGGTTGTGTGTCTTCGAGCTACCTCGTTCGTGATTTCCTACTGATGTGTTTCAATATGAAATCGTGACGATGAGCCAGTGTTATATCATAATATATCACAATAAACGTAATGTCCATGCCTTACCATACCGTCAATTATAGCGCAATAACGTTAATTCACACCATAGTAGAAAGTAACCATCATAAACTAGTTTAATGCAACTAAACTTTCGTTTCAAATCTGTACAAATTCTCATTATATACCATAGAATTCGTTAAGAGAATTATGTATTAATTTATTAAAATTTTCGGGAAATTAAACACCCCATTTACCTTGTCTTGCTGTTATCTAATAAAATATTTACCTCGAAGAGTCGTAGCTACATTTTTCACAATTGTAGATTCCATTATCGAAGCAACTTATATTGCAATACGGTCCGGCCAAGTCATATGGACAGCCATACTGACAATGACCTGTAAGTCTGTCGCAAGAATATAATGGAGGCCCTTCAGTTACATCTGGGCATATAGGTAGACTCATCGTAGTGGCAGTGTCTGCTGCAGATGTTGACAATGATACTTCTGTCATTGATGCATGCGTAGGATTTTCTGACGATGAGGATGGCGAATCTGATGACAGTATTGATGCCGTAGTTTCCGTTGCAGGTTCTGTAGATATTGTTGTAGAATTATCACAGTCTTCAGCCTGTGTGTCATTACAACCGATTGTGTTATTCATGCAAATGGCGTCAGTCTCGTTACAAGAGCAATTTTGGTTTGGCATACACGGTCGTAGTGTGGTTTTTGCAACGGTCGTTGACGGTTTGATACAAGGCAGAGAAGTTGTGAACGGTGGAGGTAGACAGTTATCGCTGCAGTTGTACAGGAACGGTGTTGTGGTCGGAGCCATGGTTGTAGTCGTGGTAGTAACTATCGACGTTGTGGTCGGAGCCGTAGTTGTTGTATTTGAAGTATCATCAGTAACATTGGCAGCTGTGTCATTGTTGTCCATCGTTGTAGGCATAAAGTTTGACGTACTGACCTCTGGTTGTATCGTCGCACCCTCGGCTGTTTGATAGGCTACTGCAAAATGGCGAAAAAATAGCCTGTGTCATATTTACTAAATAGAGGTAAAAAAGAAGAGTGTCTCTCTGCTCTGTCACAATGATTCTTGTACAAGATGAATATAAAAAAAAACCTCACGATTTAAATTTAGTCCCGGAAATATTCCCTTATTTTTATTTGACAGTCATTTATAGGAGGTAAGAATCCTTGATTCTTGGTGAAAATTATTGTTTATTATTAATATCTCATACCTATTAAGTAGTTAGTATCAAGCTTATTAGAATGTCTCCACGATTACTTTTGGGGTAACGTTGGATAAACGTCAAGGTAATCGTCGCTAAAGAAAGCTTTAAAAAGCGAGTTTGTTACACATTAAGGTAATTAGATATCTAAATGAACTAGTACGTGTTTTCCGAGCAAAGAACCGAGTATTTTAACTTTAACAGTGTCACAATAAACTGTACCTTAAAATTATAAAACGGTTGTAGGCATTTACAGGAATTCGAATCAGTTTGGCGAGGTCTTGTTTAACAAAAGAAATCGAGTATTCCGATTCTAACAGTGCAGCTTGTAATAACAGACATACCAGACAACAATGAAGAAAGCAAAGTAGCAGGTAGTCTACTTCCCATCAGAGTTACGGTTCGTTACTTCATATATCTATGTAATGAATCAACAGTTTAATATAGTGTTTAGTTCCCAGGAAAGTCTTCGTTTTGTTTAAAGCCATCATTTCTGCAGCGCCTTGGATGTCTCACATCCGTGCTCTTTCTTGTTTAATCCTTTGATAGTTCTCACCAGCTAAGCAGGAAAATCTTCATTACAAAATTCACCGTGTCAAAAATACACAGCTCTGACCAGGTCGAGAATAGAAAATCAGTTTTACATAGCCATATTTATGAGTACAAAATCAAAAGCTATATATAAAAATACAGTGTTGCTGATAATGAATAATGAACAAATACAATGTACGTTTGTTTTGGCAGAGAAAATACTATATCTTGCCGTGGTGTTTAGGTGTAGTTTGCAGTATGGTGTTTGAAAAACATTTCCCCGTGTATGCAGTTTGTTTTGTTGTATTATTGTTTTCATCCTTCAAGGACTGTTACGTCAACCACTTTAAACACCAAAGTCGATAGCTTTTTGCAACTGACCGTTCCAACTGCTGGGTTTGCTCCTTTTGTTTAATGACTCGTCAAAGATTTGTTTTAACTTTTACATCTGGCTTTCATGTGAATATCTCTGTCCAGTTACTTTTAAGAATTTGGCATATGTTTGTCATATTTCCTCATAGCAATTAGTCATTTCCAAGGAAAGTGAATGAAATTAATTATTGCAACAATAACTAAGGATGTGGAACGGTATATTAGTAGACAGGCCATTTACGGTACAAAACGTCGAGCAATTTAACTGATTAACGTCGAACTTATGCAGAGTGTTCAAAACACATATATTACCACACATGTATCTGTACATGCATTGTGCCCTATACTTACATATGTGGTACAGTTTTATTAAGCAATTATAGAACTATTCAGGCTTTGCATATATAAGGGTTAAAAGGAAGAAGGAAATAAAAAACAAAGTTATTCTGTGAAACAATACTTGGTCTTCAAAATTTATGTCCTGTTCAAAATTGATCTGCTGCGTACAAGAGGATTGGATTCGTTATGCAAAGTTTTACGGTGATTTAAATTCCGTGTTGAAAGGTTTTGTATAACACTTGTGTTAGTCACATAGAAATTGTAGCTATACCTGTCGCACTTTATTTCCTTCATTCTCCCTTACAAAATAGTGTGTGTATTTATGTCGCCACCCAAGATCATATAGTTATAATATGTATTCCGCTTGGTCACAAAACTTATTAACTTGATATAGCAGTGACAGTGCAATTCTTTAGCTTTTTTGTTAAGATATGGTATTTTTTTTTTTTTTTTTTTTGAAAATTTCAACAAAGACCTTATGAGTTAAAATAAGTCAAGTAAATTTAATTAACGACCATATGTAAGAGGCATCCATTTGTGTTAACCATTGTCCCGCTACATTTGTTTATATCCGCTACAAAATCTAAGTTAGTAGTAACGACTCAAAAAAGGTAACAAGACATATAGCTTGAGATTTAGCAGAGGATAATGCATATCAACACTATTTGGCTAAGCCTGATTAATCCGTGTTGAGTTGGTCAAGAGGTAACAAAATAAACGTACTTGAAATTGTCTATTTTCATAACACCGCCATTTTTACAAGCTTTATCTTTTGTAGATACGGGAAGACTAAAGTTTTTAATATTGCTTTTTTCAATTTAACATATTCCTTTCACCAAGAAACACGTTTGATTATTTTATATGCTTCGTTGTGATAGCCACTGATATTTCTACGGAAGTAACAAAAATTGCCAATGTCAAAAACGTAAAAAATGACATTATGACGTCATACGCAGGATATTTTATAAAAACAAACCTTTTGCATAAAAAAATGATGACCAGAAAACTTTTGATGAACTTATATTATTATTTACGGCAAATCGTGGATATATAATTAGATTTCGTAAAGATGTGATGGCAATTCTAAGGTGTACTTATACATATCCACTGGTTATACACAACATTGCACTGTGGAAAGTTTATAGCTAAACTTTAAACCGACGTCGCTATGAAAGATTGTAAAAGTATTTCTACAATTCATATCAAGCTCATTAGAACCCTCGATGAAACTAGTATACGGGCGATATATTTACCTTTACTATTTAGGCTTTTTCTGCTTCTTTAATGGTATCATGTCGGTTTACTCTTGGATACTGTTTATCTATTTGCGTTGGCAAATATGTTAATTGAAACACGAAATTATTTTACCCACTCTAATAACGGGTTAAACGTAAAAACATACACTGGTTAACTGGTTAACATTCCGACCTACCTTAATGTCAAGGTTTAGCAGGGTTTCGAAATGTGAAGGATTTTTATGTTTTAAAAAAAAATGTTTGTTGTACATATGTGTTCAAGTTTCAAAAATGTTCTTGTTGTGTCCCTTGTCCTGGGTGATTCAATATATGTAACATTTATTCAATCAACATCGGTACTCCCCAGCCGCTTACCGCATGGGCTCGAGTCCCGGTCGAAGCTAACACTTTCATTTGTGTGTGTTGGGGGAAGAAGAGGTTGGCGTCTTCTTACACCAATACTTAGTTGGACTTCGCCAGTATAAACATAACTGTGAATTTGCGATATAACAGCACAAATACAGTTGATTCCAATTAACCGAATAATGGTTATATGCATGTTCCGTTTTATTGAATAAATATTCCAACACCAAACCTTTTCTTCTTAACCTTTGTTAAACATAGTTGGCTATATGCATAAGATGTCTGCTCATTTTCGGGTTTTAAGTATAATCAATATCGGTCCAGTCAATTTTAGGGTGAAAGAAGAGGGAAATATTTATGACCGCACATTATGAGTTTATTTCAATTCATTCTCTTTGAAATTAATTAAAACACTTTTTTCGAAGGTGACACGTACATAGTCTGTTTTCATGCAAACGATTATATAACAGTTCGAACAGTTTAAGTGTTTATATATTTCAGGTTTAAGATAATATTCTCGAGATCACAAACATTATATGCAATTTAAAGACCAATTTTTATCAATATTAAAAGTGATTTGCAAAGAGGTTGTACTTTAAAATAATTTATGGGGTACTTAGCAGCTTATGATTGCTCTAATTTGTTGCATTTTTAAAAAAATTGTTTGAAAGAAAGAAAGATAAATTATACGGACGTCTTAAAGTTTGATAATGATCGAAGTTGAACGCAAATAAAACGCATTTTAAAGATTGTTATACGTAGATGAAGCAATGTTTGATATTAAATCAAGAACGTAAAATGCAAAAACAGCATGATAACAGTAAATAAATAAATGTGATAACATCTTTTACTAAGAAGGCACTCGAACAACTTAAAAATTAGAGGAAACACATAGAATGCCATATATTATGAAGTTTTATTAGAAGGATCATGTAAACCCCAATTCAAGATTATCTGAATTGCATACTTACCGCTGAGGAAAATTGCGACTATCACATACGTTCTTACCATCGCCATCTTGCTCGAATTACGCCAAACAAATTCGGCTGCAAGACGTTTCCGAGAATGGAGAAACAATTTAATAACTGTAAAAATATCCGTATCAAGTTATGTCTAATTACTACTTAAGATGTTTATACATCACTAACCACGAACAGACACCCGCTTCCTAAAGGTTTGATATCACATGACTGATGACGTAGTAATTTCACCTGAAAGCAATAGCTTTATGGTCTGCTCATGCTTTATTTTCCTCGGGGAATTAAGGTGTGAAGAAGGAAGTTAACTTATAAATGTATGTGTGTAATTCATTTTCTTTTCATGTCCTGTTACTCGAGACAACAGCATTGAGACGCACCGCCCCTACCTACACCGTGAAGTTTCTCAATAGGTTCCGTGGAAAGCAAGTATTTTCTTCGCGCATCGCTGTTTCGGCAATACATTTTATGACATAATTTGGATGCATCAGTTTTTAAAGAGAAATCAACAACAACAGATTTAAACGAAAATATATCAGACACACAGTAATAGCGTCTTTTATTAAAATAATTTTCCTGATTAGCGTAAGCTTTTTTGTTTTAATTGATAAGTTTTGATTACCGAATAGTTTGAATTTAATTGATATGAAATGTATGAAAACATGCGGGTGCTTTGAGTCGAAACATGGGCAAGACTTGTTAAGTGTATCTTTATAAGGAATATAACTAGTTACATACAAAACACTCTTAAATATTCTTTGAACGTGTGTGAATTTAAACACCTGAGCAACCAAATCGATATTAATAAAAAGCCTGTCAGCATTATAAACCGGAACATGTTCTTTCTTGTATCCTTGTGACCAACGCTTTACTTCGTTTTCACATTTATTGTAAGATGATGTACTTTGTATAAAATCTGAATAAATATATGTTCTGTTCTGGTCTGTCTGGTACAGATCTTTAAAACCGGACCTGATAGCGCGATCAGTAGACCGTCGGCTCCAGGTACGGCAGGCCCCAGGTTCGATCCCGGGCCGCGACATACCAAAGTCGTTAAAATTTTACTGGTATAGCTCCCTTGCTAATGCTCTAGCAGGGTACTTCCACGACTGGTTGGCCTGGTGTCAGGATAATGTGACTGTAATCGTATCATGCCAGGTGTTCACGCAGCGAAGACAGCACTATACCTGCTTCATGTGGACACCGTCTCCAGATAACTAAAATACTGTTAGTGGGACGATAAACCTAATAAGCAAACAGATCTTTAAAAAAAAGGCAAGATCCGGAAACTATTTCAAAATTAATGGTATCTCCTTTGAAAGAGTGCTTATGATCGGCTTTGTTAAATGTCCGCGTCAATTGTTGGGTTATTGAAAGGTGGTAAAAGTACATGAATCAGCTACTATTTACGCAGTTGTGAAATGCCGTGTCTCGAACAGGGGGTCAACACTATTATTTCTAATCGAGAACATTTGCATTCAACCAGTACATTTCAAAAACATACCATTCTCAAATAATGCACACATACACTACAGATATACGTTATACAAGAAAGAGCACGGATGTGAGAAATGTGCTTTAAACAAGGAGATGGCTATCATGGGGACTAAACACTTATACAGTCGAATCATCACATAAATATTTGAGAGCAACGAAGCGTAATTCTGATGGGAACTAAACTATCTACTACTTTGCTTTCTTCCATGACGTCTGCCACATATGTTGCATACTCGGTTTCTTTTGTTCAACAATACCTCCCCAATGCTTGGCCTGCAACGTTTTATAATTGTTATCTACGCTTTATTGTTGCAAGATAGACTGTAACGAAAACGGAACACTCTGTTCTTTTCTCTGAAAAGGGTCTCACAGAACAACTGCGACTTCCTGTTATTGATTGCTACACTATCGTCCCAATAAAAAATGCATCCCATAAAAGGCACCGCTCCCCAGAGCGGCGCCAATTATATGTTAAATATGCAAAAATACCCCAAACAGAGGTCAGATATTGTTACATATATTAGATTTAGGCAAACTGCCGGATACCGCCTTTAAGAAAACTGATACTTATTTTAAATAGTTAAGAGTATGCACTAGTAATCCCGTTCAACAAGATTTGTCAACAAGTTTTGTAGCTGATGTAGTTTATTTACTACTAAATCTTGTTACCCTAACAATTGACCCTTAAAGGTGGTATCCGACAGTTTGGCTCTCTCTATCTCTCTCTCTCTCTCTCTTTCTCTCTCTCTCTCTCTCTCTCTCTCTCTCTCTCTCTCTATCTATCTATCTATCTATCTATCTATCTATCTATCTATCTATTTATCTATCTAACATCCAAATAACTTATTAAATGATCTCCCGAAATGCTGCTTATTGATGCCGTCTTAGTGCAATGTGAATCATAACATATTCTACTCGTTATAACAAACATGCATTTCCTTTCGAAGCCACGTTGCACAGTCAGCTATTTCTAAACAAACAAAATCCACGTTACCACTTACATTTGAGGTAACGTTGTATCGTCATCCGGGTAAATGGCTCTGACATCGATATCTATTTACAGGAAAATCACGATCGTGGTTATTTATTTATTTGGAAAGAATGGACATTTAGGACGATTTTTCATTATTGTACTGTCAAACAATTTAGATAGCGTTCAAAAACCGTCTTTGCTTAGATTACAGTACGATTTAATGTAGAAATTATGCCCGGACTCCCCTAAAGGCGTTAATATATTGTTACATTTTTATACGGGCAAACTGTCGGATACCACTTGTAAAATATGGGATCTCAGCACAAACTAAAGACGTTTTCAAATTATTAAAGGAATTCCCATTTGTCACCACGTAGTTTATATTTATTTTTTATTGTAACTAATGCTTATTTTATTAAAACGTTACTTATATCCGAAAATGCAGACCATTACTGTTGAGAACATACTGAAGGGAAGTAAATCATACCATTATGCCACGTGATTTTGTTATAAAGTGTTAATTATATATCTGTTGAGTATGTCGATTTTTGCGTATATGCAATTTGAATTGGTTTTGTTTGTTTGCTGTTTTTTAAGCAGGGAGGAAGGAAGAAAAGATGGAAGGAAGGAAGGATGAATAGGAAATGGAGAAAAGAAAGAAGTGAAAATACGAATCATCATAGCATAAACAATACAAAAAAATCATGTAAATCATTGTGCATAGCGATAACAACGGGAAAAGGAAACTTGTAGGCTACACTATATAACACAAACATAAATAACTTAATTTCGGATAAAACCATGCTTCCGTGTCAAAAGTACAGCGATGTCAAATATTTATCAGATTAGTATTGTAGGCTAATTGTATAAATATAAAAAGGATAGACTATTTTATATGATTATTAATATCATTGTGATGATGGTGACATTACTGCTGGTGATGGTGTTGCTGCTGCTGCTGCTGATGATGATGATGATGATGATTATGTTGTTGCTGCTGTGTTGTTGTTGTTGATGATGATGATGATGATGATGATGATGATGATGATCATGGTGATGGTGATGATGATGATCATGATGATGTTTATTTGCTGTTTTTATTTGTTTTTGTTGTTGTTTTCATAGCCTGTATCA
The DNA here is from genome assembly GCA_007844125.1 of Sinonovacula constricta. Classification (NCBI taxonomy): domain Eukaryota; kingdom Metazoa; phylum Mollusca; class Bivalvia; order Cardiida; family Solecurtidae; genus Sinonovacula; species Sinonovacula constricta. Next base: position 33,944,762 of record CM017560.1, on the reverse strand, counting down.
TGTACATTTTACACATTGCGAAGTTTAGACAATACTTTTTAATCTTTTAATCATAGCTAGGGCCTAAATTATGTGTCTTTCACCCAGATCCAAGATTATTTTAAATTGATGCCGTAAAGTTCCTTTACTCTGCTGCTGACCTAACTACGCCACATGTTGATCGCTTTTAGTTCTGTTGTCATCAGATTTTGCTGTGAAAATGGTTGACGTAAGTACACTGCGAGATTTTGACTTTTTTAACTTCCAAAATTACTTATTCTTAAAAGTATTTTCTAGAAAAATAATACAAAAACAAAAGCTTAAGGAAAATATACTTTTAAACTGTCTTACACTAATTTACCATAACACTTCTTGAAACTCCAAGTCTGCCACATTTGTAGCCTACTCTAAAGTATTTCATGTAAGCAATAGACGCATGGTGGCACCGCGGAGACCTATCGGTTCAACAACGCGTGAGTGTTGGAACATCGTAACAGAATACAGCTTAATTTTGTATATATGTAGCAATTTCGCGAGTTTGTAAAAACAAATTAATTTATACATCATAGTAAGTCTTTGTTGTTGGTGGTGGTGTTGTTATTTTTATTTCATACTTACTTCGCAGTTTGGTATCTCATACCTGTTAAGCTTAGAGCATGTGGCGCAGTTTGGTTCGTGGCGCAGAGCTTTTGGCCATAATGAAGAGATGGACTAGATTATCAATTTGCCATATTTAATGGTCTATGTAGGAAAACTTCCAATACTTTGGATTTGTTTGATCGAGTATTCTAGAGCTGGTTAATATTTATCGTGGAAATACTTTAATGCACGTGTCACACTAGGATAGGCTCGCGGGTGTAGGCTTTAGTCACATTTTTCGTGACATAGATAGTTTCCACATCAGTGAAAATCCCTTATCTTGGCAGCCGTCTTTGATGGTAACTTTAAGGGATTTTATATGAATTGTATAGAAGGGTAAATTTTATTTTCTTGTAATTTCACCACTTGTGGTCCGAAAATTAAAAGCTATACACCATTGGAAATGCACCGAATTAATACACATAAATAAATAAAACTAGTGGTCAAACTTAAAACAAAATGAACAGTGTGTCATTTTCGGTTGTATTTCTTTAACCTTTTAAACTATCAAAATATAGTTTTGATATTTAAAATACTTTATAAAAGCTGTTTAATTTGATATCAAATTCAGTAGATCTAAATGACTGGAAAAGTAAAAACATAGTGGTGAGTTTAATATAGCACATATTTCCCGATTTCTGCCTGCATTAGCTTCTGCCCACAAAGATGGCTGCCTTAAACTGTCTTATCAGTGTCGATGACATCACATGGAAACTATCTATTGCTGTTCCTACATCCTTTAGGGGAAAAAAACAGCTATGTAATGCACGTATATGTATGTGTAAACTAATAAAATGCATAATTTTTTCATTGTTGTTAACAGCAAACCGCATACTACAGAATAATCGAGGTGATAGGTTTATCTGATGTCCCCCTGATGGATATTAATTATCTAGATCTATGAGGTATCAATCAGTGTAAGTCTATGGTATAAATAGGTTTACAATAGTTACCGATCCACACGCGCAGTTGAATCACAAAAAATGACGCCAGGAATCTATAAATAGACACAAAACATACCATGTGATCATTATTTTCAAGATGGCGACGTTCTTGGCAGTTCCGTTGAAAAGAACCTACGAAGTTGATGTTGTAAAACCATTTCGTAGCTTTATTCAGAATACATTTTCAACAGCAAATCCGGATGATTACAACACAGCGATCAGTGAATTCAACAAATTGCGGAATTTGATGATCACTAAGTCTGTTGACAAACACGAATCGGCTCTTGAAGTTTTGTACAGGTAAGACTAAGAGGGACAGGAAGTGTCAATATCAGACCTTAAAGTTATATTTAGTGACCAAAATGGCATATTATATGCCACTTACGTTATTTACAAATTATACATTTATCCAAAGAACGAAAATCACTCTTTATTAAATGATATTTCCCATAGTGAAATGGGGCGAATGAGACTATCGCTTTGTTTACCATGTCGGTAATTTGTAGTAGATCGATGTTCGGATATGAATATTTTTCGGACAACCTTTTTATTTTTACAGTTAAATATAATCTGTCCTTAAACGAACACATATGTACTGAGAGAATCAAGGCATTTGCAGAATTAATGCTGTCATTAAAGTGTTCATTAATGCTTTTCTTGCCTTATGTTATAACTAAATTTGTTATTTTACGAAACATTTTTGAGTGTCATGACTATGACTGGTATGAGATAAGGAAAATTTGTAAACAGGCATCACATATTAGTTTTTTTATGGATGTTTTGTGCACAAATACTTAAGGAAATGATAAATGACTTATGCATATTATATTTAAGCCAACCTTATATGATGATAAATGAAAGTGAAAGTAGATTAATTTTTTCATCACAAAACAAAAATTATACTAAGCTGTTTTTTTATCTAGGTACTATGACCAACTTTCAGCAATTGAAAACAAGCTCCCCATAGCCGAAAACCAGGTATAAACATTTTTTTAAATCTTTTTTAAATTTCTGAGATTTTACACTGATATTAAAATATCATAGACATATTTTGTTTTTAAAAGAAACTTTTTCAAGCATATATATTGGACTAAATTCCAGTTTATTATGTAAAATAAGATAATTAAGCTTAACTTTTATTATACATTAACAGAGAAACTTATAACCTTGTTTACATTGTTGCAGCATGAACAAGGTTCATATAACGAAATTGTTATGTTAAACAATTCCTTTTATTCTTTTTTACATTTTCTTTTTTTCATTTTCTTTCTTTGTACGTTCACAATATTTAGTAAATGCTGTCCTTTTCTAACCACTATTCCGCCATTATTGGTTCCCAAATGCAGATTCGTGTCCAGTTCAAGTGGCGAGATGCCTTTGACAAAGATTCTTTCTTCTCCGGAAAGAACACATTGGGTATGTAGTTAAACATATTTTGTCAGCAAAATGCTAAGTGATTTTCATAGTAAAGTGCTATTCATGTTTGCACTTACAACATTTAAAAGTCTGATTTTAAGATGATAATTTGTCAAAGTTTAAAACTATATCTAATACTTAATGCTACAATTCATGCAAATAAAATTCACTGTGGGGATTCCATCCACCAATGTGTTCTAAAACATTTATTAAAACATGCTAGTTTCATTTCTACTAGAAAAGTCATATCTGTTGTTGTTTTCAGCCATTGCATCAGGTGGATATGAGAAGGTTTGTGTTTTGTTCAACATTGCTGCCCTCATGTCTCAGATAGCAGAGATTCTGAACCATGATACAGATGATGGACTCAAGGGCTCAGCTAAATACTTCCAGGTAAGATACAGGTCTTTATTTTCATCAGTTATTAAAGGTAGTATCAGACAGTTTGCATGTATCTTATACATGTTACAGCTTCTTACCCCAGTTCTGGGGAATCTGTGATAATTGCTACATAAACCTATATTCAGTTTAACTTAAGGCTGTAAATAACATTGCCTCAATTGTTGGACAGTTCAATGTATAAAATTTATTGCTTAAATGGTCATTATTTTCAAATGTATGAATAAGCATGATGAGAATTTCAGCTAAAAATAGATATCCAAATCAGAGCTGATTATCCAGATGATCATGAAACATGTGTGGTCACATTGTTTTCTTAGTTTAAAAATAGCTTGGCTCGAATAGGAAATGTATTTTTGTAATGACAAGTGGGTTGTTAGGCTTTACTTTTCATATGAATGTAAGACACCAATACAGCATTACAGAGATCCTTTCAGGTTCCATAAATTTATTTGGTTGCATGAGAGAGAAAAAAAAGTGCAGACTGTCAGATACCATATTTGAAGATAAATCTCTGTACATTTGTAATATGTAAGACTCTTGAGAGCATTATTCTTATCCTGATAAGCATCAATTTATCAAGCTTTAGCATATAACACAAATCAAAACAGCTAGGCCCACAGTCTGATTAAGATCTGCAATGTATGCTGGCAAGTCTTTTTTACCTTTGTATATTTTTTTTATAAAATACCAAAAATTTTGTATAGCTTATTAATTTAATATTATATGTTAATAAAAAAGTGATTTGATATTGGCCCTGTTATTTGTGATAGGGCAGTCGTATTGGCCCACAGCCTTCCCAAATTTGACTGACATGAGGACATATAACAGGACCAACATCAAATCACTTATTTATTCATATTGACAATTTTATTAAATAACCACATGTACTTATAACATTTCACATTTAATACTCAGTAAGTTTTTGCATTAATCCAAGTCAGAAAATGCTTTTTTGTGTTTTTGTAAATCTACATGTTGTAAAATAACACATTCGGTGAAACACTACCAATTCATGCTGTGAATGTATGAAAACTGAGAAAGTTTTGTTTAATAAATATATAGACAGAGTTTATACAAAATGACTGCCATTTCCCAGAGCTTCTTGCCGAAATCTATATCATTTTTTGGCACTGCCTTATAAGCCAATCAAGTTACTTTAAATGCAAGCTTTATATCAATATCACTTTTCGGCCTGGGGCCAAATCAGTAATATTGATATTGGCACTGTTTTAAAGCAGGCTGTCATGTTATTGAACATGGCACGTGCTTTTTTATGGGAATAATAACGTAATGTTATTTAATAAATATAATACTGATAGCAAAGGTACCAATATTGGCCTTGGTGACATAGCCGGCAGTCAGTCCAAGGACTATCCAGACATGGACTTGATACCTGGCTTTAGTCAATAAAACTAGCAACAGTTTATCTTTGATAGTTTTATTTAGCTTATAAGGAATTTTTTTAGACCAAGTTTTATGTGAATGGATTCGAGTTAGAAACAATTGATAGGGAAAAGATAAGAAAATTGTGTTTTGAGATAATGTCCTTGGTCAGAAAATTAGGCTTTATGACTGGATAAGTATAAGAAAAATAAGGTTTCGAAAATAAAAAGTGTTGGTATACCTCCTTAAATGTTAAAGAGGAACTTGTTTGGCTTGGGCTAATAATTTAGATCCAGGTTAGTCAACTCTCACTAGGAGCTGTTTGATCAGAATCTACACTATTTGCTGCTTTGGCTGTGTCAGTCAAATATTGCACGTTAGCAATTTACAAAGAATTAAGTATTGGTTAATAACAAAGGTACATGGTTAAAGATTAAGAAACATCCTGGAGCAGTGTAGTTAAAGCTTTCTCCATGATGCACCCTGTTTGGTGTTTTGTTTCGTAAATTAAATGGTGATATTGTTTGTCATGTTTCTTGTTCAGTGCAGCAGATCTTTGGTATCATTATAAGCTCCACTTTTTATTATTAACTATTAGAACTATTGACATGACCCTCTTGGCACCAGCAGCAGCTATGCTTAATCTCTTCATTAAGGTTCATTTCTCAAAAACTGTTAAGGTAGTCGCTTCAAAGTTGGAATACTTGTTCACTATCAAGAGAGTGGAACGCATTGCAAGAGGGCAGGTAACTCTAAATTAATGTTAGCATAGTTATATAAGTATTCTGTGTCTGTTAAGGTTGTTTGCTAAGGTTAGGAACAGCTGCCATTATTGCTAGCACTGAGAAAAATGGAGCTCACTTTGCTGACTGTTCTTGTTATTACTTTGGTAGTTTCCGTGTGCCACACATTTCTATCTTTTGCAACAAGTATGTTTTTAATAGCACAATAACAACTTTTTATTTCTGCAAGCATCTGGTATCTTCAAAACAAGTTTGTTATCAAATGTATTCCCTATTTATTTTGATCGGTTTGTTTCAAACCTTATAAATCTGTCATTTGTAGCAAACTTCTGGTATCTTCAAAACAAGTTTGTTAGCAATAGTTTCCCTTATTTATTTACTTTTATCTGTTTATTTATAACCATATAACTCTATCTTTTGCAGCAAGCGTCTGGTATCTATGGCCACCTAAAGGATGTATCATTGTCAATCAGTCAGCAGGATCCGACTCCAGACCTCAACCCAGACACACTGAACGCCCTCTCATCTCTCATGTTAGCCCAAGGGCAGGAGGCAATCTACCGCAAGGCTGCCACAAGTAAGTGATGGTTTTAGATATGTTGAGTTTACTGTCATGTAGCATAGCTTCTAGATGGCACAACTATACACATTTTCTGAGAACAGGAAAAAGTATCACCATGATATATTGTGTGTACAAGCCTGAAAACACAAAGAATGTATCCACAGCCTTGTTCAGTTGAACTTTTTCCATAGGGAATGAAGTTAATACATCGCCCTGGGAAGGCAGTGCCTTCATTCTATTTTCAGACAAATTATTTAAAGTCGGTTGGAAAAGCTCATTTAGATCTTGTTTTGAATTTTGGATTCTTGCCAACTCAAAATAAATATTACCTATCTATCTATGGCCCTGATGTCTAAAATGACCATAACTGTGTCGGTGCAATATTTCTAAAAACATCAAACATGGCCAAGTACTTCTATGCTTAACCCTGAGAGAGAGTTTAGAGGTTGTTTTTTTTAATTGAAAATGAGTTCGCATTGTATGTTCGTTATCAATTTTTTTTTAAAATATTTTATCTTATATTATTATTGCCACATTTTCATAGGCATGAAGGAAGCTATGGTCGTGAAAATAGCTTACCAGTGTTCTGACCTGTATGCCGATGCCATGAAGTTGATGCAGATTCCTACACTAAGGGACCTTTGGCCAAGGGTAGGTTGAAATTGCTGACATCTAAACTCTTCCCATGCTGTTTAAACCTTTACTCGCTGGAAACACCATTAGGATTGGGTGTGTTTTAGATTAATGGAGTGAATGATGTTTCCAGCAGTTAAAAGGTCAATAAACAATATAAAATTATGATTTACTTACTTCAACTATGGTATTTTGTTTTCCTGAGACTGCAGCAAATAATGTACAGGGTTGTCACTAGAAATAATTTGAGCAGGCTCAATTAACTTTTGAGGAGGCTATGGTATATGAGCGCCAAAGGCACGAAGTGCTGCTAGGGGAGTCCGGGGTATGCTCTTGACTGATTTTAAATTTTTTTCTTCAAATTTGAGGCGGCCCGATTTTCATTTGAGGCGGTCAAATTGGCCGCCAGCTGCCTCCTAATGACAACCCAGAATGTAGTTTCTATTTAGACAGATCTAGATCTGCCTTATTTGAGTAAGCCTTATTTGCTTCATAGGCTAATGATTAAGCTATTAACATGTATTCTGGTTACACACACAAAACATTTTCAACAGTTTACTAAATGTTTAGTAGTGAAGTTGTCTTAAGAGAATGCACCTAACATGTAATTTATACAGAAAATTGGCAAATTAAGATGAAATAAACTTTTTCTTATATTCAGCTGCAAGAAGATTTTTCCATTTAACCTAAGGATTCCTGAAGTTCATTCTTTTGATGAAATGCCATGGTTTTTCTTGAAACCAAAGAATTAGTCTTATTGAAATAAGATGTGGCTCATATGTTTTATAACCAAATTCTTTGAAACCAACTTCTTGATCATTTCATTGAACGTCTTTCTAATGCATCAAACCAGTTGTTTTGTAATGAAGAAATAATAATTGTGCTCCTAAAAAATTCAAGCATGGCTGTTACTAACCTCATCAAACAGTGTACAATGTTGTAACATTATTTTGATATTTTGCAGTGTTAAAACAAACACCTAGAATCAAGGTGGTAAAAGGACACTTATGAATATTAAGTGGTTCCTGTGCCCCCAGAATTAACTATTATTAGACTTTTGGTATTCACAGAATTAAAGGATGAGTAATACTATTGTTAGTTACAAGTTGTTGATAATGGTATGCCTCCAAATGACGGCATGTAGCAGTCACACTGTCTGTCCATTTTTCTGTCCGTTCATCTAATACCCTTCCATTTACATTTTTCTTCTGTAACATGTATATTATTTACGATGCTTCAGTCTTACTTCACCATCTTACAGACATACACTTGATAGTGCATAACATTTTCATTATAATTATTATCCCTTTCACTCATGGTTTGGCGATTTTTGGCGTTGTGCGTCAGGCTAATAGTTTGGCGATCTTTGGCGTTGTGCGTCAGGCAAATAGTTTGGCGATCTTTGGCGTCAGGCTCAAAGTTAAGTGCAAAATCATAAGTGAATACTTCATGTAAAGTCTTTCTTTTATCTTTATTCAGTAAGATTAAGCCTTTATTTATACATTTAGTGAATAAAAAAGCGGGGTTGTTCTGAAAAAATTGTGACAATTTGCTAAGTTTGTAGAGCACCCAAATGGAATTTTCCATTGTTTACACTCGCTGGCAAATCTTACCATTTCTAAACCGCAACAACTCTCACATGGTCAGCCTTACAGTAAAAACCGAGTATGCCGATGTAATAAACATCCGCTTCTTTCACAATAAATGGAAGTGAAGTATTTGATGTTGAAAAGTTTTGCCGACTTACTGGAACCCCCTGTTGCTTCGGGGCAGCATTGGATCATAAAACCCACTGACTAATGAAAGGGGCAAAATGTTTTATTGCTCTGTGGATCAACTTGGAAGGTATTTAAGCTTCAATTGATTGCCTCGTTCATTAGCATTCTAATCGCTGCATCGTTAACACCTATTTAAAAAGTTCTTGTTCACAAATTGTTTGATAATATTTTTTGATAGTCTCACTTTATCTGGCTTCAGAAGTATGCCTCATGCTTATGATATTTTGTTTGGTAGTGACACTGAGTCAGAATTTTCTGTTTTGGGGATTCAGATTTTAATGTTGTTATTTAAATAAAAAACAATAGCAATTAATGAATATTTCAAACATAAAATAAAGAAATTGCCTATGACTTATTTCTTTTGTTTTATTCAAACCTTTCTTCTAACAATTTATATAACCTCAACTGCATGAAAAGTATATCATCAGAAAGAAAAATTATTTCTGAATAAACTTTTTAATTACATAAATATGATTAAATAACTCATCCTAGCTTAAAAAATAGCTTAAACATAACAACTGTCAGCTTCCCACACAAAACCAATAATGCTCTATGAACCTGAGGTACCTTTGTCACCAGTTTACCTATGCATGCCAGGTGGCCTGATAAGCCATCTGGTTATGCATTAGGCATATGGTTATTTAGGAGAACTGTATGAGTGAAAGGGTTAAGGTCAATCTTATTTTCACTGTTGGTGGGAAGATAAACGCAACAAGCAAACATTGTTATATTCATGGTCATTGCCTGTTAAAGGCTTCTCCTGCTATGTATTAGTATCTCACCATCTTCATCACATATGTCTTACAGACATATACTTGAATGGGTGTTCTGCATGCTGTTTGCTTGTGCCACCATAAATGTCTAGGTCATATTCAAGCCATTGTATCCTTGCAGGCATATGTCGGTTCTAGTGACATTTCTTGTTAAATATTTTTTATTGACACAGACACAAAGAGACAGAACATAACCGTAGATATGGGGGCTGTATTGGAGTCATTGTTTTTTTCAGTCCATCTGTTGATGAAATTTGTATGTTTCTCAGCTACTGTTCAACGATATTGAGAAAATTAAACAGAACTGTTGAGTACCAAGTCTCATTGCTTATATCATTGGTTTATCATGGCTTGATCTTAATTGAGTTATGGTCCTTTGTTATCTTTACAGTTACTTTGTCAAAACAGTACCTGGTGTTATTTTTCATCTAAAATGATTCTTGTTATATGCTATTTCAGGAATGGATTCCCCAGGTAGCTATGAAACAAGCAGCCTTCCACGCCATGGCTGAGTTCTACCAATCCATCGTGGCACAGAAATCTAAGAGCTATGGGGAGCAGATCTCTAGATTGCGGGTAATTAAGTAAAATATATTTTGTTTATTTCAAGAGTGTGGTTAAGACAAAACTGAGCTGGAATTGAATAAAATTTAGAAAGAAATTATTGTCATTATTTCAAATAATGGGGGGAGGGAGGGTATCGCTGAAGGCCTGGTGCTTACTGTCTCCAACTTTTACCTCGTCATAGCACTGTGACTTGTTTGAGTCCAAATCATGACAAACTCTTGAGAAATTTTTCAGATGACCTCTGTGTCTGGGGTTCTACCTCCATATTTGTCTAGAGGTCTTTTCCTACCTAAAAGCTAGATGTCACCATAATGACTATATTGTGTCATATTTATTATCAAAAACCAATTTACTCATCTTCCCATAGCATGCCAAGGAGCTGATGGCTGCTGCTGCTACGCGTGGTGGAGCTGTGTTCAACTTCAAGACTGAGCAGGCAAAGATCCAGAGAGAACTAGAGTCAGCCCAGAAGGACAATGACTTCATCTACCACGACATCATTCCAGATGTAAAGACCCTTCCAGGCCTTGGCAAGGCTGCTGTAGCAAAGCCACTACCAGTCCAAGAAAAATTCTCAACAAATTTTGTTGGTAAGTTGTTTGTTGGTTTTTCCTTAAATATGTTTGTTTGTTTGATTATTGGGTTTATTGTCCCACCAACAGTATTTCAGTTATCTGGAGACGGTGTCCACTTGAAGCAGATATAGTGCTGCCTTCACTGTGTATAGCATGCCGTGAACACCTGGCATGATACAACACCCAGTCACATTATCATGACACCGGTCCAACCAGTCGTAGAACTACCCTTATATTTGCTTGAGCGTTAGCAAGAGAGCTATACCACTACCATTTTTAATGACTTTGGTATGTCGCGGCCTGGGATAGAACCCGGGGCCTCCCACCTTAAATATGTATTATTATTTAAAAAAAAGCCTTTTTTTAAGGTTTGACACTTTTGATAGCATGTAATAAAGATAAAATTCAGTTTAATAATTGTAAGCGGTACCTATGACAGTTGCAAAATTTTGCAGATCTATTTGAAAAGATTGTGCCAATTCCTGTCTATGAGGCAATGAATGTATTTGAGGGACGTCGTTCACAGCTCACTAACATGGAGATTGGTCGACTACGAGAAATGACCACTGTCATAAATGGGTAGGATCATAAAATGTTTTTATAGTATAACATATTTTTAATGTATAAATGTTTTATGCAGACTGCTTCATATCAAATTTTGTGTGTGTTTGTGTGTAAATTTTACTATTTAACTTCTAACAATGACAAATATGGAATTCCATAATAATTTATAGGCTTGATTAATATGGAATTCCATAATAAGTGATAGGCTTGATAAAAATGGAATTCCATTTTAAGATGTGGACTTGATAAATATGGCATTCCATAAAAAGTTATAGACTAGATATGGAATTTCATAATAAGTTACGGACTTGAAAAATAAGAATTCTGTAATAACTTATAGGTTTGATAATCCTGTACTAAGCTAAAGGCATGATAAATATAGAATTTCTTATTAAGTTACAGGCTTGTCTGCTCCCTGATTTTAGTTATGTATAGAGGTAAAGCAGGTAACGTAGACATCTAAAGTCTGAATTTTTTGCTTCATTAAGTCCAAAGTCAGAATCATTGAGCACATTTAAAATATCATCATCAGACAACTTTGAGTTTTTAACATGGTATCATGAGTTACTTTTAAACATCCTGAACTTCTGGTACAAGTAAGAATGGTCTGCATCAGAATATTTTAATCTGAAATAATATGTAGAGAGTTTTATGCCCCTGGTAGGGACAAATTGCAATTGTACTTTCCAGATGTCTGTCCGTCCAATATCCCTGTCTTGATCATAACTTCCAAAAATTTATGCTGGGTTGTACTGCTGGATATACAGTTAAAAACACTACAGACATTGATTTGAAGGTGTACCAAGAGTAACATTAACAAATGCAACCAATAATGTCAAGATGGGGTACCATACATGTCAAATCCTGTGATAATTCTTATTTATAAAGATTCATGAAACACTAGATTGTTACATCCCCAAATTAGCAAACTCCTTGAATCACTAATTATCTCCTCCTTGATTTACTTGTTTTCCCCCAGACACACACCTGGGTTAAATTTTATGTGACTGATGTCACTGCCGAGTCAACAAGGCATGTTTTATGACACCGCATTTGTAAAATGCATTGTTATATCATACTCTGAATCTCTGTACCCACAGTGTGTTGGCATCCCTGAACCTGCCCGCGGCCCTTGAGGATGTAGGTGGTGACAAGGTGCCTCAATCTGTACTGGACAAGGCTCAACAGATTAAGGACATGGGCGGCCTAGACAACCTGAACGGTCTCATCTCAGATATGCCAGTACTGCTTACAAGAAACAGGGAGATATTGGACGAGGTTGGTAGAAATTATTTAAGGTTTTAATTCCTGAACGTATTTAACACGTTTGCCTAACATCTAATTTGCATAACAGTTTTATGGTTTTGGAGTGGGATTATGCCAATGTACCTAAACTGCATGAGCTTTAGGTGGACTGTAGCACCTCAAAAAAAGCTACTTTCTTACTTTGTGGTTTAGAAAACGATGACTGGATTATAACCAAATGTCCATGTGTTACACAATTACACACAATTTCAATTCTCCACGTAGTAGTATACATGTAAATAACAATGTGTGCTGCATAGAAACATAAAAAAACGTAGTCCAGTCATAAATATTAATGAGGATATAGCCAAAAACGTTCCATTGAGAAATGAAAAGCAGTCTTATTATCAGGGTGAACCAATCAGAACCATAAGAAAACATGTAGGGTTGTAATTATAATAATGCTTTAACACTCAAAGGTATTTACAAACTAAACAGAAGAAGCATTAGTAAATGTTAACTTTTTTTTTCAAAGTACATAATTGTTAAGGATTATTCAGTGGACCTGTCCTAGAGTCGCCAGTATTTTTAAAACCAATTTATAACAAAGTAATAGACTTTAGTGTAAATGTAATGAGAGACTCATATAGACTTACTACAGTTCTATTTGACTTTACATGGAGATTGGTTGACTACGAGAAATGAACACTGTCATAAATGGGTAAGATTATGAAATGTTTATATAAGGTAACATATTTTTAGTGTACAGATGTTTTATGCAGACTGCTTCATATCGAATTGTGTGTGTGTGCGTGCTTACTTGCTTGCCTGCGTGTGTAAATTTTACTATTTCATTTCTAACAGTGATAAATATGGAATTTCAAAATAAGTTACAGACTAAATAAATATGGAATTCCAACATTAGTGGACTTGAAAAATAAGAATTCTATAATTAGTTATGGACTTGAAAAATAAGAATTCTATAATTAGTTATGGACTTGAAAAATAAGAATTCTATAATAAATTACAGGTTTGATAAATATGGAATTCCACAGTAAGTTATAGACTTGAAAAATATGGAATTCCACAATAAGTTAAAGCTTGATAAATATGGCCTTCCATAATAAGTTATAGACTAGATAAATTTGGAATTTCATAATAAGTTGAGGCTTGATAAATATAGAATTCAGACTTACTACAGTTCCTTTTGACCATTCTGATAGAGGCCTAATGAATTTACGCCCAATCCTAAATGGACTTGTCATGACATAGATGTATTGTTTTAGATTTGTTTAGTGTCACATATGTCTTTTTCATTGTGTTCACCAGGAAAACATTTTAAAAATAATTGACATTGTATTATACTGCTTGAAATCATCATACTAGTGCTACCTTCAATTTGATGGTCATCAAAAACTCTCTGACTACATGTAATATATGGCATCTTTATTGTCTAGTGCAGCCAGATACTAGTCTTGCCATAACTGTGATAGCCATCGCTAACTCACTTGTCTGTAATATATTTATTTTTCAGTGCATCAAGATGCTGGATGAGGAAGAAAAATCTGACAGCCAGCTGAAGGAGCAGTTTAAAGAGAGATGGTCCCGAACTCCGTCAGCCAGTCTGACCAAACCCATGCGAGATGAGTCACTTAAATACAAGGGCATCCTAGACACCGCCATTAATGCAGACAAAATTGTCCAAGACAAGTACAATGCACACAAACAGGCATTTTCCCTGCTGTCCAAACCAACTGTAAGTTTAAATGATCATTAATGTATTGTTTAGATGTAATAGTAGGTAGAGTTGATGAGCATTTGCAGTTGAGACTGTGGAAGAGGTGGAATATAAGATAACTTTATTTTTATTTTTGTTTTGTTTTTTCATGTTGAAGTGAAGTGCAAGAAAACATGTACAAGAAACCTATAAGACTTTATACATTTAACATACACACACTTTATATTATATTCTAACTTTTCTCTTCAAGCATGAGATTCAGAAGTCACTGTGCCTTTTTTCAGATGGTCAAAGTTCTTATATTAGATATATACTTTGCTTAATTCTGCAGTACACAAATACTTTTCTTTCAATGATATACAAAGCTTAACGACAATTGTAACAACATTGTATTATTTTAGCATGAGATTGAGAAGTCATTACCTAGTTCAGGAGGCAGTGGATCTCTGGCTTCTAATCCTGTGGTCAAAGATATGAAACAGATGATGGAGGAAGTCGAGGCTATAAAGGCTGAGCGAGAGGTCATGGAGAGTGAGCTGAAGGATCGAACCTTTGACATGGGTACACCATTCTACATTTGTTACTTAATTTTTTACTTATTAGCTTAAATTTCTATTCACTAGGTAACAGAATGCATTGATAGAGACTAACTAGCTTAATATTAGAGTAGATCCTGATCAGACAACTCCTGGCCAAAGCTTGTTGATTTGAATCTACACTAGTTCTCTAAAGCCTATTAACTATTTTTTTTATGTTTTTGCCATAAAAAGTTATTTGGTCTTGTTTCTACCCAGTATTTTATCATTAGGAAGACCAGTAATGTGTGGTAAGTTTGTGGATTACTTACGTGCAGCCCGCATATTAAGGATACATGTAAACCTTTATGAAGCACTTATAGTTCCGTGATACCCAGCTAAGGCTAAGGCATAAAAAAAATTGGTTTGTTAGTGTCACTCGACCCTACCTAAAAATATGGCCTACCCTTCCATTTTTTTAGGTCTGTAAAGAAAAAAATTGTCGCCCTTCTTATTGTAGAGGTATGGTAATGAAAGGTTTTTGTTCGTTTACTTCAGCCATTGTTGACGTGTTAAGGAAATATTGACTTTCGGTAATACCACGGTAAAAGTTCAGACCTGCGATATTAGCGGAAACGACTATAACATATTCCAACAGTTACCTTGTAATTTGTCAATCAATCCAGGAGTCATAGGTTTGAGGAGCCAGTACAGTTTGTGCCAATGGGGTCCTACCGATATATTGAGTTATCCCTGATTTCGCTACGTATTTACCTCCCTTGAACGAGGTGGCGCTTCTTTGGGTAGTTCCGGTTTCTGTTATATACAGTAAACTATATTTAGAGTACGCCGATTTTATGTTGAAAATAGGTGTGGATTAGGAAAAAGCGTGGTCACATGTAAGGTTTTTATGGCCTGAAATATATGTATTGGAATTTCATGTAACCCGGATGTAAACACAATGAATTAATTATGTCGAGACAAAGAAAAACGGCGATGTCCCTTACTGTTAGCTTTAAAATTACTATTTATGCGCACATGTATCGGCGGATATGTGGAATTACCTGTGTCTGATCAAATTATAATATAATTGCAAATATCAACAGATCAAAAGACAAAAGCTAATGCTTGGAAATAGCCGAAGTTTTCAATCAAATATGAAGTTTAAGAACGTTATTTTTTCAAACTACCGGTAAGTCGCAACTTTCAATTAAAGACGGCCGACTGTTTTAAAGTTACTCATTATATAATTTTTTAAATAAAGCAGTGTTATTTACGTTATAAACATAAGAAAACTTGATGAGTTCAATTATATCTTAGTTTAATCATTTGAAATGTGCTAATTTTGATATTATTAATCTAACTTGTTCTTCAGATTTCAGTAATTTTGTTTCTTTTCTGAAGTATTTTTTTCTTACAGTGTTAAAAATTACACGGTTGTGTAAAGCACTTTCTGTGCTGCAAGTATGTGAAAATATACTTTAAGAGTATATCCAAAATGACATGTTTATTGTGTTGTGTATACATCCACCCCCAATATCTTACACTGACCGGTAATCCACACCAGATGTGTCACAAGGCACGAGGGGCAGATAAGACTCCCACCAGGTGTAGGGGATGACTGAAGAAATGCCTCTAGGGGATGACTGGTTAATTGGCTGTAGGGCTCAACGAGTTAATGAAAATAGGATAAAAGAGCAAAAAATACACACACCAAAGTAGGTTGCATATGTTGCCAACTCCCTACATGCCACACATTTAATTTCAATCATGACTAGTATAAAAAGCATTTATATAGTCGAATTGCTCCAATTACCACTTCACTTCCAGCACATTTACATTAAAAGCTTACACAAATTATCTGCAGCTCATCAATGACGAAAAAAAAAAGACAACAAAAATAGCGAAATTAATTGCAGCATGCCAGTATTTACGGGACGATCTGTCGAGATTAAGTACCAACTTATTTTACCCCGCCCATACAGTTTTTTGAGAAACTGTTCCGACTTTAACAGTTTTACTCTATCATACATAATTTCCTTCTTTGCTTTGGCTGTACTGCTGTTCTGCATCAGTTTCCTACGTTGAATATAGAGCGAACATTGAAATTCCTTTAAGAACACAGGGATAAATCTCGATATTTTATCTGATCGTCTTTTTTCTCAACAAACCGGAACTACCCAATACCTAAGGGAAGTCACTCTAAACTGATTTCGCAAGGGAGATAACTGCGGATATCGGTAGGACCCCATTCCAATTCCAGGAATATTTAATTTCTATAATTTGGGGTAAAAAAAAATTCAACCTACCTCCTAATCCTGGAGAGCATGTTACCCTAACAACATACATTTTTTTTAGGCCTAAGAAAGAATTATATTTATTATTATGAACTAAGCTGTTGCTTTTTTCATTTGTTCTTAAAAATATTTAAAGAAGTTTTTTATTCTTTGTGAAAATCTCTGTGTAGCTTGGAATTTATTTCTTACTTATTGTAATATCTCTTGATCTGTAGCTGGAAAGTTCTTGTCAGCGCTGGCAGCCGAGGGAGTGATCAATGAAGAGATGTTGTCGGGCCAGGAACTAGATTCTGCCTATGGTCCCCTTCGACAGCAGGTGGCCGACAGTGGTCACAGACAGGAGGTTCTGCTGGGTAGAATACAGGTAGGGATTACAATTTGAGGACTTTACCATTTGAGTACATGGTTGCTTGTTTTGCTTCAATAAGTTAGCTGTGTAAAAAGTTATAATTACCATGGAGCAACAGCAAGTAAAGGCAGCTTTTAAGCCCCTGTTATGACATCTAATAAAGTCACCTTTATCAAACCAACTATGGATTTCCCCACGTGTGCGCTATGCCCATATTAGACAGTTTTTAGGGAGGCGCTGGATATTTCGTTACATATGATGAACAAATTATGCATAAATCATCAATTATTTAATGATGCGCACTAATTGCATTTATACTGATTCATTTCCTGTAAAGACAATGAACAAATAGACATCTTTTCTTCGAATGTTGTTTATTTTCTAACTACATTTTATATAAAAAATAGTCGTAAGACTTATCTTAGGTATCGGTAAAACATGGATTTATGCTATCGTGTTTTGTGACAATTTCCTGTGTAGATTTGAAAGTAATGAACTATAGAGTAAATATTGGGGGATTATATGATGGAATATGCATTTCTTGTTGTGGCCTGTTTCCCTCCTTACTACTTAAGGTGTATTGCTGAACATTGTAATCAGTTACAAATGTGCTTTTGTCATCTGCAGTTTAATGGGGCGCCCATGGCATAGTGGTAGAGTTGCCGAATTGTAACTCCTCTGACTGCTTAGCCTCCGCGTGGGTTCGAGTACAGTTCAGGGCAAAGCACTAAATATGGGAAGGTCTTCCAGCTGACTTGCTGTGAGCTAGTGGTTCTACCCAGACATTTGTCTGGGGTCTTCCTCCACCAAAAAGCTGGACATTGCTATAATGATCATAAGTGGTCGCTGCATTGTATTTCACAAACATATATGCAGTTTTGTTGTCTTCCATAATATTCATTCAGTACAGACAGACACACAGACAGACAAACAGATTAAGCAAGACAGACAGATTAAGCATCTTCTTAGTACACAAATCCAAACAAGTAAAATGACAATTGCCAGACAAGTTATATCCTACACACGGATTGAACATTTTACATAAGGACCTCTGGCATACTAGTGAAAAGCATGTGTTGACAGTTTTATGACACTGTTGATGCCAGTTTACCCTTTAAAGATTCGCCAACATTTTTTATTGGCTCATTTATCATATATCTATAGCACATATATATACTCTTAAAGGATTTGCCCCATTTTGTGTAGGAATGTGAAAAACTAGAATAGAATTAAGAATGAGAATTTAAGTTTGCGTGATCTAATGCCCAATATATCACAGTTTCGAGTTCAGATACGTATTAATCTAATCACGAAGGCCGAAGGTCTTTTATCGAATATTTTATCATATCGTTTATTTCATCATATCATTTATTTTATATCGCTTATTTTATCATATCATTTACTTTATCGCATCGTTCATTTTATCATATCGTTTATTTTATCATGGCAGAATGCTTCTCTGTTTTTTTAGACTTAAAATATTGACAATGTTTTAATGCACTTTAGATATTATAACATAGATGTAATGGTGAAAAGTTTTGTTAAAATACATATAACTTGCATACACTACAATGTAAGCAATGCCAGTTTGATCACTGTTTGTATAAACTAGTTACAGCAAGGACTCTGGTTTGGTAGACGTGGCTACAGACCATCTGAGGAAGGGTCATTTAACTTATTTGCTGGATTTGAATATTATTTGAAATCTCAATAAAATTAAACATAATTTTTTTCAACTTTGATTCAATTAGATTTTTAGAATAATTTATAATGGCTTTGGATTTCTGGACAATTACTCAACATTTTGACAAGTAGCTGATCACTTGAAACACAGATTTCATGTAAATCTTAATTAAACATACTGTTTATAAAAAATCTTGTTATTGTTTTAGATATTTTCTGATTGGCTTATTTCGGTATATGGATGTTGTTTCAGGCAGCTAATGAGCAGTTCTGTAAGTCTAAAGCATCAAACCAGGCTGGTGCCCAGCGAGAAACCCAGTTGAAGGAGCTGGCATCTGGCTTTGATGCCTTCATGGACCTTAAAGGCAATTTGGAGGAAGGAACCAAGGTGAGGTTGGGAAAACTGAGAGTAAATACAGTAAATTGTCAACGTAAGAAATTACATCAGCATATGATTTGTTACATAGAACATAAAAATCGGAAGTTCAGTCTTTATTACATTATTTAATGTTATTAACCTTACTCTGGTAGATATTCATCTGTGTGGTTATTACAATAAATTGGTTAATTTTAATCATAAAACTCATACACATACCAGCCGCAATAGCTCAGGTGGTAGAGCGTCGGCTTGCAGATCGGGAGGTTGATCTTCAAGTTGAGAGAAGGTTGATAACCTTTTGCCAGCAAAGGCTTTAGATTAGCTTTCTATTTTGTCTTGTGTGTGATTGATAAGGTAAAGAATAATAGTTTAATGAATAAATTACTTTTGTTCAGAATATAAGTGTATATGATGCTAAAACTTAAGTTTTTAATTCTATCCACTTTTGAACTGATAATCTGAAATCAATGGAGAGCAAATTCTTCCGGGACCTGTTTGTACCACATGTACTCTGTCATTACTTTAGAACAATCTTCAATAACAGGGATTCAGCTGTATGTTCCTATTTTTGACCCATAATCTTATCTATTGATATTTTTTAAAACACATAATCTATGTGATTAGCAAACATTTATGTAATACAGTATACCACTTTTTCTCAGATCCCAATTTGATCCCAATTGCTAAAATGACCTGTTCGAATTTAAGGTAAATAAGTAAAATTTACAATGAACAAAATACTATGTTGTTGTATTACGTGCATTCCATTAAACTTTGTTTATTGGGTTTTTTGTCCTACTAACAGTATTTCAATTACTTGGAGACGGTGACCACTTGAAGCAGATATAGTGCTGCCTTTACTGTGTAAAGCATGCTGTAAACATCTGGCAAGGTACCACACCCTGTCACGACGGCCGCAATAGCTCACGTCGGCTTGTGGATCGGGAGGTCGCACGGGTTCAAACCCCGACCAGGTCAAACCAAAGACTTTAAAGTTGGAAGTAGTGGCTTCCCTCCTAACGCTCGAGGCTAATGTGTCTGACTCATCGGTGTCAGTATAATGGATTGGCTGGGTTCAGACCCTGAGCAGCTCATAAGTGCCCCTGTGCTATAATGATAGAAATGTTGCTGCACAGTATCAGTCAAAATGCTGGCAAGTCCCAATCTCACACCCTGTCACATTATCCAGGCACCATGCCAGCCAGTTGTGGAACTGACCTTATATTTGCTTGAGTGTAAGCAAGGTAGCTATACCACTGCCATTTTAATGACTGGTACATCCTGAACCAGGACCGAAATCTGGGGCCTCTATTAGCAGAAGCAGATACTCTGTTGATTGCGCCCATTGACCTTTAAAAAGGGCCTTGACAATATCTGGCTTAGACAAACTAAGCTGACAAACTGAGAATTATAAATCATCAAATGAAAAATTGACAGAAACAAAATGTCATTTTTTTAAAACCCATTTTTCATTTCAGTTCTACAATGACCTGACACCACTCCTATTGAGGCTGCAGAACAAGATTTCTGACTTCTGCTTTGCTCGCAAAACAGAGAAGGAAGAACTGATGTCTGATTTACAGAAAACTATTGCCAGGCAACCATCTGGCCCCCCTCCACCTCAGCCATCCTACCAAAGTCCTACACCACAAACAAGTATGTATTCCACCACTAGTCACAGAAATGTGGTGGAGAGTGGGTTTATTATTAAAAATGTTTTCTAGAAAAATATAAAATACTGTAGGCAATAATTTTTGGGCACAACATGGCTTCAGTAAATGTGATATGTGAAATTAAAGAGATATTAAAGTCCAAGTATGACATGTAATAAAATAAAAAAAACAATAAATAAAAAACAAACACTAGATATTACTTTACTTTAAATGGTTATAGTGAAACATAAAAATGTATTCCTAAATTTTATTTTTCTACATTATTGTAGATGTATGAATGTGTAATATGAATGTTTTTGGCAAACTTGTATCTCGATAAAAAAAAAATTATTAAAAAAATAATCAATTAAAAAATAACTCGATAAAGGTGCAGCTTTCTTAAATGAAAATGATTCAATAATGTATGCTACAGTGTTTTATATTATTTAGTTAATGATTTTATTTGCTTTCATTCACTTTTGCTTGTCACAACAGCTTTAAATCATCTTTACATGGCAGTTTGGATAAAACCTGGTATTCCGATGTTTACCTTTACCATCATGGTTGCACATTTCTCTTTATCTTGGGTGGAAAGGTGAGGAAATGGACTCTTAAGAAGACCATGTCTTATCTTGTGGGGTTGGGATTCTAAAGGAGGCCATTTTCAATGCAATCAAGATGACATCTATATGTTATTGGTGGGGGCAGAAGCGAAAATATATCAGAGTAGTACCTCGATAACATATTATTTCAGCTGAAATGCCACTTTGCATAAAGGTTTTGGGTGCCTTTTATCATTAATATCAAGGTCATTTTTTCTCATAAGAATGGTTTTTCTTCTTAAAAGAGCTTCATTAATATTTCGGAAATCGCTCTCAGAGCGAAATCGCTCTTAAATTTTAAGAGTGCTGTTGATAGATTTGCTACCAATCACACTTATGACAGTTTGTTGAAACACACTGAGAAGTGATCGTAAGACCGAAATTTAAGAACATTTTTCAAGATTTATGATGAAATGCACCCTTTATCCCTGTATGAGACTCAAAACCTGACCAGGTGTGTGGCTAAGGCAAAATGAGTTGGTGCCTTACTTTGTGTTTTATCTTGTGTAATAACTAATAAACATAATGGAAACATGATAGCTTTAATTAAGGTGACACTATTATAATAGACAGTTGTCTGATAAACTGCTTTCACAAAAGTGATTCAAGACAAAATATTCTTGATCTGGGGTTTTGTAATGCTTAAACACTAACTGTCTGCTTGCTTAGATTAATTGCACTGTCATGTAAGTCTGATATCTCTATGGGAAATTATTGAATTTCAGACTAATAATCTAAATACAGTCAACTGTACATTATAATGCGTTATTGTGTGTTTATTATCTCTCAGTCATTACTTAGTTACTGTATCGATTCTTGAGGAAAATAATTTTAATTAAAGATTAGGAAGAAAATCATGTAGCTGAAATGTGATTTTCTCATTGATTTTGCTTTGTTTGAGTGTTTGTTAAGGAAAATATTTGATTTCAAGATATGGTTTATAAATGTGTGAGCTATAGGGATAAAAGGAAGTAATCTTTATTCGGCTTGCAATACATGTGGTAATTTCCAGACCAAACCTTATATTGTGGGTAGCCTTTAAAATTGATATATTTAAAAGTTCTTATGAGTAACAACATAGGCTTAGAGGCTCACGTATAGCATCATTTACCATTATAATCACTGTAATCAATTATTAACTTTTCTTATTTACCTATGCATGATCATAAGTTTTTGTTCATAGTGTTTCACTTTTATACACATTAAGTTTTTGTTCATAGTGTTTCACTTTTATACATATTACTTAAGTTTGTGTTCATAGTGTTTCACTTTTATACATATAACTTAAGTTTTTGTTCATAGTGTTTCTCACAAAGCTGCTTTTCCTGTTAGTTTTTTTTTTGTTGTTCTATATCATTTCATTTGTTGTGTTAGTGCACAGTTGTGTTGTGGTTATTTCAGCAAAGAAAGATGTCCCTGCAAGGCCTCCTCCTCCTACTTTAAGCTCCGCCCCTTCTCAGCCCCCCAACATTAGCTCAACAGGTAATGTACTGATTATGGCCCTAGTGTATGGCTAATGGAATGTTCTACTGAACACAAAGCATGTTTATAGCATCTTTCATGTTCACTGACTAGGCTAAGGAGATGTTCTTTTTAACCCAGTGCTTGTTTGATACTTACTATGTAAACTAGGATAGGTAGTTTTATGTTTAACAGTGAACCTATTACTGACATTTTTAGCATTTACTAGCTTACTAGGTTCTTTTTGTCATAAAGCATTTATGTTTAGATATGGTTTTAAAACAAACAAAAAAAAAACTGTTTTTTTACAATACAGGAAACAGCTTATACTTTTACTAAATAAATGTCATACTCTATTAAACATCATGGGATTGCATAGGGCTTACAAGGTACTGGATCCTTATTGGTATGGTCTGGTACACAGTACATTTCATGACATTTACTTACAAAAAATAATGTTTTCATGTAAACTAGTAGATGAGGTAAACATCATCACAAAAACTTTGGCTTTCAACTGTATTCAACAAAATCCAATACCTACCTTGTTGTTACTTTCTTCATTCATTATTTTCCTACTGTATTAGAAAATTTAACCACCTATCTCCAATATCCTTTATTTTGCACAAATCTGCACATCTTAAAACTGTTTGGCCTGGGGTGAGGTTGTTTGATGTCATAATGCATATTAAACAGCTTCACAAATAAAAAAGATTCCTACTTATAATAACTGTTGATTGCAAGGTTATACATTTGCAGAGTATACAACCTTGGTAAAATGTTCAATGTTGCTTACTTTATATAAGGAACAGCCATGAATGCTAAGGAATGTGTTTCATCGTAATGTTTTCAAAACTTTCTTTTAAGTTTTTAACTTTTTCTTTTTACAATGAATAAATAACACTGAATTTTATTGGTGAAATATTAATGAAATGTGCAAACCAGATGTGTTCTTTTGAAAAAAAATGCTTTTTTTGCCCCTCAGCTGCAATTCAGACTTAGTATGTACCAAAATTTATTGATTGTGGACAGCGTAGCATACTAAAAGTCAACATATCTTGGTATAGCCATACTGGGCTGTGCCCTTTCAACCCTAGTGCATATACTCACATAATAATACATGACGTCACGTATCACTTAATAAAGCTATCCCTAAGAAAGAGTTGAGAATTGAGTGAAGTTTCATTTTTTGTGTTGACATTTTATTTTATGTTTTTGTATTCCTGCAGTTTAAGCAAATAATAAATGATAGAGAGGTCAGTCCCCTTGAAGCCTCTTTATATTAAGAGTTAAGTCCCCCTTAAGGCCAGTTTAAATGCTCTTGAGTTCAGCCCCCTTCTTTCACCAGAGTAGTCTAACGTTAACTCTGTATTACACTGTTTAAGCACTGGTTTTACAAGAAAAGAGGCATTAGAAATCACGGTTTGAGAAAAAATATGTCACTTTTAAAATATCTAATGTTCCTACAGTAACAAAAACTATTCCTGTGTTTGAAATTACCCCATATCATATGTTGAAATAACCTAGTCAGATATTATATGTAGATTTATTTACAGTACAGTTGTGGAGCAACTCAATTTATATGTCTTGCAATGCATATTTGAAAAAAAGTTATAAAAATAATTCAACTTTTTAATATCAGTTTCTATGTTTTTGCTTTGCGGTTGGCTTATACATTTCCCCTTTTTATATCATGATGTATGCTTTTCAATATTTTGTTTCAATATGTAATATCTTCAATAATTCCCTAGTAAAGACTTGTGCTGCAACACTTTCATCTGTTTGCTGTATCAATCTGTTAACTGCTATTGTGTCAGAGTGTTTCCCATTTCTGGTGGAATGTTTTCATACACCTGATTATCCATGTACTCAGTGGGATGTGACTCACATTCTTACTTATGTAACAAGCTAATGTATAATGAGTGAAACATACTCAGAATGTATTCTTATATTTATTAACACTGTCTTCTTGATTGGTTCATTAATGATAATGCAAGTGTCAGTATAATGTACAAATGTACATCACATTCTAAAATGATCTTCATAAATTTGTCAATTTTACTTAAATTATACTAGAATATTTTATATGTATTTGCATCAGAAAGGGTAGGTCAAACAATTATTTTGAATAAGCATGAGTTGGTTTACAAATTAAGTTGTATAGTTTCCAACAAATGATTTTTTTTTTCTCAAATTACTGGGAAAAAATAGCTTTTCATCCACTATCTTGTTTAAAGTTAACTTACAGCATGGTGTTACTATACTCTGTCACTGAAAAATTGGGAGAGAATTCAGTCAATACAATGAGAGGGGTCTCTGCACAATGACATAAAACCTCAGCTCTCTGGTTCACAGTGAATGCGGTTGTCTGCTTAAAATGGAAAATCACTTGGAACTAACATAATCTACATGCAGAATGATAGTTTATTTTTAACTCATATCTACAGAAGTAAATATAAAGTATTTAAATACTCTAATCTCGGTTCAAATACCAGTATGATCTGTGAATATTCCTTTATGTTTCTACTATGATTCAACCATTCTCCACAAGTCTCAGTAGCATAAATAAGTTGAGTGCCAGCACAAGGCACAGAAGGCCCTGGGTTCAAGTTATGGCTGAGACATAAAGAATTGTCATAAAATAATACCTTGCTAGTGATCCGATTATAACAAGTCAGAATGATGGCTGATCTGCCCCCCAGTAAGAGTAAAGAGTTTGTATTAGATGTTCACAGCACGTTATAACAGTGACGACAGCACTGCACTGCTTTATGATCACCGACTCCAATCAGCTGAAAAATTTAGTGAGATGATTAACATAATTTAAATGCATTGTCTCCTCAACATTTCAGGGATGGCTTCAGCACCTACTATGTCTGGGCCCTCAACATCAACAATGGGTCAGCCACCATCACAGCACTATGGTATGTTTGCATAACTAAGTTAACATAGCTTACCAAGGCTAAATAGGTATTAGTAGACTTAACTTTGTGTGATGTTTGAAAAAAGTGAGTTTGGTTGAGGTTGTAGCATGGACCACTGTATTATCGTCGTACTTGTTTGACTTATCTTTGATGTGTATGCATGACAATATCAGCTTATAAACTTTGAATTTGTAAAGGACAACTAACATCTAAACCAAAAATTTACCATATAATCAACTAATTTTTAGAAATCTAGGTTAAAGCAATTCAGTGTTGATGTGCATGTTGAAATATTCGGAATACGTCGGTAATAGAGATGCGTCGATAATACAGAGTTCGAGTATAATGTGTAAAGATTTTGACTCTATTGTGGATTAACAGGCTCAATTTATTTTATTTTAATTAACTATTGACAGGTTGGGTTTTTTGCTGGCAGCGTACACCTTTATGAAGCTGCATAAAAAGATATGTGATTTAGTTTTACAGTGGTGGTACCTAAATATATCTTGGTGTTCTCCTTTCATAAACTGCTGAAGGTGTTGAAGATTTAAACTTTGTTATATGATGTTATTAAGTGTAAAAATAGGCATAGTCCCTTAATACAAATGAAGCTTTACCATCTATTTTAAATATGGAATAACAAATATCATTATTTTAGCAATGTACAAAAAAAAACAAAAAAACACTTAACTGTTGGCTTTATTAATGTGTTATAGGTTCCAACCCAGCCTGGTCGACTCCCTATCCACAGCAGCAGTATTCAGCGCCCCCTATGCCTGCTGGTGGATACAATGCTTACAATCCATACATGGGAGGCTACCCACAGATGCCACAAGGTGATCATATCTCCCTTTTTGTTATTTCTTTGATTCTACATGACATGTCATTTTTATTTTCATTTAATCAATTAGAAATAGTAAACATTGTTTGTTTATAGTTGATTGAGAAACCTTTTTTTCATCATAGATTAAAACATTGTTTGTTAATAGTTGATTTAGAAACAATTTTTTTTATCATAGATTAATACTGCTAGGTTCAGTACTCAGATTTTCTGAGCTATGGATAGACATTTGACCATTGACTAACAATATGTCCTAGGCTTTATTTAACTCTAGCTGTAGTATTAAACTGAAATATCTTAAAATTTGCAAATTATAAGAGTTGTTTTATAAAAAATAAATAAAACAATCCAAAGTACTATCAGACACAAAAAGTGTACACTAATCTCCTTTGAACTTTATATGATTTGACTGAATTTAGTTTAGGATTTGTTTTTTTTAATTTGTGCAAGGGAGGTAACACCTACTGATTGTGAAATGCATTTATCTCCCTTGACTTGTACATTTTTCACAATGTTTTATCAAACTTTTTTATATTTTCTGCTACAAATTATTCTTCATCCTTTTCCTCTTTTTATGTATATTTGAAATTGTTGAAATTCTTTACATTGTCAGAAGGTGATATCAATAAAATTAATTTATTTTTTAAATGAAACTCTATGCCATTGTGTTTATTTTAACGCATTATTAATATTGAGATACCATTCTGTTTATTTTATTGATGACATCTATGCTTTTGTGATTTTTTACTTTTACTTTAATAAATGTTTTAATTCTTGCTACATTCATAATAGCTTGACACATGCTTTAATTGTGATTTTGTACCGCTATATTTTCAGGCTACCCTGGGGCAGGTCATTCCCAGTATGGAGCCCCTCCAGCTTCAGGCCAGCCCCCCTACCCAACAGGCCCTGCCCCTGGTTACCCATATCCACAACAACAACCCTATTACCCATCTGCCCCTGGCTACCCCCAACAACAGTGGCACCAATAGGTGTATCTTATTGGAGATTTATGTGATGGGAGGAGTCATTGATATTTTGATTGACATGTGTATTGCAACAGTAGTAAAATAACTGACATTCCCCACAGGGAATTCAAGTTAAGGCAAATCATTTGCACTTTAAAAAAATATTCCTTACTTTGATTGACAAATCTGTTTAGTTATGATAGTAAATAACTGTTGGGAAAACCCATGAGGTAATATTCATGTTTTATATGAAAACATTCTTCAATATTTTATTGACAATTGTATCATTATTTTATTTACTCATTCTTACTTGTTACAAATGTGACTCTATCATTGCAAATTGTCTTTTCCTGAAATTTGTTGAAAAAACTGTGATAAAAACAGCGTTGATGCAGAATTAAAATAAGAAAACAATAAATAGTTGTTCTAAGGGTATGTTTGTACACATCTTATACTGCTTGTTTCACAATTTACTGCTTGCAGGAAATGTATACATCGAGTATTCTTGTGCTTGCTGCTAAATTGATAAGAGTTGTTGCTTTTTTTCACTTTTGTATTTATTTCAGAACATCCTTTAATTGAATTAGTTAATACACAGAAAGAAAACAAGTCTGAAAAATAAAACACTTAAGTTGTTTTTAAACTCTATATGTATATATCAAATTAGCAATATGAACGTACAATGTAGGTTCAGTCCAAAAAAGAAGACAAAAGTGATGGACTTGCAGTTGTTTTATTTTACTTTTTTTTGTTCCTGAAAATGTCTTTAGGGATAGGGATATACAAAACTAGGATATAAGAAACATTTATATTCTTAGTATTGTTTGAGAAAATGCAACATATATGGAAAATGCATATTAACTCAATTAGGTAAGTACATATTAGTTATTTATTGATGATGCACACTCTTTATTTTTTTATATTATTTTTTTAATCATATGATAAGTACAAATAGAAGTTTACAGGATAAGATTGGCACAAAGAAAAAGAATGATAATATGATTTTGAAGTTGACCACTTTTTATAGTGCTTTAACATGTATAATGTTTGTCATAAGTCACTTTAATTTAGATACATTAATTTAATTTAGATACTGTATTCAGTGTTCTGTACCGCATGGTGTTTTTGTCCTTTTGTGTATGGATTGATCTTTACCAAGTATAGCACAAATTGCAATGTCTTTCTCTTGTTGAAATAGAAAAGCATAGTCTTTTTTTTCTAATAATCTGTTGATTATTGTTCTCATAATAAACATATTTTTTACAACAATAATGAAAATGTAGTTTTGAAAATGTGTAGTATGTATTTTTTGTGTATTGGAAGGTGATATCTTTGTATGTCTTTGTCTATTAGCATTAATGTGTACTTTGTTATGTGTGTAAAGACAACAACCAGAAATTGTATATTTATGCAGGTGTTTCTTTTTTCATTGAGTAATAAAGCAGCTGACAGACTTAACACTTATATTGGGAAGTTATTTATGAAGATTTAGAAATTCTGTTAATCAATAGGGCTACCGGTATATTTTTATAAAGAAAAACAAATTTCATTCAAATATTTCCACTGTATTTAGTCTTTTACACTATGTGTTCCGGAGCTGTCACTATCAACTCGGTGATAAATTAAAGATTCAGTGAAAATATGTGAATGAGATATAGTTTTATAGGCATGTTATGCTTGCTAATTTGTGTATGACATACATCTGGAAATATTGTGAATTCTGCATTTTACAGTTATGGCTTAACAGTACAAAAATCATAAATATTGAGCAGTCAGAATTTGATAAAATCTCGACAGAATTTTTTTTACGGCCGATAGAAACTGGAGATAATGACACTTATAGTACAATTTCCTAACCTGTGTTTTAGGATTTCATGGAATCCAATTAAGGTTGTAGTCATAATAATTATAACCACAAATTGCAAAAGGGTCATATTGTTTAATGATTGAATGACTCATCTTATGTACAAAATGTCTGTTATGCAATTGTTAAAATAAACTTCAATGAAGTTATGTATGTGTTTTGGTATCAGTCATAATGCAGGGTTTGATATCAAAATGTTTGAAAGGTTGGAAATTTGCAATCACCATTTCATATATTCTGGATTTGAAAAAAAAAATAAAAATAAAGTTTGAACCTTGCTTACCCAGTTTCAGATATACTTGATCTGAGAATACAGTTTGAAACTTGCAGCTTTATGTCATGTTATATGTATTTAAGAATTCAAGTTGGAACTTTACTAACTTCATTTCAGATATTTTGTAGAAGTTTGAGATTTGCAGCTCTATTTTAGCTACTATGATATTGATAATACAAATATGAAATGTGCAATTTTACCACTATTTGACATAATCTGAATTTAAGAATACAATTTATAAAATATGCAAATCCCATTTCAGATGTTGATTTCTGAACATGATGAATACAAATTTGCAAACCTTTTTTTTCTGGTATGCTTGATTTATGAATAATTGGATGTGATATTTTTTCTTTTGTCATACAATTACATTAAAGTATTGATTATGTTACTAATTGTGTATTGATAAGCAGATTACAAAGTCTGTATGCTAGTTGAATTATCACTGAGTCTTTATTATAAATGCACATCCAGACAACACTCTTTGTTTTTACAAATATTGCTCCAATACAATTTTGGCCATTACCATGGTATGGGTTATCTAGCTAATAACAATCCTTTTGTTTCTTATTTGTCAACCAAATAATGTAATAATGCAATCCCCATCTCACCAACCTCCATTTAAATCTGTAGTGGGGAAAAAAAAGTTCACCTTTCAAGTCTTTGGTGTTGGAAAATAATTGTACTCTTCTGAAATCTTACTTTCTTGATATTTATCTGTTTGGCAACATGCTGCTTATTACTGTTTGAGAAAGAGATATATGTCTGGGTAGAATCACAGGCCACATTTTAGCTTGAAGATCTCCAAACATTACCCGAATGTGACTCAAACCCATACATTTAGGGGCGGAAGAGTTAACACCTCGTTACTTCGTGGCCACATGCGCCAATCGCTGTAGCTGTATATGCCATATTTATTCGCTGTCATAACATGTGGTCTTCAAGTTTCGTTATTTGGTGTTTAAAGTCATGTTGAAAGATTGTTTCATTTGGTGAATTTCAGTTTTCAGAAGTGGAGGAATTATCCATCTTAAAACTCTACTATTTTATGCTGGTGCCGGATTCCCATCATTGATGGACAGAGGCATTTCTAGTGTGTTTCTTAGTGGCAAGCAGTATTACAGATGCAAGTATCGTTTGGGGTGGGGGTGTAATATAATTTCTACCTGCTTGTTAACTAAATGCAGGGTGCACTTTTAGTAGCATTGATACTTTGAACATCAAGAAAACATCCTTCCATGAAATCCGTTCAATTGCATGTCCCTTTTAATTGAGAGACAAAACAAAAATTGAATAAGACAATGTTTATTCATGATTGATAAAAAAAGATGCTAGTTGAAGAAATTATCCAGATTCAGTAGTTTTGTGCTGGCTCTTGTGTTAGAATAATCTTTTTATGAACTCTGTTGTTTTAGGTAACAATCTAATGCAAAGGTATTAAACTTATTGGAACTTGCAAACAAATAGTGTTGATCCTATTGAGATAGGTTCTTGAGGGAGTTCCCTAGAAGCTGGCTGATCTGGATCTATAATGTTTGCCTTAGACGGTTAAGACTAAATATCCCATTCTTAGTTTTTTGCTAACTACTTCATGGATAGGTCAATAATATAAACCATAATTTTTGGTATTTAGCAACAAAAACTATAGATTCTGATCTGACAACTCCCAGCTTGAGCTAGTTGAGTGGGTTATACTCTATTTAACCAAGCTTTATCCGTTCATTCATGGTTAAGAAGCAAATATTAGAAATATCAATTGGCACATCTTTTTTACAGCACTGGACCATGGTTTACCACCCATTATTATAATAAAGTGTGAATGCCTTAGAGATAAATCATATGTGTTTTTATGAGTGTTGTTTTTTCTTTGCAGGCTGTGTACACATGTTTATAGTTAACTTTGTTGTGTATGTATCTTTTTTTTTTGTTGCAATTACAAATTATATTTATAAAAAAGTGATTAACCAGTTTTGCTCTGAAAATGTAGGATTATGGTATTAGTTTATAATATATTGAACAAGAGTCTGGGATCATTTTCTAGTACCTGATTGGTTCCACCAATCAGATTCTTGTGAATGTTTAAGTTTTAAAACTTTAGACACTATGTCATGAGGTTTTATATAAAAAAACATTCTTAAGTATAATTGTTGGTCATACTTTAGAAAGTAATAGAAGCTTTGATTTAACTGCACTTTCGGGTTTTTCCAATATGTGATTTAAATTTCTAAATCATTTTTAAAAAAAATTGATTGGTCCTTTTTGAGTCATCTGAAATAAGTCAATGCATAAAACCAATCTTTAAGAATCTGATTTATCTAAGAATCTGATTTATCAAATTTGTGTATCAATTTCAACTCAACATCAAGTTTTAAAAAAAAGATCATGCATGACCCCATTCTTTACCATCTGATTGGACAGATTTAAGATTCAACTGGACTAATCAGATCCCTAGAAAATCAATGCCTGAAACAATTCCTAAGCCTATGGTTGGTCAGATTTACGTAATTCTCAATTAAAATGCATGTTCTGAAAAATGATAATGCCTGACCTCATTCTTTAAGCATCTGATCAATTAGATGTAAGATTCAATAAAACCAATCAGATGCTTAGAAAATGCATTAAACCATTCTTTAGCATCTGTTTAATCAGATGTGAGAATCAGATTCTAGACCAATCAGGCTCTTGGAAATAATTTAAACTCAAGCTCATGTATTATATATCTAAAACCTTGACTGATTTCTCTTTCCTCTTTTTAGCCTATCTGGTATATCAAACTATTTACTGTACTTGATAAGTATATAACTATGTACACTTTTCTGATCAGTTGATATGCAAACCTTTGTTTCATTCATGCTTTCCTACAAATGTATCTTTTTGTATTGTTTTATTACTTTTTTGTGATAAGCCTTTCTGTAGGACACACTGGTTTTTCTAAACTAGCTGTTATCAATTAATTTAATAAAATATTTAAATCTTCACTCATTGTGTTAGCTATATCCACGTGTTATACGTAGTCATTGTTTCAGTGTATGTTGTTTTATTAACTGCCATAGAACTCATTTACAATCAAATAACTTCATTTTACATACTTTTCAATAATATTTCTATATGTCAATGTGCATGCATTTCATATGAAAATAGAGAGCCCCAAATTTATTTAAAATCAAGGACTACTAGTCATAAAATGTGTCATAAATTTGTCGTCCTAGAGTTTTGATAAAACATCCTGACCACCACTGATAGCAATGATATGTTTGGTCAATGGAAATATAGACTTTTTAAATAAAATCTAAAACTATAATGCTCAATAAGTTGGGTTCCAGAAAAGAACTTTACTGGTTTAATAAGTAAATTGTTTTCAGTTATTTCATTCGCCAGTGATATGTTTAATTGAACAAGACTTCACAGTTTAGCTAAAACCTTGTTATAATAAAACAAACAGCTTTTAGGTGGTGTAAGTCTAAAAAAAATGGATATATCTTTCCATTTTTATACAACCTTTTTTTGTTGTGTGTGTTTTTTGTGTGTGTGTTGTGTGTGTGATACAAAAATGCACCTTTAAAGGTAGTGTCCAACAGTTGGCCGATGTCAAATGCATAAAACAGTATTTTTTACAATGTTTGGTGGAATTTCCGCATAATTTCTGAGTTAACTCATATTTAAGTCATAGTAAAGACAATTTCAACATTTCCTTCATTATAAGACATAACAAATTGCAAAAAATATCACTGTAAATGTAGGCACCGTATGACCTATATAAAGTGTTGGTGTGCAGTAAAACCCAAATAACACTTACTGTAAATGTTCATTCTATCTAAAACAATAACGAAGCACGAAAATGATCTCTTCTAAATAAGATACCGATGTCAGAGCGGTCTACTCGGATGACAACATGATCGCAAAAGTTACATGTCACATGGTTTGTTTAGTTTTAAAATAGCTATCTCTGCAGTGTGGCTTAGATAGGAAATAGCTGTTTGAAATTACGAAGGTGGGTTTCTGCTTCGCTATTTACACAAAGATCTAGGGCATCAATGAACAACATTTTGCAGGACCTTTTCAGATAACAGTGGTTATTTGCTAATACATTTTCAGTTCAAACCTTTTGGAAACCACCTTTAAAGGTTTTTTCTCAACTAACCAAATAAGTCATTGTTACCAGAAAAGAACCTGCAAAAGGCTGTTCATTGATGCCCTAGATCTGTGTGAACAGTAAAACATAAATCTGTACGCAAAATAGTATTTTCTGTCTGAGCCATGCTGCAGAGATAATTAGTTTTAAACCATGTGACCTCTTACTTTTGAAATCACTTTATATCGTCATCCGGCAAATCCACCATGACTTTGATGTCTATTTTTAGAAGAAAACCCAATCGTGCTTTTATAAATTTTGAAGAAACTTTTATTTAGGGTGGATTTATTTCAGGATTTATCTTGTCCAACAATTGAAGTAGTGTTCAAAATCGTCTTTACTTAGACGAAAGTACGAGTTTATTTAGAGACCATGCCAAAATTTTACCAAAGGGTAAGATATTTTTACATGTTATTGATATAGGCAAACTCCCAGATTCCACCTTTAATATGCAAATGAATATACAAAACAGTGTGCGTATCTCATTTGGGCACTCTTTTGTATATTTATAACCCATAACAAATAATGCACTGCGCCTAATTATGTTAATGGCACCTTACAAACTCAGGTTTAGATTGGGACAGCCCTTCAAATTCATTTGAAATTACACATGCATCTTGATTTGGAAAGGTCTGGCATTTTCTCTGTTTTTTGTGGGGTTCTGACATCCAAACATGGCTTACCAAATATAAACACAACAATCCCTTGATCTGATTGTATTCCAGCTTAAAAAACATAAACCTGTCATGAAAATACTATGTTTCGCCTAAATGTTGGTATTTAACCATCAATTTTATTTCTACTCCTTGAAGTTATGTTCGTATATACAGTCACTGTATTATTTTCATGTATAATTAAGTTTAAATGCTTAAGAATCCTAGATTTTCCAGTTGGTTTAATATAGCAGCATCCTGCTATTAAACAGCAGTTGGATATTTAGACAGATCTTTTCTTCATTTTCATTAACAACACAATTTACTGTTGTTGGTTAAATAATTTAATTTGCGTTGTATTGTAACTGAAGTTCCATGCAGACTTAACCAAGAATTTGTATATATTTGAACTGTTATATGTACACAGTCTAAACATCTTTCTTTTTTTTCAAAGAAGTATAAAAATCTTTGGAGCTTATTATACTAAATAATGGTAAAAATCGTTCTTTAAAATGGGCTGGGTATTATAAGAAGTCGTTACATTTTTCAGGAAGTTTTAAGTCAAACCATTGAGATACATGTTTGGTTTGTTGATTGGTGTTGTAAGCTGTTACCAAGCGATACTTGATAGCGGAACACATTTTTTTCTTAACAAGGACATCAAAAATACATACTGTACATGATATTTGAAGTTTCTTTAAAAAAGATACATTGTCATGTTTAAATGATGTCTGAATTTTTAATTTTGTAAACGAAATACGTGAGTACAGAACACGGTGGTGAAAAAATATGCATTGTGTTTATAGACATTAGACATCAAACGATATCATTTGTATTAATACCAATCTAGTTCGGTCAACTCTACATTAGTACTATAACTAACTTCCTCACAGCTTTAAGCATGCCTTTAACTCAACTACTATTGACAATCAGCATACACCAAATGCCTTTGTGTGTTAAGGACTTCTGATGTGTAGTAAATGTGTAAACGTGTCAC
Source organism: Sinonovacula constricta (assembly GCA_007844125.1). Classification (NCBI taxonomy): domain Eukaryota; kingdom Metazoa; phylum Mollusca; class Bivalvia; order Cardiida; family Solecurtidae; genus Sinonovacula; species Sinonovacula constricta. Next base: position 33,909,233 of record CM017560.1, on the reverse strand, counting down.
TGGGCATGCTTCAATACTACACCCTATGTGAGACAACAATTCTATGCTCTGTTTTAATCTTTACTATGATCCGGATGAGTCCATGCGATGAAGCGGCCTATAGCTACCGACCGAATTTTCACCACCACAGCCACTCTGCTTTAGCCTCGGTGCATAGTGTTTCGAAGCTCAGTGAAAAGTCAACAACCCTCGCTGTTTTGTTTTCTATGTCTCTGCCGGTTGTGTCAAAGCGACAGAAAGCTCGTATTAGTGCATTTCTCCATCAGCGTGAAGCTACCTGTTTTATTGCTAACCCCAACGTACTGGTGGTCTATGGTGTTTAACAACTATAAGCAGTTTTGCTTAATTGATTCAATAGAGCCGATAATATTCAATTAGTGCTGTATAAAATAGATGTATATCTTTGTTGCACCGTGGTGTTTTAGTCGTGGTCATTTTCAGCAAAAGCTGCTTTACGTCTTCACAATATATGACGTGATGTTTCTCGCCTGAGAAGAGCTCCTGCTTATCATAATGGGCTTATCAAATATATTCATATTTTGATTATATTTGTCATGTTGGCGTATCCTTGGTTTAAAGATTTGTCATATCAAAGCAGCTGTTCTTTTTCGTGCAATAACAAGACTCTTAACCTATAACAAAAATATATTGTATTTGTTGTTTCCATTCGGCTTTCCCTAGCTTGCACACACCGGTTTTACTATAATCACGGTTTAGCTGGCCTTGGTATATTTAATCATGCCTTTATCTTATAAAACTCGTACACCAACAGGTCAGTGGGCCGGTGGATGGGTAAACGTTAGCGAGTATTATTTCCCAGCATTAAACTGGCACTCATGCATATTAGTTAGATTTCGTCAACGGCTAAACTGTTATTAAACCGGTCAAAGAACCTGTCTTAGTCCACGATTTCCATGCGCTTGTTTGTTTATTGGGTTTATCGTCCCTCAAACAGTATTTTTGTTATCTGCAGACGATGTCCACTTGAGGCAGATATAGAGCTGTCTTCACTGCGTATAGCATGCCGTGAACACCTGGCATTATATCACACCCGGTCACATTATCCTGGCACCAGGCCAACCAGTCGTGGAACTACCCTTATATTTGCTTGAGCGTTAGCAAGGGAGCTATACAACTGCCAGTTTTAATGACTTTTGTGCGTCGCGGCCCGGGATCGGACCCAGGGCCTTCCGTACTTGTAGCCAACGCTTTACAGATTGCGCTACCAGGTCCGGTATCACTGCGATTGTTTATGCAAGACCGTTAAATCTCCAAGGTTTGACGATTACGTTCTCGAAAACAAATAAACGTCATTTCGATGTATATCGTTTTTTTATCTGCTTACTAAATACGTGAACGACAAAAGTGAGACATGTTCGTAATTGGATAGAACACATAGGCCACAACTGACTTCGACAATCACTCTGAACACCTCGATCATTTTGGCGGAGATCCAGAGAATAGCCGAGTTGTTACGATTGTTGATCGAGATATAGTATGTTTATACCTGAAAAGTATTTCATTGACGCCTTGTTCTCTTGTAATACCAAGAAAGGGTAGCAATGATGCTAAGTGCGTAAATTTACCTTCTCAAAGATCTGCATGTCAAGGTAACGTCGGAACCGGGCATGATGACAAAATAACAGTGTTTTTCAATGAAAAATAATACGATCGACCCGTGTTAAAGGTTTAAGGCAAGTGTATTTTATGATGTCAAGGTCATTGTTTAACCAGAAGCCTTAAAGTAGTATCCAGTCTCATTATTAAATTTGAAGGTCACTGCTAACCAGATGCGTTAAAGTAATACCCAGTCGCATTATTAAATGTCACTGCTAAACCAGATGCGTTAAAGTATTATCCAATTTCATTATTACATGCCAATTTCACTGCTAAACCAGATGCGTTAAAGCATTATCCAGTCTCATTATTACATTTGAAGGTCATTGCTAAAACAGATGCGTCAAAGTAATACCCAGTCGCATTATTAAATGTCAAGGTCACTGCTAAACTAGATGCGTTAAAGTATTATCCAATCACATTAGTACATGTCAAGGTCACTGATAAACCAGATTTGTTAAAGTATTTTCCAATCTCATTATTAAATTTGAAGGTCACAGCTAAACCAGATGCGTTAAAGTATTATCCAATCGCATTATTACATGTGAATGTCACTGATAAACCAGATGTGTTACAAGTTTTAATACATAGCGGTATGGTCATTTCTGAACCAAGCGATTTAAACACAGTAACATAATTACACGTCGAAACCCGGCATGATGGCGATACATGTCAGGGTCACTGCCGAACTAGGCGTATAAGCCAAGGTCACATCTAGACCAAAAGCGATAAACGCAATATTCAACTGTACACTATTGCATGTCAAGGTAGCTTCTGAACTAAGTGTGACTACACTACTGCTGCCAATGAAATATAATTTGCAAGTATTTAATGTTTTCAGCAATTGCATTATTTGTGTCAATGTCACAGCAAAACTATGCGTGTTAAACGTGTTAACCAATCGCATTATTACCTGTCAATGCAACTTCTAAACCAGAAACACGAGATAACACTGGAACAGTGTATCCAATATTTTTTTATTAATTAATGTTTAACGTTTAAGGCAATTGCAGTTTGTTCATGGCATGGTCACTGTTAAACCAGAAATCTTGGGTGTTTATAGCAATCCCATGTCAAGGTCACTTATACACCAGGAATCTTACGAGTTTTAAGTAGTCATGTCAAGTCACTGCTAAACCAGGAATATGTGAGTTTTAAGTAATTACATGTCAAGTCACTGCTACACCAGGAGTCTTAACGAGTTTTAAGCAATCAAAATATCACATGTCAAGGTCACTACTGGACCATGATTATCCCATGCATAATAACGAATGGGCATGATCAAACAGCTTGATTTGGGAGAAGTAATTTTATCACAAAATGTATCACAATCTTGAATATTTATACTTTATTTTCTTTCCAGAAATTGGCCACGACAAATAAAACATGTCAAAAAGGCGCGCAATAAGACGATTTGTCATTTAAACGTGAAACGTTATTATTCGGACTTATGGTTTATTCGAAGTAATCAACGGTCGAGTGACTTCGAATAAACTGGTCGATAGTAAATGAACTAATTTGTGGAAGCCGAGTTTGAAGCCGAGTTTGAATTTATAAGCCAGCGTTAGTGAGAAGAACTGTAGACGACATTCATTAAATTAATTAGGATTAGAAGAATGAACGATGGACTACTGGACCGTAACTAATTTTACATGTGTATGAGCCAAAGAGGTATACCTCAGTGAATTTATGTTCAATTATGAAATTAAATTAACATGATGCTATGTGCATCCCTGTTTGAGCTTTATAGAAATCCTGAATCTGATTATTACGTACGCCATTATCAAAATTATGTTGGGCCTAATTAGAAGCCTAATGACTTATAAATCAAATATTAGTACGCATAATGATGTGAGATCTTTTGCTATACACAGACGGTTAAACTGGCGTGAGTGCTTAATGTGCATGTGGCCTTATGAGTGAATGGATGCATGTGGTGTTGCAGAGAGTAGATATGTTATTATAGAATATTAGCTATAAAATGAAGTCATAATATTCGCCAATAAACAATGCACCCATTGTTTTTGATTGTTTTTAATGTATCTTTATACAAATGCTGAACTGTTTTCAATGCGCAAGCACATATCCCACAATATCGGCCAGTTGCGGCGCGCCATAGTACAGTATGCAGGTGTCTAAAACATAGTGACGCTACCGTTTATATAAAGAATGGTTCTTACAGAATTCACTAGAAAACGTGTATGGTGGTGTTTGCCCCAATATTTCCACAAACAACAAGAACAAGAACGCAGTGATCATGCAAAACTTTGGTAAATAACAAGAAAACAAGCTATTTATAAAGCCGTATCTTACACACCATATATTCTAATGTAGAATTTTAACTTCTCGTACATCAGGTTGCTTGTAGTCCTTCCTGTCACTGTTCTTTGAATTGAACTACTTGTATCAATCCATGAAACAGGAAACTGAAACAATATTTTTTATTATTTTGTACCAGGAAGGGGACAACCCTTCCGAGCGGAATGTAAAGTTTCCCTTCCTACATCTGCGGTCGCACTCTTCGACAGCTACTACGTGCCTGACGTGTCAGAATGACAGTGACTCTAGAAGAGATACATCAGAGAAAGGATGACATTTCTCAACATGTTATGTGGATTTCTTAACTGGGCTTTTTTTTTAAGACGGGGCATAGCTTCGTTAAAAATAAATAAAAAAATAAAGTGAAGGTTACTGCTTACTGTGGTGTCCTTTGAACTCGCCCCCCCCCCCCCCCCCCCCCCATACACACACACCTCTTCCGGTTTAAAGATAAACGTGTACTTGTGCAGTGGATGCAATGATATTGCGTTTTTCGGCTAATATAAAGAACGTCTCGTTTTTGAGTAAATGTATAGGCACGTGCCAAAAGTGTTATAGAAGCTAATCCACATAAAGATACCTCTAATCTTGCCTTTATTTACGTCATTATAAAACACTATGCTGTGCCACATGACTTATTTAAACGAAGACTGACTAGACTAATAAAGAATTATTATGAGATGATATAACACATGGCAGAGTGACCTTGGTTATTTAATACCTCCGTTATTTTATTGATCGTTTTCGCTGCAAACTAATTTATCTTTCTGCAGTGAAAATCCTTCACAACCAACAGAATACTCAGAGACTGGCAGATATATAACCACCATCTGTGTGCGTCGTACACGCAAAAACAAAGCCTCGCGCATGCAATATTGGAAAGCGATGCCTCCTGAACCCCTTCGGTCGGAACTTTCCGGGAACAATCGGAACTCCTCGGGTAATTCCATCATCAGGACAATCATCCCTCGGATGTATCTGGTGAAATGTTACTTAATGAAATCACGATCGTTTTGTTCGCCGGAAGGCGGTAGAAGAATGCCTAAAATGCATTTCGCAAAACATGAACAATAGCATCGTTTGACAGCTGCATGTCTGCTGCGGTGGGTAAATTAAACCTGGATGATTTAAAATTAAAGCCGCCACAAATTGAAGTTATACAGGCTTCATACTGATCTTTGTTTTGACGTCTGTCACAAAAGCAGTCCTATTCAGGGAAATGGCCGAGGTGATCCGACTACCTACATACATCCGAGAGATGATTCGTGAATTATCCGAGGTGTTTCGATTGTTTCCGGGAATAGATAATTTTCCGAATATGTCCGATTGATCCCGATTCATTCCGAACGTTTCTTTTTTTCTGCTGTACAACAGGAGCCAATCTCATTAAAATCAGCTCCAGTATTACGCGTAATAGGATCTGATGACTTCCCATTACGGTTCACCTCAAATTGACCTTTTCAGTAGCCAATGAAATTCTCGGCAACAAAATCTTGTGGTATACTGCGAGCAACGTTCTACACGCTATAAAATTTTAATGGTAAAGGGTCGCGTTTAACTCGTGATTGCATGCAATCTACACACATTCTTAAACTTAACTTTACATATTTCAAAAGAGACATATATAACCTCTACAAATGTGTATGAACCATCCAACAAAAAGAAGTTTTGAACTAGAAATCCTTATTTTAGTAACACTGGTAAATACATTCACAACTCGCTCGCTGCAATTGTCATGGCGGATAACGAAAGCGTTTTCGCAGTGGGTTGCGTTGAAAATCCTTTCGTATTCTACTTAAAAATGGAATTATGAAATGTTATGGTAGATACCGATAGATAAATTGTTGATTGAACAAAATGTGTAAAAATTAATGCATGCCAATAGAAAGGATGGCTGATTCAGCGGTTTAAAAAGTGGTATGTGTTGACTGGTGTATCGGGAAGGATTCTATAGTAGTTTTGAAAGGAGCGATTGCATTGGTCGAAATACGGGCACTTGTCTATGCATATTCAATTACACAAAGGTCATTTTGACACGACCTCTTATGCGATGTAGTCAGATCCTAATCACGGACAGTAGATGAGGGAAATTAGGATATGATTTTAATGAGATTGAACAGGAGCGAGTCACAGTGTTGAAATCGGTTTTCAAATAATAAAGATGAACAAAAAAAGTTGATGCAGAGCATCAGAGTCGCCGGAAATTAAAGTAAAAATAGAATGTTGTAAAGATAGCATTCAACAAAAGAAAATGTTTTTGCAACGCACTTGTATATTTGAGCCTTGACAATCTTATACCTCAGACCAACATTTACATTAATAACAGAACAACTCATTTAGTATATATACAGGTTCTGTTTTAATAAATAAATCATCATCTAAATCATCCATAAAATATTCTTAATACACTATAATTTACCCTTTAGTACTTTTGGTCTATGTCTGTGATGATCAATTTCGGCCATTACATTGTTGATTCATACGGATATTGTTTCGTATATATGCTCACTTACTTTGTATGTAATAATCCACATATGTACTTCAGGGCGCATATAAGTCATTATTACTGGTAATTAAATGTAGATATATGTAAAACCATATAAAATGTAACTCTGTTATTCACCATAGCACATCAATTTCAGTCGTAAACGATACTGTATGTATCCATCTGTAAATTAATATTTAGCTCATTTTACATTAACAACGTTTGACCGAGGTCACATGAGTGTCTGGAAATTTAAAACGGATGGAAAAAGCTCAAATCCAGTACAATATACGTGGGAATTAGCTTGTATACCAATCGCGAATTGTCAGACCATTCCTGTATTAAGTGTGCAGGCACTAAATTCATAGTAACCTTAAAAAGTACCGCAGAACAGTTTTAATCCTAAAAAACTTGAATGAGATTTAAAACATCTATCTATTAAAATGTTTCTGTATAAGTCGGTGATAATTAGTATAGTCTGCCCTTACATACGAATTAGTGCAGTCATTTAATATAAAATTTAAAAAAAAAACAATTGAAAGGTTATTAGTAATGTTTTCATTGTGATTTTTGTCACAGTTCTTACTGTTGCTTGTAGCTGAAGTTGTGTTAGAAACAAAAGGAACTAAACACCATATTATATATATAACAATATGGTCATTTTACTGCTGATATAGCATTAGCATAACCGTTAAAAATAGTAGGCCCTATAGATTCTCAAATCTGTGGCGTCACCCCATAAACATTGCCAAAAACCAGTCATAAATAGGAGAAAACGCCAGGATGTGAGACATCTAGGGCGCCATAGACAGCATGCAATTTAAACAAGAAGAGGACTATCCTGGCAACTGAGCACTCTCTTACTCTGTTGGTTAATTACATTAGACAGTAACGAACCATAACTCTGATTGGAGAAGGAGTATTTTGCTACTTTATTTGTTTTCCTTGTTCTCTGCTAAATCTGTATTTACAAGCTGCATTTCGAGTATCGGTATACCTCGGATTCTTTTGTTAAACAAAACTTCGCCAAACGGCTATGTTTTTTATGCTATTTTTTTTTATATTTGCAAGATACACTTTATTGTTGCAAGCTACCCTGTTAAAATACTAACTATCAACTTCTTTTATCTGAACAGTGTCTCACGGAACACCTCCGACATCGTGTTATTGACTGCTACACTATCGTCTCCGTGAAAAAAAAAATGCATTCCATAAAAGGCACTGCTCTCAAGAGCGGCGTCTATAAGGGACACTGCTCTCGGCGACTCGCTAAACATACATGGAAGATGATTAAAATGTGCATTATACCTACGAGAAGAAAATGTGAGGCATTCCTGAAGTTTCCTGTGTTCTATTTCATGCACCGACTGCAGTTGCAAATTACTATCTGTGCACGTTTTTTACTTCTGGACAGAAGTTATTTACATGTTTTTGAAACATATTTATGCTGGCCAAGGCCATATTTTTTTATCAATTACAACTAAGTTTAGAGTTTAGACTCATTAGTTCAAGTGCCTCAGTGGCGATGGATACATCTCCTGCAGCACACTTTTCCTCTCGTCTGCAGTTAATATAACCCTGGCTATACATGTGTTTAGCAGTAAAACCCAAAGTACAGGGTCATATACATAATGGCTGATATATAATACGCGTTTTGTGGCATATGGTTCTATTCATGTTATACGGTAGAACAGTAAACATGCCACATCGTATGAAATATTGTTATGACATCGACATTTAGTTTTATAAATTTATACATTATGCATACATACAAATTTTTACTCATTAGAAGCATTAACAAATTGTCGGCATCTGACAAACGCATGAAACTATTAATTATTATGGGATTGGGATTTGCCGACATTTTTGCCGATACTGTTTAGCGACATTTCTATTATTAAAGCACAGGGGCACTTATGAGGTGTCCAGGTACTGAACCCGGCCGGTCCATTATACTGACACCGACGAGTCGGGCGTAATGCTGTCCCCTTAGCCTCGGGCGTTAGGAGGGAAGCCACTACTACCAACTTTAAAGTCTATGGTTTAAATATTATAACAGGGCCGCTGTTACATAAAATGATATATTATCAATGAATTATATGATATGAATGTATTATATGTGTATATATATGCATTTATTATACACGTTTTGTTAACTGGTACATATTTCAGTATTATACTAAATATACCAATGTCATTGTCTTTCATGTTATACCAAGTCATTGCTATTAGTTTTACTACAAGTAGATTCTAATCGTCATCAACTCTATATTAAAATCATTGCCATTTATTTACACCAATGCCAATTTCATATATTTGATATTCAGATTATTGTCATCAATTTTATACTTAATCATACTAAGTAATTGTCATCCATCTTATGTCAAAGTCATTTTCACCAATAGGGCCTATGATACCCATTCATTGCTATTATTTTTTATCGGGTTATTTCCGTCAATTTTGTACAAAGTAGTTGTCGTCTGCCCTGCAAGTTGGTGTTTAATCACAATTAAAAGTTCATTTCTGTTATCATGTATTTTAACCACACTGCAGAAAGCGAAATAATGTTTATTTCCTTTCTAATTTAACCACATGCATCAATCATTCATTGATGGAAAGTTTGCATATTTGAGGCCGGGATCCTTGTATAACCAAAGTAATGTTTGCAACATATTTCATTAAATTTTTATGGATGTTAGCACAGTGGTCATGATACTGGAATATTGCAAATGTGTGGAACTAAAATCCAATATGTCAGAATGCATGCAATACAAATAAATCAAGCAAATTTGAATTTGTTAAAGGTAAAACGAATGCGTTCTGTGAACATTTTAAACTATATAATTGAACATTTTTAGAGAGATACTCTGTGCTTTTAATAACTTTTTTTCGAAGCTTTTTATTATGCATGCGTATCTTGTATATATTATTGCTGTGTTGTATTGTAAAGTTGTGTATGGTTTGGAATTTCATCACAAAATCTGGTGCAAATAACGTTTCAGACAAATTATGTGACATATACTAGTATAATGGCTGTTTGTCCATAGTTGTTAATATTATTTCATATGAGTCAATAAAAAATAATAAAAAATAATAAAATGAATACAAACTTTTAGCACTTGGGAGTCTTTGAAGATTTTAACTTTATTCAATCGAGTCCCGAAATGTTCCGATCAGTTAAGTAAGCGTCCGTACCATTCCGTAACTCGCATTTATACTTTCGTCTGTGACCGTTAGTTCGAAAATAAAAATGTCAGAAGAAGGAAGCCCGACTCGAAAGAGGGGAAGGCAGGCTTTGTTTTATTTGGAAAGGAAAAGAAAATCACTAAGTCGTAGGAATGAACAACACAAATCTAAAATTCATCTCGGGTCGGAAAAACACCGACGACACCGTTTATTTTCGGCGTGTTTAACGGAAATGACCGATAAAATTATGGCGACAAAAACGAAAGTAAGGTTTTCGTTACATATATATATTTTTTTTTTTTGTTAACGGAAAGAATAAACGTTATATTTAACTCGTTTTGATAATTTTACACCTGCATTACAATATCATATATGCTAACACATGCAACAACATATATGAGTTGTTGTGGGGGGGGGGGGGGTTCTACAGAAATTATGCAAATACCCCAAGCAGAGGTCAGATATTGTTACATGTATTAGATATAGACAACCACCTTTAATTCATCTTTTTTGACATGTTAGGGAACATGTTAGCTTTTTAACATGCATGGATGTTTTACAATCCGGAATCACAAAGCCGGATTTCTGTTTTCCATATGAATGTATGTAGATAGGCTATATTTAGTCGACTATTTACTATTAAACAGCCATTTTGTTGAATTTACATAAACGATACATGCCAAATAAAAATTCGAGAGAAACCGCCACTAAGGAGAAATTCCGCTATTATTGGTGGAGGAAGACCCCGAAAAAATGTCTGGGAAGATCTAAAGACATATAAAGTCTCGGCTTCAAAATCTTCTCTGCCACACCGAGACATTTTTCGTCCAGACAATAAAACCCGTTTTGTAATCTTCGTTACTTTCACGACTTATGCACGGTATTTTAACTCGAGCTATTTTCAGCAGGAACACTTAGGTAGATCTACATCAGTAAGGATGTCAACATCATTTTGTTATTTCATCTGGATTGTAATAGCAACAACCAATGGGGAAGTTGATAGCTTCATTTGTGGAAACTGTTTCTGCAGTCGATACTTCTACATACAATGCACATTGACAACCTGTTTTGCATTGGTGTTTACAACTGTGATGCGCCTTCAGCTTCTCAAAAAACACACACACAAACAAAAACAACAAAACAGAACTTCTCGGACAAATGACAATAAACACTGAGAAGTCCCGATTACTAATACCGTATTGTCCAATGCCCACAGTTCACCTGCTATCCGCCCCCTTTCCGTAAAGCTCGGCTCAATAGCCAAAACATTCCGTGAGCTATTTATACTTTACTGCCCATTGCAAGCAGTGGGATACACCAACCCCAAAAGCAAACAAAATTTTCGACGTGGCAAAGCTATATTTGTGTTATTTGAGCTGTTTAATATTAACGGGGTAGTAGTGGATAAGAGATTAATTTTAGCCACAAACTTGTTCTATGCGTTTCACTTCTACCAAATAAATATTCAGTAACTGCTAACATGAAGTAGGTATAATGATAATCTTCACTGTTACAGCACGTCGCGAATGCACTTGGCATGATACCACATCCATAGACCATACACGCATGGTGGTGTCGACAAGCTGGTTCGCCGGTAGTAAAATTGTCCTTATAAGCCAAACGAAATCAAGACGCACCGGTTACATGTCTTATAAAGCACATAGTGTCCACGTCAGTGAAGATCTCTTATCTTGGCAGCCTTCTTTGATGGCAACTTCAAGCGATTTTCAGATGAATTGTATAGAAGCGTAAATTTTATTTTCTTGTGTTTTCTTCATTTGTGGTCCAAAAATATAAAGCTATACACTATTGGAAATTCATAGTTTTAGAATGCAATATTTTTTTTTAAATTGATAAATGCACAAAGAATGAATACACAGAAATAAATCAAATTATTGGATCATCCTTAAACAAAATGAACAGTGTAACTTTTGTGGTTGCATTTTTGTACCTATTAAACTATCAAAATATAGTTTTGATACTTCATAAAAGCTGTTAAATTTGATATAAAATTCAATAAAATCATTTCGGCCTGCATTAGCTTCTGCCTTCCAAGATGGCTGCCTTATCAGTGCCAATGACACCATGGAAACTAATCGTTAGTGAATAGTAGTGTCGGAGCAAAAATTGGGAAAAAAAGAGTATAGCGCAGAGACATGAGGAAATTGCTCACAAAGGTCAGCAGAGAGAAAATAAGTTTGATAGAGAAGTATATGGAGAAAGCTGGCAAGTGGCGGGAGTTTTGTATAAAGTATCATACAAAAACAGGCATACAGTAAAGTATTGGTCAATGTAATAGTTTCCACAAAAAAGAGAGATTTACTGCGAACATTTTTGGAAAAAAGGGACTAAGCAGGTGAGTGATTTAGAGACAACAAAAATTGTAAGATTTTACAATTTATTCTTTGTGTACATGTAAAAAGTTCATGTACAATTAAAATTAACAAATGTAAATCTGACATGATAGTTGAAAAATGCATGCATGCTGCACCAAGTGCCACATATATGAATGAAGAATGGGCACTGCTCATTTTACAAGTTTGCAGTTATAAGAACGCACTTACTTTTTGCCGGCACAGCACAAAACTGTGTAGTTTCAGATCAGCAAGCATAATGAATGTAAGTAAGTAATGAACTAGCAAATAATAAACGAGCTGAATTTGGGTCAAATGCTGCGAGCTTAAGATAAATTTCAATTTGTGACATCCTGGTTTGTTGCTTCATAAAAGAGTAACACTGGTTTATTTAAAAAAAAAAAACAGAAAAATAACGAACTTGTAAAATCATTAACAATATGCATTACACTTTAAAAAAGGTAGGCCTTAACCCAATTCCACCTTTCAAGATTTTAAGTAATGTATCAGAAATTAACAGAGAAGACAATGTATATATACTAACAGCTATGTCATGGATAGCAACATAAGAAAAGTTAGTAACCACAAAGCATGTTTAAGTATAAAATGTAACACATAATCACAGTTTTCCCAATTAACACACATCAGTGTACGTAGCATCAAAATATAAGAGTGGCCATGTGAATTTCATGAAGTTTGTTGCCCAACCGGCAAGTGTGTTTTCTGGATTTTGCAATTAAGTTTAGGAAGAAATTGGTTGCACAAATAGTGCCTCCAAATGAAAGTACACCAACAAACAATAAACCTCTAAGAAGACCTTATAAATAAATGTTTTGAAACCAAACTTCAGGCATGTAAAATGTCTTCTGCGTCAATGAAACTCCAAATGTTACTTGTCCGAATTTAAGGTAATTTTTGGATGTTAATTTCGAAGACCAATCTACAATTAAGAGCTTTGGACCAGATGTCAACACAAATGTTTCCCTCTGTAGATAGTTCCCAGGTGATGTCATAGGCACTGATAGGACAGTTTAAGGCAGCCATCTTGGAAGGCAGAAGCTTATGCAGGCCGAAATCTGTGCTGTATTAAACTCACCATTGAGTTTATTTTTCAGTCAATTTTACTGAATTTTATATAAAAAAAATAACAGTTTTTATGAAGTATTTAACTATAAAAACTATATTTTGATAATCTAAAAGGCAAAAAAAGAAAAAAACAACTAAAAATGAAATTTTGTGTAAGGATGAGCCAATAATTTTATTTATTTCTGTGTATTATTTCATTGTGCATGTATAAGTTTTAGAAATATTGTATTCCAAAAATATGAATTTCAAAATCTTTCCAATGGTGCATAGCTTTTTATTTTTGGACCACAAATAAAGAACAAGAAAATAAAATTTATGCTTCTATGCATTTCATCCTAAAATCCCATGAAGTTACCATCCAAGATGGCTGCCAAGATAAGGGATATTCACTGATGTGGGAACTATCTGACGTACATAATTCTCACCATATTCCAACATTGTAAAGAACCATCAACATTTAAGAGAAACAACACTGCAAGATGCAACTCCTGTATAATCTGTATACATTCAATTGTACAGTTTAGGTCGTAAGAAGTACATGTACATAAGCTGGCAAAAAACCAATGTATCACCTGTAGCTTTGAAAAATAAATTAGAAACCATACCAATTGACATAAATGTTTTTATATTTGATTTGCATCATATATGTATTACCAGGCATTAACTAACACTATCTATTGTTGAAAATTAGTTAATTCATGCATACAATATGCATAGTATAGCGGTCCAGTCAACACATTAGGCTTTATCAAGAACATGTTGAGACATGTCAGTAGGCAATTTGAATGGGAGTCAACCACTATGACAAACTGGAATCAGTAATGGCATTTGATGTTTCTTTTTTGCAGATCGGGTAAAATAGCATAACCGTTCTCCCCACCAACACCGACTCCCTGTCTGAACAATATCTGGTTTAAAAATAAATAAATATCAATTGATAGAAAGTATCCATCCCACCAAACCTTATATGGGGGTTGCTCATCTAAAATGGCAAATCTAAAGACATCTGCTTTGAGTACTGACAATAAAAAGTCTGGTAAAATTACAAAGGTTTAGATGAGCCCACTAGCAAGGTATTAGCAAATTAAATATTGAATTTTTTGTCCAAGGACCAATCAGTGGCATCAACTGGTCTGATTTGAATGGATTACATTTAACAAATCTTGTGCTGAGAAACTGAATAATTAAAAAAAAAAAAAAAAATTGTAGCCCGACCAACACAATCCATAATTAAACTTGGCAACAGATGCAGGCACACAATCTTCATTAAATATTCTTAACTTTTACTTTAACTTCTCTAAGTAATGTAATTTCATGCACGCTTTAAGATGCTTCATTCAATGATTTTGACAACATATCATTAGAATGAACACGTTTTAGCTGCTCTTGAAGTTCGAGATTAGTTCTTTTCAACTGCTCATTTTCTGATTTTAGTCTGAGATATTCAGTTATATCAAAGTCTTTTTCATCTCCGCTATCTGAGCTTTCTTTGGAACATTTGTCACCTCGTGATCCAATACCTTTCTCCAGTGTCTCTAATTTTGACTCCATCTCTACGTAATCTCGGACCAGCTCCTCTTTGGACCTGTTCAACAATTCCTGTTTACGATAGTCGTTAAACGTATCAATAAAATTCTTCTCTTGGAAACCATCATTGAATTCTAACACTTCTTCCTCCTCGTAATAGTCTGATGAAGAATCTGTTGAATTTGAATTGTTTGAATCTTTAGAGTTATTTCGATGAAGGTCCGGAGACACAGCTTCATGGTCGTCCATTAGAAACTGTGTTGTGTTATATGGAGCTACCGGGTGCCCAGATTTAAAGGCCGCCTCCCGTTTCTGAGTGGCACGTCGAGTCTCTTTCTCTTCTAGCTCTTTCTTCTCTGACCAGCTCATTTTGTCATATGGCTTCCATCGGCGGTGGTGCTTTCCTCCTCGCTGTCGCCGCCTGTGCTTCTTTTTACCTTTTTTGCCATCCTGGTTGTTTTCAGAGTCACTCTGACTTTCAACAGCTTGACCGTACTTGGCTGAAAACAACAACAGAACTGATATAGACATACCTTCAACCGCTTACGTTGATATAGACATACCTTCAACTGCTTACTTTAAGATAAGACTGCTATATGTTTGCAGGTGTCATCCACCCCGCCCCCCACCTCAACCACAAGTCAACTATTTGTTTACTATGAACATTTTATATCACGAGAACATGTGTCTTCAGATCACACATAGTGACACCTTCAAGACTATCACGATAAAGATACTGGACCGCATGGTCAGCGAAATACCAAAACCGCACCCCACCCCGATCACTATAAACAGTTGATAGTAATATGCATCCTATAAGGATTGTTACGTGTATTTTATCAACAAAATTGACAACTGGCAGAGTAATTCCCAAACGCAGTAGATAATGAAGAGACAATATATACACCGCAGAAACATATCCGTAGGATAGAGTGAGCGATATAATTGAGAAAGGAGAAATAGGTTGACAAAAGATGGAAAGAAAGGCAGACATGCGTTAGGAAATCCAAGGAACTTAAACAGACAATTTGGAAAGCGATATTACAAATACTAAATTCTACATGAAATATATAAATACGCGGGAAATTGTACATTGTTGGATGTAAACTTCACATACCTGAATCTGGATCTTTAATCGATACATCCATGTTCTCATGTTTACTGTCAAGCGGTAACTTGGACTCGTCCTTCGCGGGGGTGTCAGCGACATGATTTTCTTTGTCATTTTTTAACATTTTCGGATCACCCGGTGAATAACCCGCTTCCATCGTCACTCCCTGATTGCCTTCCATCATGAAAAAGTACTAGTATTAATGTTGTAAAAAGTGAAACAAGGCTAAATAGCATTATAGGTAGGTTCTGTATTTGTAGCTGCCTATTGACAACTATCACCGTTTTGGGCGCAGATCGTGTTTATATAGCGGCTGATACCACATATTCTGGCGAGACACAAAGTAAATCGAAGGTCACTACGTTATTTCACATTTCAACAAGGTTGTTTTTCGTTCCTACAGTACAAAAACTAACATGTGAACCAGCACCCAGAGTAAATGATGGAAAACTATCACCATTTATGGTTAAAGTATATTTACACAAATGACCGTGACACCACAACAAAAATCCTCGGAGGAATTCTCAGCATAAAAAATAGTTCTGACTTGTGTGTAATGAAGAAAATTGCGACATAAATGCAAGGGAAATAACTGCTACGAAACATCAATGACAAACCTGAGTATGCCATACTCACTGCAGAAATAAGCTTTTCCTTAGCTCAAATTTTAATACTAAGTGATGCATTCTACTTGATCTTCAGTTTCTATATCAAAGTGTTTTTAAGTGATTTCAATCTACAAATAATAGCATATAAATGCTTATTTATGAGTGATTTCTTTCTTAAGCAGTAACAGGGACGAGTATTACTTTTTTTTTCGAATTCATGTACACTTATGTTTACACATAAATACTACATTACACACAACACTTATACA